>CM044008.1:6761675-7361675 GCA_024085815.1 Flaveria linearis | reverse complement strand
GTTTCAATAAAAGTGAGGATTCTAAAGAAGGATGTGATAAATCTAACGAAGAAACTAATGAGTGGGGATGAGATAAGAACACACCTGTTGTATCAAAGAATATGAACACCTGGTGCATGGACATAAGAGTGCATTGTTTATTCTGATGAAGTAGAGACACATGTACAAGTAAACAGCTAGAAAAGAATCATATAGTAGATCATTGGTAGATGACTGCCCGAAATTTAGCTTGGGACTTATGCAGAGTTTGACAAGTTGGAAGAGAATAAACCAATAGACGAAGACGTTCAAAGCAAGTGGACCAGAGGAGGTAAAGGGTATACATATCAAAGAGGAAGGGGAAGCGAGTCGCGAATGCATCATCTGTATTGGTGTCACCCTTCGTTGATAGGGCAGTGGACATTAATAAGGGTGTAACAAATGAAGAAAGAAAATCTGGAAATTTCTTATGTGTGGTTCAGTTGATGACGTAAGTATTTACTCATTATAATGTAACCGTGTTTATTCATATAATGTATACATAGCATCAATTGTTTTATTCAATAATCCATATTATGTGAACCGTAGGCGGATCAAAACAACGAAGTGGGAAAGGATAAAGTTGTTGCAATGACATTCGGGTACGTTCATATAAGTCTATTGTTTGTTATTATGTACATCAGTGAACACATATGGATACATATATGTTAGTAGTCTTTAAAATGTTATAATTATGTCCCTTTTAGTAAACATATTGATAGGGTTTTTAATTGTTTGTTTGTATGTGCATATATGTAGACAGATGTTTACATATATGTAAGAAGTCATTAAAATAGATTAGAACCCTTTAAGTACAAAGGTGGTGGTTCCCAATAAAACCACTATTTTTAACTATCCTATGGATAGTGCATATATGTAGGCTAGTGTGTACATATATGTAAGCAGTCATTAAAATATATTGATAATGACCCTTTTAGTATAAATATTGATGTGCATTTCATATTGTTTGTTAGTATGAACATCACTGTTGACATATGCATACATATATGTAATCAGTCTTTTAAAATGTATCCTGATTGGTAGTCATTTATTATTGTTTTGTTAGTATGTGAATATATGAACACAGATGTATACATATATGTAGGCAGTATTAAAAAGTTATGATTATGTCACTTTTAGTACACAGATTGATATGCAAAACTGTTGTTTGTTAGTATGTATATCAGTGAACACAGATGATTATATAATGTAATCATTCATTAAAAAGTTATGCTTTTGTGCCTTAATAACCCAGAATGATATGCATTTGTTGTTTATTAGTATGTCCATTTTTTAACACAGATGTATACATATATAACCAGTGGATACATATATGTAAGCACTATTATAAAACTTGTGATTATGTCCATTTTAGTACTCAGATTTAGATGCATTTTCTTTTGTTTGTTATTATGTACATTTAGGACACATATGGATACATTAACCTTTTATAGTTTTCGTAGATTAAAAAATATATGATTGTTGTATGCAGAAAGTTCATATTTGGAACAAAATCAGGGATGGTACAACACAGTACCTTCTCACTTCTTTACAACCTGGACAACATTGTACACCGATGTTATCGATTGTTGGGCAAAGGTACTAAATAATGAGGGAAATATAGAAGTGCCAGTTCACCGTATCGTATGTTTGTGTGGACCACAGCATTTGTAAGTGAAAATATCTAACGTACAAAGGCACATAAGATTTATGGATTATTAATACATAAATTGTTGTTATATTGAATTGCAGCTAGGATGGGTGGTGCACAGTAGTAAAGAAACCTTGAGGAACGGTTTGATTCTTTTCTTCCATATGGAAAGAGTTTCTTCAAGAATGTGGGAAGGTGGAAGATGTGAAACTATTGACATTGTGATGTTCCCCATTCTAGAAGGAAATCATTACTACTTGATATGCTTTAATTTCAAATATCCAGGTATCACGATCATTGATAATATGAACGAGAAAGAAGTTTTGTTTGTTTTTCGATGATCCAGATTTTAATAAAAAGTCAACAGCTCTCAAAGTGGTTAGTTGTTAGAACAATCGTTTACATTTATGTAGCTATTAGATTTGATTAGATTAAGTATGACAAAGTTTAATATGTGTTATTAAACTGTTTTGCAGAAAGAAATCTTTGTGTATTATTTGCGATCAATTGGACACCCAAAGTGGAGTCAAATCGAGTCATGTTACCCAGAAAAACTCAGAATTGGATGGGCGACATCAAAAACTATGTGGATTGTGGAGTGTTCGTCATGCGGCATATGGAAATGTACATGGGTAATCATGTGAAGAACTGGGACTACGGATTTTCAACTGATGAAAAAGAGGAAAAACGAAAGTAGCTGCTTTGAGAAAGAAATATGCTTATAAAATTCTGATGTCAGATATTAACATATATTGCGACAAGTAATGATGGAGGCAGAAGAGACGGTGAATGAAAACGTATATTAGATTAGATCTTTATGATTTTGGATTTGTTTTGTTGAGGCAATAGAATTGTAAGAAATCTTCTTTTGGGAAAGTTATGATAAACAGTTCTGATGTATAATCTGATGTTTTAATTACAATGTTCTAATGTTCTATGCTTATGGATTTGTATCTTCACTGATGATAGCTTGTTTACATATCTGTATAGCTTACATAATTGGGTCTATATATAAGAACTAATACAAACTGTTTTTAGATAACTGGACTATATACAAGCAGTATAATGATGATTGGGTAACATATATGCTTACACTTACACTTACCTTGTAACAGTAATTTTGTAACACCTACCCCGGAAGTCTGACTTTTTGGTAGGCTATGCGACTGAGCCTCAGTCGCCTGTGATTTATGCGACTGAGGTCAACCGCATGGCTATTCGGCCGATTGAAGCTCAACCGCACGATTGAGTCAACCGCCCGAATGGCTCCCATTTTCAGTCGGGAAGAGAGCAGGAAAGAGACCGAGAAGAGAAAGAAGAAAGAGGGGGAAAGTGCTGCCGATTGTCGAGAAGCAAGCTAATTCGAAGCTCATCAACTCCTACCTGACAATGTGAGTTCTAGGACCCCCATTTACATGTTTTCTAACGATTTTGGGGCTGGAGAAACACATTAAAACCTAGTTTGAAATAGTGAAAGTTTGACCCATTTGGGTAAATCTTGAGTAATGTGTTTATGGTATGAAATAGGACTAGTATATGCTTGTATGAGGTCCTAGTGGAATCCCTAAGGCTTGGGAGGGTTAATGGGCTGAAAAGGGTTTATGGTGACTGTGGGGACGGGGTTTCGCGACTGCTGTTCATGAAGAACTCCAGTCGCTGCCCAGTTAGGGTTATGCGACTGAAGGGCCATTCGGCCGAAAGGATAGTTGAGTTCAATCGCCCGACTGAGACTCAGACGCCGATTGAGTCTCAATCGCACGATAGGTGATGCGACAGAGGGTTTCGGTCGCATAAGCTCAATCGCAGAGTAGTTCAGTCGCACGGTTAAGAGTTAGTCGCATATAACCCAGTCGCAGAGTGTCTAGTCGTACGGAAGGAAGTTCAATCGCACGTTGAGTACCCATTCGCATGAGTAGCCCAATCGCATGACCCAGTCGCATGGAGGACATGCGACTGGTGGTAGTTCAGTCGCCCGGACAGGGCTGATGTGAGTGAATGTAGAAGTATGTATGATGTATGTTGTTAGTATGATGTTGCCATGATAGATGGTGAATACTGATGATATGTAAGTATGTATGTTCCTTATGTATATGTGTCTTATCTTTATAACTTTACGTGAATGAATGAACGAAAGAAACGAATGTATTAAAAACGTAAAGTGAAAGATAATGAAAGAAGGAACATGATGAATGAATGCATGCATTAATGAAAGAAAGTAAGAAAGGCTTGCAAGCAAATGAAGGAGGTGCACACCCCTGGCAGGTGTTAGCTCAACGGGTACGGGTTAGCTACCCCGAAGGATGTACATCGGGTCAATCATTGAGATTGATAATGAGGTGAGCAACTTCGTGTTGCAAGAGACTCGGTTAGCAGGCAATCATAAGATTGTCACTGAGGTGAGCAGTCGCGACTGCAACAGACTCGGCTAACGTATTTAGAAGTAAGTGAAAAGATAAGTGGTGCATGTACTACCCCAGGTGACTGGATCAGCTTTGTGCACAACGTTCGTGGCTAACCACCACAGGTCCAGCACCAGTAGTATGTATGATGAAAGTGGGGTATTGTACATGTCACCGAATGTAATGAACGTTCGAACGAAAGTAATGAAAGTATGAATGAATGTAATGAATGTTCGAACGTAAGTAATGAATGTATGAATGAAAGTAAAGTACGTACGAAAGTATGTAAAGTATGTATGTATGAAAGTAAACGAGAATGATGAAGTGTACACGAATGAAAGTAAGTAATGAATGATGAGATAATAATAATTATCTACGTGTACGTATGAGTGTGAACACATGTATGGAAGAGCAGTTAATGAGAATGAAAGTATGTTTTATTATAAAAACTAGAACTCACTCAGCAACGCTGACTTTATGTGTTTTCCAGTTCGCAGGTAGTGTTGCTGAGGATGGCACGAGGCGGCTACTCAGCTCTTTTGGGATGGCATCTCCATTGATAATGCTGCAACGTCATGCGTTGTGGGTCCATACGCGCGCAACACATCACGTTGCATGTCATTATGAGATTTCTTGAGGATCTGAATAAACGAGATTACTCAAGAAATCTCCTTTAGATTTTGATAAGTTCGCCACGCATTGGAAGCGTGCGCGTAGCACATGCAACGAAATATGTTGCATGAGAGTGTCAAGAGTATTCCGTCAGGGTTCCGATGTACGGAATTACCTAAGGAATATTCTTTAGTATAAAAATATAATTTTTTATGTTTTTGAACTTAATATCTCCTCTAGAGGTCGCTGTATGATCCTATGAGGAGAGACAAAGTAGAGAAACGCATTTTGTAATCGAGTCAATGATGTAATGACTTTTATGAATGAATGAGAATGTATATAATTTATCATTTCCGCTGCGTTGATTTATGATTATATACATTATGTACGTTTATGTGCGATGAAGAACCAACAGTAAGGTGCCCGGTGAGCGGGGCCTTACAAGTTGGTATCAGAGCAAAAGTTTAAGTAAAATGGGTAAATTTTCATAATAAACCTAAACTTAAACTGAGAATGGGACAGGAGAATGAGAATGCCATCTGAGTAGTCGCGTGCCATCAGGTATTCTTTAAAGATTAACTGGTATTATGTGCGCATGTGATGTGAAGTTATGTGTACTGTTAGACTGAGATACTAATGTAGTCAGGATAGGTGATGCTCGGGGTACGAAGAGTAGAGTAAGTGGCTAATCACAACTGGCCACTGTAATTAGGGACTTACTGTACTTAACATAAACTGAGCTATTTCCTTGAATGACCGTGTTGGTGTTTTAATCTTTCAGTGTGATAGAAGATGGTCGGTGATAGATCATCTGATGCTTCCCGTGATGGTGAACGTGGTGATGAGCCGCGTATCACGCGAGGAAGACTTAGGAAAGAGAAAGTAGTTCGTGAGGAGAACGAGATTCCTCATCAGGAGGACGACGAAAGCGCCAAGTTGAGAGCCTCGGTAAAAGAGGCAGTGATTGAGGAAGTGCACCAGGTTATGCAGACGATCTTACCGACTGTAATGACCGAAGCGATAAAGGCAGTACGAGAGGAGGATAGACGAGGGAGGAGACGGTCCTCCGGTAGACAGCAACAGACAGAGGCAGAGCAGAAACGGTATTGTCTGATGACGAAGAGGAAGAGGAGGAAGAACAGGTTAGGGGGACAGCCCGGGGTTGTGATTACGGGAAATTTATGAGATGCAAGCCTCCGACTTTTGATGGTTCGGTACGGCTGCTGATGCTCACCAATGGGTGAGAGAGATGGAGGCGGTCCTTGATATCAGTGACTGCCAGGAGGATAAAAAGGTGAAGTTTGCTACCACTCGTTTACGGGGACGGCATTGTGCTGGTGGGACAATATTGTCCAGGCCGAGGGTAGCAGGGCCATGGGAAAATGAAGTGGTCTGAATTGAAGAGAATGGTGATCGAGGAGTTTAGTCCTCGTCGAGAGATGGACAGAGTTGAGAGAGAGTTCCTGCAGTTGGAAGCGGGAACGATGACCCACCAACAATACACGACCAAGTTCAACGACATGGCACGGTTGGTGCCAGAGCAAGTGACGCCGGTGTCTCGCAAGATTAACCGGTATATTCAGGGGTTGCCAGCTGAAATTCGTTGGCATTGATTTCCGCCCGACCAAGTACTTTCAGGTCGGCGGTGGATTTAGCTGGGAGGTTGTACGATGAACGGGCTGCGATGGTGAAATCTGAGGGCAGTAAGAAGGGAAGTGATGAGAGGAAGTGGCAGGGAAAGAGGTTTGGTCGGGGTGATACTTCGACAAGTAGTAAGAAGGCACGGGTTGATGAACGTCGTGTGGTCGTGACAAGTGCAGGATCGAGAAAGTGTGGGAAGTGTGGGCGAGAGCACGGTGGTGAGTGCAGATGGGGGCTGAATGTATGTTTCAAGTGTGGAAAGTCCGGTCATATGGCCAAAGAGTGTAAGCGATGAGGTGCTTAACTGGGGGAAAGTGGTCATATGAATAAAGACTGCAAGAAGCCGAGATCTGAGGGTTCCGGCGTGAAGAAGACAGGGGGTGAAGGGTCGAAAGCGAGCGCCAGAGCATTCACGATGACGCAGGAAGAGGAGGAGGACGGACCCTGATGTAGTGTCCGGTACGTTTCTGGTGAACCAAACTTTAGCCTCTGTATTATTTGATTCGGGGTGCCAGTAGGAGTTTTATTTCTGCTGCTTTTGTGCCAAATTGCCCGTTAGTAGTAGACGTGTGGATGTACCGTTTGATGTAGAGACTGCTATAGGTAAAACCACCAGGATTTCTGAGGTAATTGAGGGTTGCGATGTAGAACTGGAGGGTCACAAATCCCAGTTAACCCCTTTGCGATGACGTTAGGTGGTTTCGATTGGTGCTTGGAATGGATTGGTTGGCAGATTTCGAGGCGAACATTGTGTGTCGCAAGAAGATGATCAGTTTGACAGCGCCTGACGGTAGTCCAGTGACAGTTTATGGGGAGAGGGTTACTACGATTCCGAAAGTGATCTCAATGGCAATAGAGAAGCCAGCACCACAACTATCTGATGTTCCGGTTGTGTTGTGAGTTCCCAGACGTGTTTCCGGAAGACTTATCGGGATTGCCACCTGACAGAGAGATCGAGTTCCAGATTGATTTAGTACCAGGCGCCCAACCTGTTGCCAAAGCACCATACCGATTCCCGACAGAGATGAAAGAGTGATGGAGCAGTTACAGAGCTGTTGGATAAGGGGTTTATTCGACCGAGTATCTCACCTTGGGGTGCTCCGGTCCTGTTTGTAAAGAAAAAGGACGGTAGTATGAGGATGTGCATCGACTACCGCGAGTTGAATAAGCTGACAGTAAGAACAGATACCCCTTGCCGAGGATCGACGACTTGTTTGATCAACTTCAGGGTGCTAGTTGGTTTTCACGTATAGATCTTCGATCAGGCTACCATCAACTGAAGGTGAAGGAGCAGGATATCCCTAAAACAGCTTTTCGTACGCGCTACGGTCATTATGAGTTCCTCGTTATGTCATTTGGTCTGACCAACGCGCCAGCTGCTTTTATGGACCTGATGAATAGGGTGTGCCGGCCGATGTTGGATAAATCAGTGATTGTATTATTGATGACATCTTGATTTATTCAAGGAGTGAGATGAGCATGCCGGTCACATTCGCGAAGTTCTGGAGACGTTGAGAAGGGAGAAATTGTATGCAAAATTCTCCAAGTGCGCATTTTGGTTGCGTGAAGTTCAATTCTTGGTCACGTGGTAAATCCGGATGGGATTATGGTCGATCCGGCGAAAGTGGAAGCAGTGATGCAATGGAAGTCTCCGAAGACGCCGTCCGAGATCCGTAGTTCTTGGGCTTGGCGGGTTACTACCGAAGGTTCATCCAAGACTTTTCCAAAATTGCTTCTCCACTGACAAAGTTGACCGGAAGGATGTGAAATTTGTATGGGGTCAAGCTCAAGAGAAGCGTTTGAAGAACTGAAGACGAGATTGACCCAAGCTCCAGTATGGCGTTACCCGAGGGGAGTGAAGATTTGGTGGTTTATTCTGATGCCTCCTACTCGGGGTTGGGGTGTGTATTAATGCAGGGGAAAATTGATAGCCTATGCATCCCGACAGCTGAAAGTTCATGAGGTTAATTACCCTACTCATGACCTGGAGCTAGCAGCTGTGGTTTTCGCGTTAAAGATTTGGCGGCACTATTTGTACGGGACGAAGTGCACCATCTTACGGACCACAAAGCTTGAAGTACTTCTTCGAGCAAAAGATCTGAATATGAGGCAACGGCGATGGTTGGAGCTTATAAAGGACTATGATTGTGAGATCCATTACCACCCGGGCAAAGCCAACGTTGTGGCGGATGCCCTTAGCCGAAAAGAGAGGCCCGAGCCAATTCGGGTGAAGGCGTACCAGCTAATCATGACCTCCGACGTAATGAAGCAGGTCAAAGAGTTCCAAGATGAGGCTTTGAAAGACGAACATCTTAACTCTGAACGAATGAGAGGTCTGGGTCGCGAGTTGGGTGAGAACGCAACGGGTGTTAGAACTCGGTTTGGGCGTATGTGGATTCCTCGTCTTGGGGATCTGCGAATGAAGATTTTGGATGAAGCCATAAGTCTCGATACTCCATTCATCCGGTGCGCCAAGATGTACCAAGATATGAAGAAAGATTATTGGTGGCCGGGTATGAAACGCGATGTGGTGGAGTATGTGAGTAAATGCCTCACGTGTTTGCAAGTGAAGGCGGAGCACCAGAAGCCGTATGGAAAGATCCAACCGTTGGACATACCGGATGGAAGTGGGAACACATCACCATGGATTTTATCACAAAGCTGCCACGTACCCCGAAAGGGTATGATACGATCTGGGTGATTGTGGATCGATTGACGAAGAGTGCTCACTTCTTACCGATGCGGGAGACATATTCGTCCGAGAAGTTGGCCGATCTTTTCATCAAAGAAATTGTGACTCGTCACGGTGTACCGGTGTCGATTGTGTCTGATCGCGACACACCGGTTTACATCCAAATTTGGAAGAAATTCCACGATGCTATGGGGACGAGATTGCATATTAGCACGGCTTATCATCCTCAAACTGATGGTCAGTCTGAAAGGACCATTCAGACTTTGGAGGACATGCTCCGAGCATGTGTTATTGACTTCGGGGAAGTTGGGATGACCATCTACCGTTAGCTGAGTTCTCATACAACAACAGTTATCATGCCAGTATCGGCATGCCACCCTATGAGATGCTATACGGTAGAAGATGCAGGACACCGTCTGTTGGGGTGAAATGGTCAGAAAGAATTGGGAAGCGTCGAAGTGGTAGAGGCTACGACTGAAAAGCTTGAAAGAATTAAAGCGTATATGAAAGCTGCCAAAGACCGACAGAAATCGTATGCCGACAAACGACGCAGACCGATTGAGTTCCAGGTGGGAGATCGTGTTATGTTGAAGGTCTCACCTTGGAAAGGGATCATTCGATTCCGGAAGCGGGGTAAGTGAGTCCGCGATATATAGGCCCTTTCCGAATCATTGCTCGAGTAGGAGAGGTGGCCTATAGGTTAGATTTGCCAGATGAACTAAGTGGAATCCACCCGACTTTCCACGTGTCCATCTGAGGAAGTGTTTGGCGGACGAAGACATGGTCGTTCCACTGGATGATATCGAGGTAGACGAAAAGCTCAATTATGTAGAGCAACCAGTGGCGATCATAGATCGAAAAGAGAAGAGGTTGAGAAATAAAGTGGTTCCCCTTGTGCGTGTACAGTGGCGGCACAGGAAGGGATCCGAGTCAACGTGGGAAACCGAAGAAGAAATGAGGCAGCATTACCACGATTGTTCGAAGAGTAACAGGTTTCGGGGACGAAACCTAAATAAGGGGGGGGACTTGTAACACCCGGAAGTCTGACTTTTTGGTAGGCTATGCGACTGAGCCTCAGTCGCCTGTGATTATGCGACTGGAGGTCAACCGCATGGCTATTCGGCCGATTGAAGCTCAACCGCACGATTGGAGTTCAACGCCCGAATGGAGTATGAGCCGCATGGAACATGTGCGATTGGGGTCCAATCGCATAGTGTGATGCGACTGAAGGTCCAGTCGCCCCTGGACCAGATGCGACTGAGAAGTGGGTAAAAAAGGGAGCAGCTCCACTCTCCTCCCATTTTCAGTCGGGAAGAGAGAGCAGAAAGAGACCGAGAAGAGAAAGAAAGAGGGGAAAGTGCTGCCGATTGTCGAGAAGCAAGCTAATTCGAAGCTCATCAACTTCTACCTGACAATGTGAGTTCTAGGACCCCTCATTTACATGTTTTCTAACGATTTGGGGCTGGAAACACATTAAAACCCTAGTTTTGAAATAGTGAAAGTTTGACCCATTTGGGTAAATCTTGAGTAATGTGTTTATGGTATGAAATAGGACTAGTATATGCTTGTATGAGGTCCTAGTAGGAATCCCTAAGGCTTGGAGGGTTGAATTGGGCTGAAAATGGGTTTATGGTGACTGTGGGACGGGGGTTTCGCGACTGCTGTTCATGAAGAACTCCAGTCGCTGCCCAGTTAGGGTTATGCGACTGAAGGGCCATTCGGCCGAATGAGTGATAGTTGATGTTCAATCGCCCGACTGAGACTCAGACGCCCGATTGAGTCTCAATCGCACGATAGGTGATGCGACAGAGGGTTTCGGTCGCATAAGTTCAATCGCAGAGTAGTTCAGTCGCACGGTTAAGAGTTAGTCGATATAACCCAGTCGCAGAGTGTCTAGTCGTACGGAAGGAAGTTCAATCGCACGTTTGAGTACCCATTCGCATGAGTAGCCCAATCGCATGACCCAGTCGCATGGAGGACATGCGACTGGTGGTAGTTCAGTCGCCCGGACAGGGCTGATGTGAGTGAATGTAGAAGTGTATGTATGATGTATGTATGTTAGTATGATGTTGCCATGATAGATGGTGAATATGATGATATGTAAGTATGTATGTTCCTTATGTATATGTGTCTTATCTTTAATAACTTTACGTGAATGAATGAACGAAAGAAACGAATGTATTAAAAAACGTAAAGTGAAAGATAATGAAAGAAGGAACATGATGAATGAATGCATGCATTAACGAAAGAAAGTAAGAAAGGCTTGCAAGCAAATGAAGGAGGTGCACACCCTGGCAGGTGTTAGCTCAACGGTGTACGGGTTAGCTACCCGAAGGATGTACATCGGGTCAATCATTGAGATTGATAATGAAGTGAGCAACTTCGGTTGCAAGAGACTCGGTTAGCAGGCAATCATAAGATTGTCACTGAGGTGAGCAGTCGCGCACTGCAACAGACTCGGCTAACGTATGTTAGAAGTAAAGTGAAAGATGAGTGGTGCATGTACCTACCCAGGTGACTGGATCAGCTTTGTGCACAACGTTCGTGGCTAACCACACAGGTCCAGCACCAGTAGTATGTATGATGAAAGTGGGGTATTGTACATGTCACCGAATGTAATGAACGTTCGAACGAAAGTAATGAAAGTATGAATGAATGTAATGAATGTTCGAACGTAAGTAATGAATGTATGAATGAAAGTAAAGTACGTACGAAAGTATGTAAGTATGTATGTATGAAAGTAAACAGAATGATGAAGTGTACACGAATGAAAGTAAGTAATGAATGATGAGATAATAATATTATCTACGTGTACGTATGATGTGTGAACACATGTATGGAAGAGCAGTTAATGAGAATGAAAGTATGTTTTATTATAAAACTAGAACTCACTCAGCAACGCTGACTTTTATGTGTTTCCAGTTCGCAGGTAGTGTTGCTGAGGATGGCACGAGGCGGCTACTCAGCTCTTTTGGGATGGCATTCTCCATTGATAATGCTGCAACGTCATGGGTTGTGGGTCCATAATAGCGCAACTCATCACGTTGCATGTCATTATGAGATTTCTGAGGATCTGAATAAACGAGATTACTCAAGAAATCTCTTAGATTTTGATAAGTTCGCCACGCATTGGAAGCGTGCGCGTAGCACATGCAACGAAATATGTTGCATGAGAGTGTCAAGAGTATTCCGTCAGGGTTCCGATGTACGGAATTACCTAAGGAATATTCTTTAGTATAAAAATATATTTTTTTTATGTTTTTGAACTTAATATCTCCTCTAGAGGTCGCTGTATGATCCTATGAGGAGAGACAAAGTAGAGAAAACTGCATTTTGTAATCGAGTCAATGATGTAATGACTTTTATGATGAATGAGAATGTATATAATTTATCATTTCCGCTGCGTTGATTTATGATATATACATTATGTACGTTATATGTGCGATGAGAACCAACAGTAAGGTGCCCGGTGAGCGGGGCCTTACAAATTGCTTACATATATGATCATCTGTAATATTAGTTAAAATTGGTGTGTACAGATATGTAATCATCTGTCACATGTAATTTGCTACATATGGATATCAAATTTACAATTTGATGTTTTGCTTTCATGAATATTTTGTATGAGGTATATGGTGACTAATCGGGTTACATGATTTTAAAAGTATTATATGGTTACATATGTTTACATGTGGCTATGCTAACTTATAAGTTGCTTACATATATGTAAGCATTTGCAAATATGTTGAACATGGGGTGAGTACTGTTTATACACAAATAAAACGATGGACCAACAATCATTTGTCATGTTACACCCAAAGCAATGAAATATAATCAATCCTTAAAAATGTGCGTAAAACGTTACTCAATTACAAACATTTTTAAAACGCCAAACTTATAAGAAACTATCTTAACCCAAAAACTTATATGTGTTAGATGCCAAATAATAATGATACTAAACTGCATCTGAATCTCCGTAATCGTGATTTATTCCATCATCCGAATCAAATGTTTCGTCTTCATAGGAGATGCGTCTTGGAAATAACACCTTGGTCCATCCTATCCTTCAATTTCTTCTTTTCGGGATAGTTTCTGGAATCGTGATCATTTACCACTTATGACAAAATTGCACAACCTGTAGCTTCTTTTTTCTTGACTTTTGCCTTCTCCCCTGGACCAATTAGTCTTCGTTTTGTACCACATCCTTGTTTCTTATACCTTGCGGAGCGTTGACTTCAATATTTTTGGTTCGGATTGTCCTACCACCTCTTGAATTACAACACCAGTGCTATTTTTAGCATTCTGCACTGGAAAGTCATCAAATATTTTTTGCTTTAGTTTCTCGACATGCTTGTCAAGCCATGCTAGTCGCTCAGTGTCATGTCTTAATAAATCAGCACATTGTTGCATGTTTTCCATCACACGATGTCTAATTATTGAATTTTTACTTTGATTCACACCATATCGGTTGGCAATACTAAACAATGTTTAGGTAGACATCTCTTCTCCATCGAACACGCACGTATTGGTCTGGAATTTTGTCAATTTTATGGTGTCTAAACACACAAAAAAACATGACGACACAGATAACCAATACGTGTGTAGCCCATGCAAGAACATGTAACTGAGTTGTCAAGTAATGAAGCGTTACCTATGAAATAAAACAAATTTGGATTGGATAAATCATTAATAGGATACAATTCAGGAATAAATTGAAACATAAAAAAATGTATAAATTTAGACTTGCTTTTACCTTAAACTCGTTGATAATGTCCGACCTATTGTCTCGTGTGCGATCATATAAACGTAGGTTCCATCAGAATCTCACGATTTACTATGTAACATAATGATGTGCATTTATGTATTTCCTTTTGGACTTCTAAGAAAATGTTGCGTGTGTAAATCTCAGCCGCGTGACGTTCGATTGCTAAAGAAGTACGATGTTTTGGTACGGTGGTTGCAGTGCTATATTCTAACAAACGTTGGTATACCTTTGTCCATCCATCGCAGAGTCAAAGCACAACAAGAATTGAACAAGAGTATTGGATGCACTTGAATTGACTTTAAAATAAGAATTAGAACTTTCACACCTAGAGGTAGTCTTCATTAAGCAACACATGGGTATATCTTTGAAATAACCAGGAACCCATTGATCTCTAATGGAGAACATGTAAGACAACCAAGGGTGATCTTGCAAACTGTACTCTTCCATCAGCAAAATCCAACGACGTTCAAACTCAGATGGTTTCATGTACACGTTCCAAACTAATTATGAATAGATGCACGTAAATAGTGTTATTCAACTTGTTCCCAGTAACCTACACACAAAAAATGGGGTGATTACTTATACGTAAAGATTAATATTTAGAACATACATATATGTAAGTGAAGGCTATTTATCTAAGAATATCATATAAGAATGCGATATTTACAAAATAATGAAGACATTAAAGTAAATTGAAAATAATAAGATATAATACTTTTGATGGAAGTTTCATAGTGATATGCCACATGCACAAACGATGTATTGATTTGTCAAAAACCGTATGACCGCTACTTTCATAGACGCATCTTGATCCGTAAGAATTAACATTGGTTGTTTATTGTTATGGGCTTTAACGAAGCAATTGAGTAACCACGTGTAAGATTCAATTGTCTCGTCATACAACAACCCGGCACCAAAAGTTACACACTTTTTATGGTGATCAACACCGGTGAATGGAACAAAAATCATATTATACCTGAAAAAAAAAGAAGTTAATTATAAATAAGTTTAATTATTACTGAATAAGAAAAAAAAACTTACTTATTTGTCTGGTATGTTGCATCAAATGCCAAGACATCGCCAAAAGCATCATAATTTACCTTCGAAACATTGTCCACCCAAAAAAAATGATCTAACCTCACCATCAACAGCAACATACTCGAAACTGAAATTTTCTCTATACATGTTGCGTTCTTTCAATGTATCTACAAACATTTGGGCGTCTCTTTTACCAATGTACTTGGTAATATCACGACTAAAATTTTTATAGTCTTTTTGTACCACGCACCATGTGATGGCCACCCTTTAATGCAACTTGTAGCCTATGAGCTTTGGTTGGCCCAATATTTGCCAATCGACATTTGGCAATATACTCTTGGTCAACAAAATTCAACTTCCGTCTTTTTCGTGTCAGATCCAAATTGTCTGAATTCACTAATCCGTGGTTATGAACCTCATCGAATTCATATAACTCAAAAGCTGAGGTACCTAAAATAGCTCTAAGTTTATACGTGCTCGGCAATTAGTAACTTTGAAATTTGTCCGACGAAGAGGTGACTTTGACGTGGATTCCAAAGTGTCAACAACTTGACCATTAGGCTTACCAGCTTTGGTACACAACATATATCTGTGAGTAATTACCCCATCCTTTCTTTTCAGTGCACCTAGTCGAGTAGAAAAACCAGCCTTCTCAACATACGCTTCGTACATATTCATCACATCTTGCCATGTATCGAATTTGGTTCCTACAACAAGCTTGTACTCAACTGGAACATTAGGAGTCCAGTATCGTGTTCCATTTGGAGATTCATAAACATTGGTAGATAACGAACCTTGATAGTGTATACGGGTATATAAAAAGTCAGTACAGTATTGCACTTTCATACGTATTCATTAGTATACAAATATGGTTACTTATGTAAGCTTACATATACGTAAACATCCATCAGTTACATTAACATCATGATGCTTACATATACATATTCATTAGTATACAAATATGGTTACTTATGTAATCAACAGACTTGATTCATACGCATTCATTAGTATACAAATATGATTACTTATGTAAGCTTACATATACGTAAAACATCCATCAGTTACATTAACATCATGATACTTACATATATGTAAACATTACGCTTAACTTTGAAAAAATACCAAATCATATTAGGAAAATAATTACCTTCATTTTCAACACCAGTAAGATATATTTGTCCATCTCCACGGTTCATATTCTGTGGGGCAAATGTGGTCGATGAGTCTAATTCGAGATTATTACCGGTTGAAAGCTTATCAATCTGATCAATAGGTATTGGATGTGTTGCTTCAGAAAAATCTTCAATTTCCATCCCAGGTACAGTTGCCATTGCATTAGAATTGAAATTCACCATCCTAAAATGTTGAAAACAGAAGATTACAGAAAAACAGAGCAACATCAACACATCAACACTAAAACCATTAAAAGATGCCTACATTCTTCGTTAAAAGCTTTCTTGAATTCGATTATGAATCTGTTGAAACTCGAATTGAATCCACACAAAAACAATCAATCAACGATATCCGTATTGTAACTGAAGATTCTAATTAAGAATCATGAATCGGTTCCAATAAATGTGCTGATCAAAATCGAATTTGTGGAGAAAAAGTAGGGATTTCATATTAATTAAGAATATATTATGTATAAAATTACATAAATACCCTTTTAAATTAAAAATCTGAAAAATTAAAGAAAAATTATGATTGGATGGATTTGGTTTCATGGTTTTCTTAAAAAATGTTGGTTTTCTTAGGATCCATCCCCTATATATATATATATATATATATATATATATATATTATGTATACCACTGATGTAACGATTTTCCTTCATTTTAAAAACTCCATCATTTTTTTTATAACATTTTTAACTTTTTGTATGACGTTATTTTTTACACAAATTACACCATTAAATAGATCGTTTTAATATCTTTAATTTAAGTATAGTCTTACTATATTTTTTTAAAAAAATTTTAACTTTGGACCACTAGTTTTACCACTGTAACTCTAAATACAATGGTGACGTGGCTTGCTGTGGACCACTAGTTGGGTTAATGGGTTATCGCAATAAACAATGGTTAACATTTGATCATTTCCCTATATATATATATATATATATATATAGACACACACACACATACTAGTAGGAGGTCCGCGCGATGCGGCGGCAACAATTACAATGTAGTACTTCTTTTGTTAGTTACAATGTAGTACCCTTATTTTGTTAGTTTATTAATCCTCTCGTATCATGCATTCAAGCACTTAGGTGATGTTTGGCTTAGCTTTTATTTTTTGGCTTATATATATTTTAAAATAGCTTATAGCTTATTTTCTATTATTTAATAAACTATTTTTAAGTGTTTGGATTAACTTATATTTACAAGTTGATAGATCTTTTAACTTATGTTATTAAAATGATCAAAAGGGGCATGGTTACATATTATCACACAACTTACACCCTTACATAAATAAGATTTTTAAAATAAGCTAAAAACCCATCTTCAAATAAGCTTTTTTAGATTAGCTTATATAAACTAATAAGCATAAGCTTAATAATCTAAAGCAAACACCAAGTTAAGCTTATTTTATAAAAAAAATAAAAAAGCTATAAGCTTGTTAAAAAAGCTAGGACAAAACACCCCCTTAGCTCTAAGATTTCTCTGCAGCAACCATAGTTAACATAAACCTTCAAGTTAGAAGATTGAATTCAACATTTAAGCTATTATATCTATCAACCTACGAAAAATAACACACAACCAAAACTTAAATGTAGCTATCAAAACCATTCTGCTCTGTATCTTCAAAATTAATGTGAAATGTATAAAAGTATAGCAAATCTTGATTTACAAGTCTATGTAGACCACCAAAGTTCATGGGTTTGATGGTGAAAAACTACATATTGAGGTATAATTAGCAAATATACCCAAAACTTATGATACTAATGTACCAATGGATTATTATTACTAATAATCCTAGAATTCACATTAAGGTATAATTAGCAAATATACCCAAAACTTATGATACTAATGTACCAAGATACATACCAATGTTGGAGGATGAACCCACTTGATTTTCTTCAATCTCGATAGCCCGATTCCCTGCTATCGTTCAAGACGTCTATATTTCCATTCTATTTCAATTAAACCTTCGTGATCAGATTCATATGGTTTTTCCATGATACTACATGATTAATCCTTCACACTAACTCATTATCATAACATGCAAGTTTATCATTCAGTAAGAATTAAAATCTCATCAAAATTAAAAATTCTAAATCATTTAACTAATTAACAATCCAAAATTAATTTATAGAACTAAATAATTTGCAATTATATATTTTCAGATAACATATTAAAACTGAAAGTGAAGCATCTAATTGTCAGTCAAACAACGAAATATATTAAGTAATTGAGGGAGAATAAACAAAGAATTTGCTTGATTAAATCTTGAAGAGGAAAAATTATACCTAAAATACTAACATTTAATAACAATATTGAGGATAGAAGCGTACTCGCATAAACCTGCAAGTAGCAATATAATGTCTATATCTCAAAAAACTATACAAACAAATAAATTGAACCAACTGCTTTTGTTGATCCATTAAAAACTAAAACAAATTCCCTAATCAATTGATAGGCTTAACACCACATGAACAGGCCGTTAACACATTTCTATACTACAACATATAACTGAAAGCGAATCACTTTTAGAAAAAGGTTATGTAAAGAAAAAATGTATCAGTAACCTTCCATCGCGAGCTTTTAGCAACAATATTCTTTTGAAGCTTCCACCCCTATATCAGCATTATAAACTTTAATATAACTTCCCTGGTAAATAGGGTAATAATATACCAGTTTAGAACATGCAGTAGCTCCAAATTGTGAAGACGATTTTGACCCTAATAAACCAAATATTCCTGCTGCGAAATATATTCAATTTGTGTTTTAATTATCATAACTTCAATAATATAACAATAGCCAAGAATACTTGAAATGCAACAACAAAAGGGAACCATCATTTAAAAATCATGAGACATAAGCTCATGTAGTTAATTGGTCAACAATGGAAGAACCTTTAACAGGCAAGTATTTGTTTAGAATATGACAACGATCGGCTGTAGAAAACCTCCCTCGACCTAAATAATTCCCTTCTCACCCCATAGCATCTTCACATGCGAAAATGAAAGCTCCTTTCATTGTGAAAGAATCTGCTTTAATATTTCATGGGGTGCTGACCTCATCTTTGTTAGTTGAGCAATTTCATGACCCAGATCATTTTGTGATGAAGATTGGAGACTACCACTTTCATCTCCAAAAGAGACGATTCACTATAACAATATTCAGGTATATTTCCAATCTACTCAGAGCATGTCCCATAGCCCTAAAGAACATCTTAACATAAGTAATTTGTAAACGCGTCGAGCTTCGCAATATCATAAACCATTACACCATGCTCCTTCACATTATCCCCAGTTTTCACTGGCAAACTCCTTCAAACAAATACATCAAATCATATATTCATAGCCCCTTCCCCAAGACATGCATTCCAGATTCAAAGATGATTATGCATTCATCAATAAATTATCACAAACACCTTTATATTTATCAATCAGTAGTAAAAGTCCATCAAAAGCCAAAATCTCTTGTTCTATACGAATTTAACAGACCTGAAGTCTAAATCATCTACTCCACATAAGCTGATTCAATGACTAATCATGCATTATAGAAGCTTAAACAGTATCATAACCAATTACCATTGATCCATCATGTAAATAGTGGGTATGTTCACTAATTCATCTAAACTATATAAAGCGTAATAATAACCACAAAATCAACGAATCCAGAAGATAGAATCACACTACCATTAGCACTACATATTCATCGACTACAAACGATAAAAACAAAACGAACATAATGGATTATAATCAAAGCCCAAAAATTACAAGATAAACTACCAGACAAATCACATCAACGTTAACAAAAGTATAATTGAAGAGAATTTGAAGCGTAATTAGATGAATCAAACAACGATAGTGAGGTTTTGAATCACCTGAAGCTCACTGGATATGAATAGAGAGATTCATTTGTATAATTGTATTGCAACAATTAAAAAATCAATAAGCCATAGCACAAGTATACAGAATGAAAAAATATCAGGAACAAGTATGAATAACAGTAAGTCTAAGATTGTGTTCTATTAACATGTATAAGAATGTTATGCAGAATTTCAAAATCTTGCTCAAGTATAGATATTTGTGTTCTAATACCAAATAGCCATAAATGTACAAAGATTAAAGCATCTATCTTCCTTCTAATACATGATTCTGAATAAAAAATACATGAATAACACCACATATAACAGATGTTCAATTCGAAGCACACCTCATCGTCACTTGATGTAACAAATGAAAACCCATGATGTAAACCCTAGACAAACATCGACACGTCAATTTGGTATCTAACCTATGAAATCAAGATTTCAAAAACATAATCAACAGATAATCGAAGATCGACAGACAACATACCTATTGGGAGGAACCTCCAAGAAAATTCAAAGAATGGATCGCCTCGGTGTTTAACATCAATCCGATATCATCGTTGCGGGATGAAAGAGGGATAGATAGGGCGGGAAAATTAAGAGATGAATGAATATGGGAATGCCGTGTGTCTAAAGGATTATTAGGATATATGAATATCATACCGACGATTACGAGTGATAACAAGTGATGATGCACAGATTCTGTTTCTTCAACCTACCTCGTCCATGAGTCATGACACACACCGATTGCAGGCGTACACTAATGATCGATGGAGTTTAGGGGTGTGTTTGGTGTTGTTGAGTAGTATGTAGTGACATCAACGGGGAACGCGAATTGGGGACGTCTGTCATATGTAATGGCAACAATGGAAGGTAAAGGGCAGGGGGGTTTGAATGGGGGTGCGGGAAGGCATCGTAACGCTAGGTGGGTGAGCCGGACTTCCGGCGATCGGAGAGGGGTAGGAGGAAAGGGAACAGGCGCGTCTTACAGATTTTGTTAAATTACAACAATACCCAACCTTTATCTATCTAGTATAATAAAAGAGTAACTTGTATGACACGTGTTATCACCACAATTCTTTCACCAAATTTTCCCCCTCTCTCTCCTATTAAATAATTACCTTAATTACTAAAAATATTATTTAATATCTTTTTAGATTAAATATTTTTTATAAATTAAGAAAATATTTGTTATTAATGTTATTTCAAAATAAATAAATTTTATAAGTAATATTTTTTTTCTAAAATATCAAACTTTGTTAAAAATATGATATATTATAAATTACTATTTTTAAAAAGTAAATTATTTAAAAACCAAAAATAATTTAGTTTAGGAGTTATGATAATAAAATATTTTAAAAATGATATTTTATACGGTTTGTTTTAGAACAAAATATTATTTTTAAAAAAATTAAAAATAAAATTATAAAATATTGGTATAACTGTTTTATTACTATAGTACTTACTTATATGTAATTTCAGTCATATCATATTTTAAAATATCATTTTATTTTCCATAAGTCTTATTATATTAATATTTTATTATTCAACCCGTGTAATACACTGGTTTTCTAAAAACTAGTGTATTATAAAAGAGTACAGATATATCTACATCTACATACTCTAATAAAAAGGTATTTTGGGATGACACGTGGCAACACCACAATCATTCTCACTAAAATTTTTCCGTCTCTCTCTCTATTAAATAATCTATCTACTCTAATAAAAAGGTATTTTGGGATGACACGTGGCAACACCACAATCATTCTCACTAAAATTTTCCCGCATCTCTCTCTTATTAAATAATTATCTTAATTACTAATAATATTTCTTTAACACCTTTTTAGATTTAATAAATTAAGAAAGAAATCTATTTATTAATTTTATTTCTAAATAAATATTTTTTTATAAAACAATAAATTTTTGTAAAGCATAAAACTTTTTTAAAAATATAAAATATTTTAAAATTCGTATTTTTAAAAATTCAATTTTGAAAACAAAATATAATCCAAATTGAGAGTTATAATAGGAAAATTTTTAGAAATGACATTTTTATACGATCTTTTTAGAACAAAATATTTATTTTTTAAAAAAAAGTTTATAAATAAAATTTTAAAAGTTGATATTACTATTTATTATTAGAGTATCATTTTAAAGTTATTAAATTTTATTATATTAATATTTTATTTACTCAACCCGTGTAATACACGGTTTACTAAAGCTAGTATATATATATATATATTAATGTTTAAAATTTTATTAACTTGATTTAGAGATTTTTCTAAGTTGAGTTGGACCTGAAATCATGTTAAGAAATAATAACTAAAAATTCAAATTTGTTGTAAACAAAAATTCTACATTCTCGAATTGTTTTTGGCAAGTTTTATGTTCCGGAAAACATTTCAAAAGATTGTTAAATGTTTTGCTTCGCTTAAAACAAATGCGTTTGTAACTATCAAAATCTTCCGTTGAGTTTTTCTATCAAGATATTGACCGTTTATATTAATTTTTATACTTTTAAGTATAGCTAATGTAGAATCACTATCAAAGAGGAACATGTCCCTGTTTATTTTAACATTAAAAAATCATATTGAGTTTTATAGTATATATTTTTATCAATTAAATTATTATTTTTTAGAACATTGAACACATTTTTAATTTTACAACTAATATCGTTTTTGCTCCATGTGGTTTGTACAAAATAATCATTTTACTCCAATAGTTTAAAAATGACTTTTATCCTCCTTGTGGTTACCAGTGTTTTTCGATTTTGCTCCCCGACCCTAACTCCATCCAAATTTTCTGTTAAATGCCACCATGTGCCCCTCACGTGAGGGGCATTTTTGTCTTTTCTCTTTAAGGGTTTAGTTTATCATTGGAAATGTTAATCAACCTAGGGTTTTGATATCTTAAACAATCGAACATCAGAGGAGGGAAACAGGAAGCAGAAGTATTCAAACCTTAAACAATCGAACCTTAAACAATCAAAGAGGAGATTGAAGTCGGAAACGAAGTTTAACAGCAGATTCGATGTCGCATTGGTTCAATCGTTCTCCAAGTCCACAGTTTGCTAATGACGAAGGTTAGTGTTAACATGATTCATTGATTCTTGATTCTAATGGTCGCATATTACTTATAATTGAAGTGTAATGTCGAATGGTTTTTTGTTTGATTTTAATGTAGATGTAAATGACACTGGAATTGAACCTAGTCTAGGTGATTTTGAACCTAGTCAGGGTGTTGTGGATCGTAGTCAAGGTATAGGGATTGGTAGTGAGCTTAATGAATTCACTGACGATGATATATTGGAAGATGAAGAAGAGGATTCAGATTACCTTATTGATGAAGATAACATGATTGATGATGTTCAGGTTGATATGGAAGAGTTCAAAACTTATGTGGATAATGACATAGGTTCAGAGTCTTTAGAAGAACATAGTGAAGATGATGATAATGGATTAGATGTTGACCTTGATGATTTTGATAGCCTCACTGATGAGGAAAATGACCCACCACTAAAGAGAGCTTTAAGAAAAGAAAAAAAAAACAGAATAGGAGAAAAGATGTTGTTATAGAACCCTTCTTTGTGGGTCAACAGTTTGCTAATAGGATGAAATTAAGGCAATTGTGAAGAAATTGGTTGTGGATAGTAGAAGGCAACTCAAGGTTTTAAGAAATGATCCAATTCGATTTAGGGTAGTTTGTGAAGGTTTTAAACCTGAATTTGAGTGTGGTGATTCTAGTAAGGGTAGTGAAGTACTATCACAAGAGAATACATCCAAAAGAGTTGTAGATTCCCAGAAAAGTGGTGCTTTATTGATCAAACCTACCACTAAAGGGAGAGTTAAACCAACCACTTGTCCTTAGGTACTTTATGTATCTAACTTAAATAGAGAGGGATCTTGGGTTGTAAAAACTTACATCAATGAACACACATGCTTGCAAACCAGGGAGATTCGGCTTTGCACAGTCTCATGGTTAGCTAAAGAGTTTGAATCCACGGTTGCGGTTAATCCTAATGTTCCATTGGAAGCACTCCAAGATTTGTTTCAAAAGAAGCACCAGATTCAACTGTCTATGCAAAAGGTTTTTAGGGCAAAAACAATGGCAAAAGAGAAGATTGATGGGCACTACAGGGCTCAATATGCAATTTTAAGAGAATATTGTCAAGAATTGGTAAGGTCTAACCCAGGAACAACTGTGACCATTGATGTAGAGAATGAATGCAATCCCATTAGTGAAGCCAGACAGTTTAAGAGAATATATATCTGTTTAGGGGCTCTGAAGGATGGGTTTAAGCTTTGTGGTAGACCTATATTAGGGTTGGATGGATCCTTTATGAAAGGTCCTTTTCCAGGACAGGTTTTGACTGCTGTAGGCATAGACTCAAACAATGGCATATATCCAGTGGCATATGCCTTGGTGGAAGCTGAAAACAAAAACTCTTGGTGTTGGTTCTTGGAATGTCTTGGACATGACTTAGATTTAACATCAAATTCAAATTTCATATTCATCAGTGATAGGCAGAAGGTACATCACTTGGTATTATATTTTTCTATACAACAGGTTCTTAGTGCTGATAATTTGGTATTGCGTTTTTCTATACTACAGGGTATCATACCAGTATTACAACAGGTTTTTCCAAGTGCTGAACACAGGTATTGTTTAAGGCATGTGCATGAAAACATGAGGTCAAGATGGAGGGGACAGTTATTCAAGAATTTGTTATGGAAATGTGCTACTTCAACTACTGTGCCATACTTTGAGAAAGCAATGAAGGAAGTTGAATCCACAGACCCAACACTATAGGCATTGGTGTAGAGCTTACTTTACTGGTAAGTATAACAATTTGCATTTTATTGATTTTCAAACAAAAAGTCTATGTTCTATGTGTATTTATAGCAATTGGAACTTGAATTATGTAGGAAGGGCAACAAGTGATGTACTTTTAAACAACTTGTGTGAAGTATTCAACAAATAATTAGTAGAAGGAAGAGACAAACCAGTTATAACTTGTTTGGAGTTCATTACAGAATACTTGATGAAGAGGATTGTGGCTGTGCACAAATTGATTTCAAAGTGTGAAGGTCCTTTAACCCTAAATGCTACAAAATTATTTGAGAAGATAAAGGTTGATGCAGTTAATATGACTGTCATCTGGAATGGTCAGAATAAATATCAGGTTAGTGGTCCTTCACATGAACAATTTGTTGTTCAAATTGATGAAAAAACATGCTCTTGTAGAAGGTGGGAATTAATTTTAATGCCATGTAAACATGTTGTGGCTGTGATGTGGGATATGGCTTCTCATGGAATTGAAGTAGGCTTACCAGAAACATGGGTTTCTAAAGTGTATTCGCTAGACACTTGGAAGAAAGTTTATGCTAATACAGTTGACCCAATCAATGGTAGGAATATGTGGTCACCATCTATTTGTCCAACGATTCTCATACCACTAAAACATCATAAACCAATTGGAAGACCAAGAAAGAAGAGAAAGAAAAGTGCAGATGAATTAGCTCAAGAAGTTTCTAACAAAGGGAAAATGGCAAGAGTTGGTCAATCAGTCACTTGTAAGAAGTGTGGACAGAAGGGTCATAACAAAAGGTCTTGTAAAGGTCAAAAGGAAGGGTCACAACAAGCTGTTTAATATGCCCATGTGTGGTGTCTTTGTGTTCTAGATTAGTGACAATCTTTTGTTTTTTAGTATGGTATTATCTATGGTTGCCATTTTGGGACAATTAAATGTATGGCTTTTAGGGATGACAATGCATTTGAACATCCATTTGGGTTTTATATATTGTTGACTTACATCACTTGTTGACTTTATTATGTATTGTTGACTGCATTTCAATGCATTTGAACATTCAAATTGGGTATTATCATTGTGTTCAGATTGAGAATTATCATTGTGTTGACTGTATTATCTTTTAAAGATCCATTTTTTGTTGACTGCATTTCATGCCACTGCATGTTAGTGATCATTGCATATGTAAGTGTCAATGTTGACTGCATTGTTACTGATCATTTCATGCCACTGCAGTGTCATTGTTGACTGCATTTCATGCCACTGCAGTGTCAATGTTACTGCATATGACTGCCATATGTAACTGCATATGCATTGTTTTATTAGAATATGCAAGCATATGTATTCCATATGTATTCCATCAACAAGTGTCATTGCATATTTCAACATCAATATCAACATGCTAGTGTCATTGTTTTATTAGAATATGCAAAGTGCAGATGAACTGCATATGCATTGTTTTATTAGAATAGTATTCCATATGCAAAGTGCAGATGAACTGCATATGCAAAGTGCAGATGAACTGCATATGCAAAGTGCAGATGAACTGCATATGCAAAGTGCAGATGAACTGCATATCAACATCAACAAGAAAAGTGCAGATGAATCAAGCATATGTATTCCATATGTATTCCATCAACAGTGCCATATGTAACTGCATATGCATTGTTTTATTAGAATAGCAAACAATTATTCCGTTGAACCATCATACAAAGAACCAACAAATAACCATCATACAAAGAACCAATATATAACTAGCAAACATTTCGATTTTCTCATTAACAGAACCATCATACAAAGCATCATACAAATGACCTTTACAACATATTTAGGCCACTTTGATTACAAAGAAGAACAAAAACAAGCACCAACTTAAAACTAGCAAACATTTCAATTTTCTATTCTGATCAGTAGCATCCTTAGCCATTGCTTCATTCCTGTTACACCTCTGTAACAATCCAGGTATAATCTCTGCACTTCTTCGACACATCGGGGGATCTGACCACGAAACAAATCCACAGCTTGCACCCTGGGTTTAGAAGTTGGTTCGATTAGCAAATAACAAAGGCAGAGAGGGTTGGAGCGCGTCCAAGAAGACCGAAAGAAGGCAACGAGATTACCTTTTTAGCACAACAATAGAACCTGCGTCATGGGTTTGCGCGCGTCCAAGAAGTGCGAAAGAGGGTTGGCGCTCCACAACTGCACATCACCATCTCATCCGCCATTGCTGTTAATCGAGTGAAGAACTTGGCTGTGTGCAACCGTGAATGGATGTTCAAATGAAAAAAACCCTAGGTTGAAGTGAGAAAGAGGGGTTCTTATGACAAAATTAACCCTTAAAAGAGAAAAGACAAAAATGCTCCTCACGTGAGGGGCACATGGGTCACACTTAACAGAATATTTGGATGGAGTTAGGGTCGGGGAGCAAAATCGAAAAACACTGGTAACCACAAGGAGGATAAAAGTCATTTTTAAACTATTGAAATAAAATAGTTATTTTGTACAAACTATATTTACTCTTAATTTTAAATACTTGTAAAATAGCACGAGTTGCACGGTAGCACAAGTCCAGTTCTCGAACTCCTACATCAAATATTAGCTGCAGCCACTCCGGACAAAACGACGTCGTCCAATAAAATAACCCTGTGGTTTCAGCTTTTCAGAAATTCTTTTAATATTTTAATTTGGGCGATGAGTATGAACTTCCATAAAAAAATAACAAAATAGATGGAGAGCTTCCAACAATTTCCATGATTACACGAATACTAATTTTGTATATTTTTTATTTTAGAGACAAGATGGTATGGTTTGTATATTTTTAATGTTATAAAGAAACTATTTCAAATATAATATAGGTTTATTTAATAATTTTATTTTGTTTTACATAGATTCCAAATAGATTTTCGTATACTAAGGTCCTGTTTATTTTTTCTGCAGGAAAACGTCTGCAGTCTGCGGACCACATCTGCAAACATCTGCAGCAGAAGAGGTGGACCAAATGTCTGCAGTCTGCAAGAAAAAGACTGTTTGTTTTATTTAACATCTGCAGAATGCTGAAATATTCTGTAATTAAAGCAAACTTATTTTTTAAACTTTAAAAAATACTTTAATATTAATATATAAATAATCGATCTGCAAATCATAGATAATAAAGTAATCGGTAATATCTCATGTGTTTTACGATAAACCTTTCTCATGGTAAAGTAATCGATCTGCAAATCATAGATAATAAAGAACACAATGTATAAAAAAATTATTATTTTATTTTAAAATAAAAAGGGTACATGACAACAAATCAGTATTCTACATGATAATACAAATCGATTTGAATAGAGATGTACCAAAAAAACAAAAGAAATTACAAATTATTTGATTAATCAATTAATTAGAAATAATTAATAAGAAATTTGTAAGAAGCCATTGGAGGAGAGCTTGAGATGCGAACCAGAGTCTTTCTTCTTCATCTTCTTCTTAAACTGCTTCGATGCAATCAAAAACCTTACCTTCATCTGAATCGGAGAACAAGAAACTGAATCGACTACCAATTTCCCCGAATTCGACGAAATCGACCCCAACTGATCAAACCCTCTGTAACTACTTCTTCTCCTATTCATCTTCACAATCTTCTTGTTCTTGAATCTGTGATGAACATTGACATTGAAGCACCCAATCATACAAGAATCAAACTTTTTCACCATCATATCTGCAACATCCTCCTTTCCCTGTTCTTCTTCATCTTCTTCAAACGAAAGCTTCCTCTGCACATCAATCACCGGAGACGATGGGTGTGAGGGCTCGGCGGCAGGAGAGCGGCGGTGCGGCGGCGGTTGGGTGGAGGTCGGGCGGTGGTGAGAGGAGATGTGGGGAAGAGTTGCACACAAGTGAAGGTGGTTTCAGGGTTGGGGGGAGTTAAGGAGAAGTGAGAAGAGGTTCATAAAATGTCTTCCCATCTGAAGACTAGGGTCCATGTCTGCCCCATGAAGAGCTCAGGAAGACGTCTGCGAAGTAAAAACCTCTTCCCGCGTCTGCGAGCGCGCAGATGAAGAGGTGGGGAAAGTTTTTTCAAAAAACAAACACTCCCTAAATCAAAGTACGCGGATATTCAATTCTATATTAATCTTTAACCTGCACTTCAATTTTAGCATTTAATGTAAGTTCATTATTTTTTCAAGTGACACTAAAAAAGTAAAAGAAATCACATGAATGGCCCTTTTATGCAAGACGATTTTTACTAATTTGGTTAATGATCTAGTGTTCCCCTTGTTCACCTTGAAAAAAAAAATTGTAATGATATTTGTGGTTTAAACATATTACATGTTTAGTTATTAAACTTTAAAAATTATAAAATTAGTTTAAACTTTTATATATTTATCATACTTTTGATCCCTGTATTAAATTCATTTAATTTTTATATATTTTATATTAGTTTGAACTAATTTTTAAATTAAAGTTTAAGGATACAAGTGTAATGTATACATAAAAGTTTGAACTGACTTTATAATTATTAAAATTTAGAGATCAAACTTGTAATTACTACACAAAAATTTAATCTAACTTTATAATTTTCAAAGTCTGTGGACAAAACATGTAATCTGATCAAATGATAAGAACCATTTATGTATTTTTTTGAAATTTATTGACACCATGAATCTAATTCTTAAAGAATTTTTTGATTATAAAATTTGTCACCTCAATACTACTATAACACACCATTAGTTTAAGCTAGTAATATATCAAAAGGCATGTCGTCTAGCATTACCAAAAGATAAGAAATACACATCTTCCTATTCAGTTTAGAATTCAAGTCTTATTATAGACATTTTTATTTTTACTAGATAAATTTTAACGATATTTGGAATCACCCCTAATACCCGAATGAGTCTTTAAGAGTGCTAAACGGGTCGTGTTCTCAAGTTATTGGGTCCAAACTGATCTGAACCCGAAAATTTTATATGAACCTGAAAATTTTACATGAACCCGAACACGACTCGAACCCGAAAATTATGTCAGAAGAGTTAACCTGAACATGACACGGAAATTTACAGGTTGACGCCACTATGACCCGTTTGACCCAAAATTTTAATCCTTTTATATTTTTTTTCACATATTATTACTTGAAAATTATTAATTTACAATAAAGAATACCAATTATTATAAAACAATTATATTTAATTATGAAATCTAATGTCTATTTCTATTTGTAGTTCTAAATTTTGAAATAAAACACATAAGAAATTTTATTTGTGACACAAAATATGTAAAAAAAATTTTAAAAAAATTAAAAATGGGTCAAACGGGTCAACCCGCCAACCCGTTGGGTTAAACCCGAACCCGTCCTGTTTAACTAAGCAGGTTCACGAGTTCAACAAGAAACTGACCTGAACCCGTTCATAATAAACCCAAACCCATAAATTTCATGTTAGGTTCGTATCGTGTTTTGAAATTATGTTAGAAATTCAATACCGTGCGAGTTTTCATGAGATGAAAGTTTAACCGTACATACTAGCTTAATTAGTACTTTAGTAGTAGGATTTAAGAAGGTATTTGAGTTAAAAACAAACAAATGACCAATATAGTCGTGCTGAAGTCTCCTCTAAACCCTAATGATTTCTATACACCATCTCATAAGTCATATCATCTCTCTTCTTGCACATTTTTAACACTTTAATCTAAATCACCACTTTCAATTATCCACCATTAATCTCCGATACACAACCCCACGGCCATATGGATCTTCAATCTCTTGCTGTTGTTCTCAAAGCAGCACTTAGTCCCAATCCTGCTGAACGAAAAGCCGCTGAAGACAATCTCACTAAGGTAACAATAATCACTTCTCATTTTGATTTAAATTGCATTGAAACTACTACTGTTCACTCATTTTCCTTCATTAGAATGATTGTATATCCAATTGCTGATAACAATTGCGTTTGCTGAGTGGAATTTGAGCCCCATATCGTGAATTATGATGTTGAATTGAACTGTTTGTTGATTTGATTTCAGTTTCAGTATGCTCCTCAGCATTTGGTAAGGCTGTTGCAGATTATGGTTGATGGAAGTTGTGATTTGGCGGTGAGGCAGGTTGCTAGTATTCATTTTAAGAACTTTATAGCAGAGAATTGGTCACCTCATGATCCAGGTACTTTCCCTCTCAAATTTGCATAATGAACTATTGAATTTTGGTGAATGCAGCTGTATACTTAACAAACAAACAAACAAACAAACCCAGTATATCCCACTCAAGAGCAAGGTCGGGGTAGGTGGTGGCGAGTCTTTCCTCCATCTTGGTAGGTAGAGAGACCGCTTCCAAAGAGACCCCCGACTCGATAACAAAAGCAATAACGATAGCAAGACATCATAAAAATATGATACAACACATAGCACACAACATACAGTAATATAACAGCTAAAGAATTAGAAAATGAAAAAGCATACATAAGAGAAGCGGCAAGTATCACCTATAAAGGGCAGATGTGGACTACGTACACATCAGGCCCCGCAACATGTCTTCAATTACCCTTCCTACCTATAGGTCCCACTAAAAGTCTTTAATTTTAATTCTACGGCTTCACTCACTTCTATCCTCGATCATGTGCTCAGAGAGGTGCAAGTGTACCATATCTCGCCTAATTATCTCGTCCCAAGTCAACCTAGGTCTTGCTCTACTCCTCCTACCCTCTAAGATGATGTTCTCTACTGCTCTAACTGGTGCTGCCATTGGTCTCCTCTTGACATGCCCAAACCATCTTAATCTTCCCCCTCGTATTTTATCTGCGATACAAGCCACTTCTAGCTTCTGTCGAAACACTTCGTTTCTTATCCGATCCAGTCTTGTTTGCCCACACATCCACCTCAGCATTCGCATTTCCGCTACCTCTATTTGTTTCTCGTGCGATTTTCTTTATGGCGCAGCAGTCTGTTCTATATAACATAGCTGGGCGTACTGGCACTCGGTAAAGTTTTCCCTTTAGTTTTGCTGGAAATCTCTTATCACAAAGAATCCCTGATGCTGCTCTCCACTTGCACCATCCTGCTTGAACACGGTGAGCTACATCGCTGTGTATCTCTCCGTCCTCCTGCAGGTACGAGCCCAGCTGTATACTTATACTCCATTAATTATTCTTTGTCCAAGCAGATGAACAATCAAAGATTTTACCAAGTGATAAAGACGTAGTGAGACAGAACATTCTTGTATTTGTAGCACAAGTTCCTACATTGTTGAGGTAAACATAATTGCTTTGGCTATTGTTTCTTTTGCCATTTGTATGTCTTTGTTCTATGGGAAATAAACCAGCAATTCTGTTTACAGGGCACAGTTGGGTGAGTGTCTCAAGACAATAATACACGCAGATTATCCCGAGCAATGGCCAGGCCTTTTGCAGTGGATGACACATAATTTACAGGACCAACAAGTTTACGGAGCTCTATTTGTACTACGGATTCTCTCTAGAAAATATGAGTAAGTTCTGGTATTTGACTCTCATTTAGAAGTTATTAGTGCTTCTTATATTGTTTTAATATATTGTGAATCTTTTTAGTTTTGAGCTTTTATCAATGTTTTTACTTATATTTTGCTCTTTATAGGTTCAAGTCTGATGAGGAAAGGACACCAATTCATCATGTTGTTGAGGAGACATTTCCTCAGTTACTTAATATATTTAGCGGGCTTGTTCAGATAGGAAATCCATCAATAGAAATTGCAGATTTGATAAAGCTCATATGCAAAATATTTTGGTCTTCCATTTATGTATGTTACTTTATCGAAGTATTCAGTTTCTTAATGTTACATGCAATTTGGACACTTGTAATATATGAAATTTGTTATGCAATGCTGTCCAGCTTGAGATTCCAAAGAAATTGTTTGATCAAAATGTATTTGATGCTTGGATGGTACTTTTCTTGAATATATTGGAGCGGCCTGTTCCATTAGAGGGTCAACCCACTGATCCAGAGTTACGCAAGTCATGGGGATGGTGGAAGGTAAAAAAGTGGACAGCTCATATACTAAACCGTCTATATACTCGGTGAGTTTTTTTTTATTTTTTAAATAATTTAAGTTTTTTCATTTTTGGACTATGTAAACATCTCATTGATTTGTCTTTTCCACAGGTTTGGGGATTTAAAATCACAAAACCCAGAAAGCAGAACTTTTGCACAAATTTTCCAGAAAAACTATGCTGGGAAAATTTTGGAATGTCATCTTAATTTATTAAACGCAGTTCGTGTTGGTGCTTATTTACCTGACGGAGTCACCAACCTAAGTTTGCAATATTTGAGCAATAGGTCTGTTGAATGATAGTAGTTATTATAGTTTTGATGTAATTATGTCAACATTGACGTATATTAATGATGCTTTAATAAATTCAATTAATTTGCATGCAGTCTCTCCAAGAGTACCACATACAGTTTGCTCCAAACAAGGCTTGATGTGGTTCTTTTTGAGATAGTATTTCCTCTTATGTGCTTCAATGACGAAGATCAAAAGCTCTGGGAGGAAGATCCACACGAGTATGTGAGAAAGGGTTATGGTGAGTCTTACGTAATTATTCTTTTCTGGCTGTCAATAATTATTTTGTCTAAGATTCTTTTTTTTTTCTGTAGATATTATTGAAGATCTTTACAGTTCTAGGACTGCAGCAATGGACTTTGTGACCGAGTTAGTGAGAAAACGTGGAAAGAAAATCTTCAAAAATTCATATTATTCATTGTGGAGATTTTTAAGAGGTATGTCTGTCTTGTATTATCTATATATAATATTTTTATTGCAGAATTCTGTAAAGGTTTGTCATATGCTTATCTTTTACAGATATGAGCAAGCGCCAATTGAGATGAAACCTTACAGACAAAAGGATGGCGCACTTCTTGCCATTGGAACTCTATGTGATAAATTGAAACAGACCGAACCTTATAAATCTGAGCTTGAGCCCATGTTAGTTCAACATGTTTACCCTGAGTTCAACAGTCCAGTGGGCCATATCAGAGCAAAGGTAAACTTGAATCTTTGACTTTGTATATTGTTCTTTTTTTTTTTTTAAAAGAACTTGATTTTAAAATGAACTTTTATTTGCATGTCAGGCTGCATGGGTTGCAGGGCAGTATGCCCATATTAATTTCTCCGACCCTAATAATTTCCGCAAAGCATTACATAGTGTTGTTGCTGGAATGCGGGACCCAGAGCTTCCAGTGCGTGTTAATTCTGTTTTTGCCTTGCGTTCTTTTGTTGAAGCCTGTAAAGGTATTGCATATCAAATGACTAAATGAGGGCTGTTTAAAACCTTTATTACAACCACATTCAATGTATTTATATATTTATTTATTCTACAGATCTTGGTGAAATTAGGCCAATTCTTCCACAACTTCTTGATGGTATGTAAATATCCATATTGATTTATAGTCACTTACATCACATATGTGTGTTTTCATTTACATATTGTTTATGTTCAGAAATTTTCAAGCTTATGAATGAAGTTGAAAACGAAGATTTGGTGTTCACCCTCGAGACTATTGTTGACAAGTTTGGTGAGGAGATGGCACCCTATGCTGTTGGCTTATGCCAGAATCTGGTGATGGATTTTTCTTACTTAAAAAAAAGTATTAGTTTTTTTCTTCACACACTAACCTTCTATTGATCAGGCTGCTGCATTTTGGAAGTGTGTGAACACCGCTGAAGCTGATGATGAAGCTGATGATCCTGGTGCATTAGCAGCTGTTGGCTGTTTACGTGCTATTAGCACTATTCTTGAATCAATCAGCACGCTTCCACACCTTTTTGCTCATATTGAGCAAACTTTACTTCCAATCATGCGCCGAATGCTTACAACTGATGGCCAAGGTAACCTTCCTTTTTATAGTTTCAGTTTTAAGTTAATTTCAATTTTACTCCCTCAGGTTTGACAAAAGTAACTATTTTATTCTAAAAGTTTAAAAACATCAATTTTAATCCAAAAGGGTTCAATTTAAGTCAAAAAGTTTTATTATTTTAGATTCAAGTTGAAAAAACTAAGAAAACTTTTGGATTGAAATTGTAACAACTTATAAAACTTTTGAAGATAAATTTATTTTTTTAACCTTGGAGGAAAGTTGTTATTTTTATCGAACCGTAAGGAGCAAAACTGGACTTAACTTTTTAGTTTTTATTACAGTTTCCTGTAAGCATAAATAAAATTTTCTTGCAGAGGTATTCGAAGAAGTTCTTGAAATAGTATCCTACATGACCTTTTTCTCACCAACAATATCCATGGATATGTGGAGTCTTTGGCCATTATTAATGGAAGCTCTTGCTGAATGGGCTATTGATTTTTTTCCAAGTATATTAATATTCTTTCATATGTCTTGTTCTTCATGTAAGTTTTATAATTCTTTTGTATTATATTTTTTTATAGACATCCTTGTTCCTTTGGACAACTATATATCCAGAAGTACAGTGCACTATCTAACATGCAAGGAGCCTGACTACCAACAAAGTTTGTGGACTATGCTTTCTAACGTATGTTTTATTTGACTTGTTATTTAAAAGGTTAATCTCCGTAAGCCTGCATACTAAAACAAGTTTTATCACAGATGATGAATGACAAAAACTTGGAAGATGATGACATTGAACCTGCACCTAAGCTTATAGCAGTAGTGTTACAAAACTGTAGGGGTCAGGTGGACCCATGGGTTGAACCATATATTAGAATCACAGTTGAAAGGTTGCACAGAACTGAACACACGTTTCTAAAATGCCTTTTGATGCAAGTTGTAAGTTAAATAAAGAGCTATCCTTTACTTTTTCCTTTTTTAAGTTTTTTTTTCATGATTCTTGATAATGTATGCATTGTGGTGCAGATTGCTGATGCTTTATACTACAATCCATCTTTGACACTCAACATATTGCAAAAGCTTGGTGTGGCTACAGAAATCTTTAACCTTTGGTTTCAAATGCTCCAACAAACTAAAAAGAATGGTGTCCGGGTTAGTTTCAAGAGGGCAAAAGACAAGAAAATCTGTTGTTTGGGGTTGACTTCTTTGCTTTCACTTTCTGCTGAGCAGTTGCCGTGGGAGGCTTTAGAGCGTGTTTTTAAATCAACACTTGATCTGCTTGTTGCCTACAAGGATCAAGTAGCAGGTTTTTATTTTGACTACCAGTTTGTGAATATACTTCTATGTTTTTCAGTTAAACATATAATAATAAATGGACAGAAGCTGAAAAGGAAGTGCCGGAGGATGATGACAATGATGACGACGATGATGATGATGACATGAATGGTGGTTTGCAAACTGATGATGATGACGGGTCTGACAAGGAAATGGGATTAGATGATGACGATGGTGATGAAGCTAATAGCACCAGACTTCAAAAACTGGGTGCACAGGTTTGTTAGAGTCGGTTATTTCTGTGTTGGACTTCCTATTTAACGACAATCATGTAACTAACTTATTCTCAGACAAAGGTATTCCGGTCAGCTGATGACTACGAAGATGACTCAGATGATGACTTCAGTGACAGCGACGAGTTGCAGTCACCCATTGACAACGTGGATCCCTTTATTCTCTTTGTCGATACTGTGAAAGGTAACTTATTTTCTTCTCTACAACCTTTTTAGCATCTTGTTTCATTAAGATTGAATTTTGGGATTCTTTATGTGACAATTTTGTAGTTATGCAAGCATCAGATCCAACTAGGTTCCAGAACCTCTCCCAAACACTTGACTTCCATTATCAAGCACTAGCTAATGGAGTTGCACAGCATGCTGATCAAAGAAGAGCAGCACTTGAAAAAGAAAAACTGCAAAAAGCATCCGTAGCCTCGTGATTTTTGTGCCATGTTATGCAATATACGTTCAACATTCATGTTTTGCAGCTTGCCCTCAACTTGTTGGTTTATTCTTTTCAAGAAACACCGATCGTGAGATCCTGATGAGTCTGAATGGTCAGATTATGGCGTCCCAGGAGTAAGAAGAGTACGTTTTTGTTTTGAAAGGTGGTGGATTGAAAGGAGGGAGGACTTCCTCTAAAGTGTAGGTATCGTGTAAGGGTCGAACCGGAGAAGGTGCTTGTGTTTGACCTGGTGGTGTATTTTTGTACTGGTGATCCAGATAAAGGAAGCCGTATCAGCTGGGGTTGTAATATGCATTACAGGGTCTGGTTTTTATTCAAATTTTATGGACGATTGCACACTTTTTTATAGTCATTTTCAATCTTCCATGTTGACAATTGTACAAAAACTTGTAATACGTGATGCATGTATCTGATAAACATTTTCAAGCTGTGTTTGGGGGTCATCTCTGATGCACCAGAGATCAGAGAAGACCCACAACTAGTAGACCGCGTTAAAAGGCCACATGCTTATGCATAGAAGATTCAAACAACATGAGTTAACTCAAAAGATGGTTAACTGAACCACCATATAAATCTACTGTTAACAGTCATCAAGAAGCATTCTTTTTAGCATAAATGTAAACAAATATGAAATCCCAAGAGAAGTATACCTCTGCAAACAAGTTAAACCTCGATCTACCTGATCGTTACAAACTTATTCGTCCCATGCTTCGCCCAGTGCGTCCTCAAATCAATAGCATTCGCAAAATCATAACCTTCGGAACCCAACTTCTCCAACACTTTCTTAAATGCGCCTTGACTCATCTTCCTCCCCGCAATCCTGGCCCCACGACGTTTGGTGCTCATCGGCAACGGATACATTGAAATGGTGGTAGTGCAGCAAGCTGATTGCCACCCGCCCGAACCCCACCTGTAACACTGCTGAGGCGCCCCTGTACACGAACAAACAGGTATCGGGATCCCAGATATGTCCATATCGACCCCGTTTATTACCACATCCAAGTTCCATTTCACAACCTTTGATCGTCCCCCGGGTGGCTTCCTGTTTTCTTTCACCTTCTTCGGCTTCTTCCCTCGAGTGGTGGCTGCAGCCACTGATCTTTTCTTCAGTGCACCACTTCCACCACCACCACCATCACCATCAACATCACCACCACCACCACCACCACCACCACCACCACCACCACCACTATCATCTACATTCATTTCAGGGTCATTTAACGGTTCGATCGGCTGCATAACTTGAGCTGAATTCGCACCTAAGTTATCCTGAAGAAGTGCAAGATTAGGGCTTCCAGGTATAATATGCAGAAGTCTTTCCCTTTGTATCCAACTATCCCTAATGTAATGCATTGGTAACGAAGGCTGGTGGTGGTAAGCGGTGGCGGTGGCGGTGGCGGTGGCACTAGGGTTTATCATAAAGGGGTTTTCACGAGAAGATACAAAAGATTTTGCATCTCTATGATCTCCTAAAGGAGACAATAACTGCAACCCAAAATGTTCTTTGAACGAAGGTTCATAATACCCCCAATTTCGCATATTCAATCCATCATCATCCATTGATACTACAAATTCAGCAAACAAAAACAACATTATCACATTTCATCATTCTGCAGATTACCCATGAAATCGATGGGGTGAATTGTTGGAAATTGTTGAAATCCAACAATTTCTTCCAACAATTTCACCCAAATATGAGCATAAAAGACGTGAAATTTCAGATCTTGTGTGAACATGGTGAATTGGTGATAAAATTAGCAAAATTCAAAATTCTAGGGCACAGAAGGTGGATCTAACACAAACGGTGATAGATCGAACAGATCCATGAACAAAAACTCGATTACATTGATAAAGATTGAAGAAAAGAGTCAAAAACAATCAAATTGAAGATAAAAGATTTGAATTTTGGGATCAAGAAAGATAAAAATCAGATCTTGGTAAGAAAGATTTAAAGATTGGGGGAAATAACATGAACCCATTTATGAGGGTGTTGCAAAAAGCACAAGGAGTCAAATATTTGTGAGAGAGAGAGAGAGAGAGAGACTTACTTGTGAGGGTAAAAGAGGTATTTGATCTTCTGGTGAGAGGAGAAAGAGATGGAGAGAGGAGAGAGAAGAAAGCAAAATGGGGTTTTAAATGGAGGTGGTGGTTGTTGTTGAATCAAATTAAATTAAAGAATACAATAAATAAAAGGAAAATGCAAGAGATAAATGTGTTTGTGTTGTTGCTTCAACTTACAGCAGCTGACACCAACTCCAAACCCCAATATATATGGTATTTTCTTTTTATTTTCACATGCTAATCATGTATAAAAAATAAACAAGTGTATAGATATTTATCCTGCCTCAAACGATGCAATGATGGATGGCAAGACGTCTCTTTTTTATTTTAAATAATATTAAAGTTTTAAATTCTGTAAATAACAAGTATAATTACTCTATTATTATTACTGATGGGAATGAACAGTGTTTTTCCCCTATCTATTAGTTTGATGTATTTTGTGTTGGTGGAATGGTATGTCTTTCGCTTCTCAATCAGCATACGCCGATTCAAACCTGGTACGCTTTTTTTCTGCATTTTTAAAGTTCTTAATGCTTTACACGTGTTATATTTACGATACTTCGTATTGTGACGTGTTTTTTGGGTTATTGCCTTCCTATCTAAGGATTTTTGCATTTGGTTTTCTTTTTCCTTTGGTTGCTCTCGCATTTCGACTTTAGGTTCTTCCTCTGTGGTTCCAACCTTAGGTTCATGCTCTGCTCTTCTTCTTCTTTATTTTTGTAATAGTTGTTAGATATTCTTCATGTAGCTTAATTAATTTATCTAATTTCATCTGTATTATTTGCTCTTTAGCGGTTGCTTTCTAAATTACGATTCCTTTGCATGTGTTTGGGGTGTTGTTCATTGCTTCAATTTTGGTAATTTCGGGGGTATTAGGCTTTCTATTTTCTCTGATAGTTTCAAATTTGATTTCTACCTGGCATTTTTGTTTGCATGTGACTGGTTTGTGGTTGTTTTTTCGGTTCGACAATTGATAATGATTTCGAATGGGGTCTTAGTTCTTTTCTAATCTGAAGGAAGAAGGCCCTGATCATGAGGTTTGCAGTGTGTTTATTTAGTAAAAAACAATGTAGACTAATTTTCCATTAAAAATATTTTAAAGAAATTAAATAGCAAGAGGCAGTTGCCTCTGTCTACATATGTTCGCTTTGAAAGCAATTGATCCAATTGCATTCTATATGTTGTTAAGTTTATAAGTATTGTGATTTTTATTTGCATGTGACTGGTTTGTGGTACAACTGATAATGATCTGGGATGATTTTCTGTTTAATGCCTTTGGTTTGCTTGGTTTTTGAATGGTTTTGATTTTGCCTTCCATTGTACACGTTGGTCTTCTATATGTTAACCTGCACAACCTGTTTGACAAATTGCCAAATGCAACTTCCATTTTTCTTGATGTGTGTTTGAGCAGTCATGATAATTACTTGCATTTGGGCATAATGATTCTTCAATTTGATGTTGAAATTATCGTGTTTGATTGCTCGCAACCTGCTCGAGCGAATGGAGGCTTGATTTTTATAAACAATGTCGTTAAATTCTTTGCTATTCAATAACAAGAGACTGTTTATTAGATTTTTAGTTTCTATTGTTTAAATTTCTTTATGTTGATTTAGGAGTTATATCACATTTGTGTGTCCATTGTGGATTTTGAAGATCATCATGCCCCTAGAATCAAAACCGTTCCATCATCCATCTTGAGCTATACTATTGATAGAACTAGTGAAAACATTAAAATCGAGTCTTAGACATAGGTTTTTGCCATCATAGTCAAAAGATAACTGGTAAAATCAAAGTAAAAACAATTGTTTACGCGGCCTAGATTCGTAAGACAACGTTAAAACCAAGGCTCAGACATAAGTTTTTGTCATCATAGCCAAAAGAAAACTGGTAAACCCAACACTGTCATCATAGCCAAAAGAAAACTGGTAAACCCAACATTAAAGCAATTGTCAACACGGCTCAAAAGACGTGACCGGTCCCGGCTGCACACCGAAAATGGCTGCCACGCCAAAGAACCTGCCGGTTTATACATATCATCATAGCCATAAACCACTAAACCAAACGAAAAATAACCATTGCAGCGACAGCTGAACTTCCTTCACATAGAACATAGGGACAGGGATCTAAGACGAACATGTCACACCCCGACCGACGGCGGAATCATCGGAGCGGACGAGGGAATGATTGATTGTTCATAACACATGGTTGTCTAATAGTGGAGATAATATTAAAATCAGATTACAAGATAGCATGAATTTACACAAGCAAATACAACAATTGAAATCACAAATAGTAATTGTCTTTTATTCTGACTAAGTCCGGGTCTTAAATGAGCATGTAGAAGTCCACTAACTTGTTTAACCTGAAATCATGTGAAAAGTAACGAGTCAGCTAAAAATTAGCCGGTGATTAATCACAGTTTTGAATATACATATAGATTGATTGATTGATTGAGAAATAATCCAATTCACAAGGTAACGTTAAGACTTATATTGCAATAGCGAAGCATATAGATAAACCGACACAATATAAACCCCTTGACTTGACACTTGCATATAATAGACTTGCACACAAACACCATAGATTGACTAATTGCCTCTGGTACAATCACCACTCGTAAGCCATGTGGGGTGGGTTATCCAAACCAGTAGATCTACCATTAATACCAGAATTTATTGATTGAATTAGGGTTCTACTGTCGTCCAGTTTATCATAGTATGTTCACATAGTTGCAAGTAATAACATATCCTGTCTTGAATTGAATTTAGAAAGAAATAACAATAGAATATCATGATTGAATATTGTATCACATGATTTCCCCCAAATAAAAATTATATAAAAAGGGGATATGAATACTCACATAATTGATGAGATTAGAATCTGGATGTGATAGATTAGACACCAACGATTTCCTTATGATTAACCTAAGGAACGGTGCCTCGAATTAGAATCATAGTGATTTGAGAATTTGGGAATGTATTAGGATTTCTATTGCGTTTTGAATGGTAGTTTAAATAAACTAATTTTATTTAGTTTGAATGTCTTGAATTATAATAAATTCATTTCAAGTAATTATATATAAATAAATCTACCAATACACTTGACCATTTGATTGATTGTTAAAATGCAGGAGGAATAAATAATTAATTTTATTAATTAACTATATGATAATTAATTAAATTTTTAATTATTTAAGTGACTAAAAGAGATAAAAATAATTTGAAAAAATTTATATATAAAACTTTTATGTTTGATTGAGATAATCATGATTTAAATAATATTACATAAATATTATTTAATCCAATAATTATTTAGTGATTTCAATCATTATTTAAAGTATATTTTTTATAAAAATTAAACTAGTTATGTTATTTATTTAAAACAATTAATAAAATAAATAAATAAAATGTTAAGATAAATTTCGGAAAATAATTAGGTGGTTTTTAAAAAAAAATATTTAATGTTTGTAAAATCATTTTTATAATTTTTAGAAATTTTTTTGTAATTTCTAACGGCTTAAAAAGGCCCAAAAAAATAGGTGAGGTTGCCCGGGGTCGAACCCGGGACCTCTTGTGTGGATTGTATGCACAGAACCGGTAAACCAAAGGCTTAAGCCGCGTTATGTCTTGGTTTTTAATTGTTAAAAACCAAATTAACAAAACCCCAAAATCACCTACGAGCCCTAGTTCGATTTGAGCCCAAATCGAAGGTTGATTCGATCTTGAAAGCATCTGCAATCATGGGGCTTTTGTTCCCCATGAAAAATCGAGTGTGTGGGTGTGTGTATTTAACTCGTATATGATTGAATTAATGGTGAACTAATCGATGAACAAACCGCGACAGTGACCACTTGTTGATCGATTGATGCTCAAACAATGATTATAATCAAATTAAACTCGAGGGAAGCTTCGAACGATGATCGAGACTATAAGCCCCTTATCAAATTCAGCTAAAATCAATCGGAGTTTGGGTTTTAGTAGAGTTGCAGGTCCGCGGTTATGGTGGTGTTCGAGTGTGGTGTTTGAGCTTGTTTTGAATGAAATTGAGTTCGATGGGTGTTTATAAATGATCATACGTTCGTTAGTGCGGGTTTAATTTCGATTATAAAAGTACGTAGTGCGATTTGTGGCTGTAAAGTTGCCGAGAAACATGGGTGCGATCGGGGAAGGAAAACAGGGGTCGATGATGGGTGGTGGGGTTGGGTATAAAAGTTACATTTTACCCCCTGAGGTTTATGTTTGTTGTTATTTCATGTTACAACTTTTCTTTTGAAGTTTCATAATTAACAAAACAACCCCCTTGAGTTATTAAATTCAAGTTTTTTTAAACATTTCAAAGTTTCATAAACTTTGATAAATTATTATTATTAGTTATTAATGTTATTATTAACATTATTATTATTAGTATTAATATTATTAATAATAATAGTGATAATAATATCATTATTATTATTATAATATCAATTTTTTAAGATTTAACAAAGTAAATTTTTAGATTAACAAAAATTACGAGATGTTACAGAACAGTCGTCGTCATCATCGAAGTGTAGCACAGACGTATGAATGCCGACACACAACCACGAACCCAAACCGGCAAAAACCAGAAATAATTAAGATTTTAACACAGAGTCGCACATGCAGTACAAAGTAACGACGAAAATAATCAGTGGTGCACAAACCATGTGTGGGCGACATCAACGGCATATCACCACCGATACAGCTGGTGGTCAAGGAATCAGATTCGGTTAGAAAACCCCCAAAAATACGACGGTGATTTACTATGATCTCCCACCACAAAGCCCTAATAACCCCCTCGTCATCTCTGGTACAGCCACAACACCGACGACGACGGTGACGTTGATCGGAGACTGAGCCGTGGACAACCGCCGCCTGTCCTGCCTCAACCACAGAGGGGAGGTGAAACGGCAACAGGGCCACCACCACAACAACCGACGCTGCGGCGATCCAACGCCACAACAACCGCTGTCGGCGCCTTCGCGAGAGTGACCGTTGGTACGGCCGGTTACCACCACAAAACCCTAAAAACCCACTCGTTGCCTTTGCTACGGCCGACAACATAGCCACCGTCACAACAACCGTATCACGGACTAAAATCTAATCGGTACCAAAACCCACAACCTCTCAGTGTAGGCAATAGACGGTGGCGGTGCAGGTGGAAGCAATGGTGACGGTCGCGTAGACGCCACCAAAGGAGGTCAATGGACCACTGGCGGCGTTGAAATGGTCAGATCTAAGCCGATCCCAACATGCACCACCGTCCCTGAAGGCGGCGATACATGGGTCCATCGGAGCATCCATCGACGCACGAAACCACCAACCACCCCCCGACATGAACGACGACGACCACCACCACAACCAGAAAACCCACCACCGCGACCACCAAAAAACCCCACCACGACGAACACCACAACCAGAAAACCCACCACCGGCACCATCTAACATCTGAGGGTGTTTAAAGGCGTCGCACGACACCCCACCGCCATAAATGAGTGAACTGAGCCAGATAAGGGTTAAAAGGAAATAACACACAACCCGAGGCTGTCAAACACCCAAAATACAGGGGTGTATAATGGGAAATTTAAAAAATCATGTGAGGAATCTCGGAAATCCCAAAAGAAACTGCTCATCGCCTTGGTCTTTTTATTATAGGGTAATTTATAAAGAAGCCTTATACTTTTTTTATGTATGGGATGGGTTTTCTTATTTAACGTGTTTAGAATTTAAAGGTGATGATCATGATCATAAGTGGTAATACCGTAATAGGATGGTCGTATGCAGTACGTAGTGTGTTGGCTTAATTGTTGGTTATTATTTATGTTTGAATTTAATGAGGTACGTGATTTTGTTCCTTTATTTTACATTTCTAAATGTTTTTTTTTATTAAATGATAGCAACACTACAACAGATACCAACATCCGTTTAGACCACGAATGCAACATTGCATCAAAAATCTTCTATAGTATTTCAATAACTACTTTGAAGAATTAATGCTTAGAGGTTTGTTGATTAGCTAGAACTATTTCATGTAAGAGGACCTGAAGGGTTTAGTCACATGGTCATTTCTTATTTCCATTTTTTAACTTTTGAGTATGTTATATCAACTAAAACACTTTATGAAACTTTGATCATTCGTGTTGTATTGTTACATTTAACCTTTCACTATCAGCCAACATCTCAAAACGACAACATGGTAAAGAACGAAGCACGAAGTAGAAGTCCACAACAACAAAACTTTTTGGAAGCACGAAACAACATATATAAACCTTAGCAAGAACTCTTTTGTACGACACAAGCAACGATTCATTTAAAATGGACATCAAGATCTCTTTTGCAACTTAGGGAAGACACATAGACCACCTCTAACAACAGTTGCAATAGAACTAGCTCTTTTGTAAATGATATAACTATTTCTAAGAGCAACTAAAATAGCAGTGCCTCTTTTCTAAATGATAATGGGCACACTAGCTAATATTAATTCTAGAAAAAAAACTCATTTTGTGCAACACAAACCATAATGCCTAACGCACCATTAACAATAATCGAAAAAACACAATCAAATAAAACGGTTAAACAGAAACATGATAATTGAGCTCGCGCAACGCACGGCAGGGCTTTCCTAGTTGATACTTGATACTAAAAGTAAATTAGAAGTTGATCTATAAAGAATTATCATACAGGGATAACTCAAATAAAGTATGTAATATTGTCTTACATTCCTACCCTCTCCATCTCTCTTTCTATCTTTTTGTTCACAAAATTATATATTTTGTCGAATCTTTTTATAAATTTTAAACCTGTCATCTCATTAATCTACCATGTAAACTTGATTTAAAGTTAGTATTTTGATAATCTAAGAGTTATGAAAAATAGTCATATATAGAATTTGTATTAAAGTTAGTTTCTCTTTTAACAAAGTAAAAAAACAATTCGCACTTATCAAATAAATTTCAAGTGATAAACAAGAGGTTATAAGACCATTAGAACCAGAATTATATGAGCCACACATTGATGTGGCTCCCATATGGTGGTGAAAGCTCAAGAACGACGTTAGTTTTGAAGCATATATTCATGGCTACGGACTCAAAGGGTGTTTGTGAAGAAACCATGACGATGACAGAGTGAGAAGATGTTCTTGGAGTGGCTAACGTGGCTCCGTCCATCGGCTCATTCGATCACAGATGATCTTAGTTTTATATGAAACATATAATAAAACTACTCAAACCAGTAAGACGTGCTTACTGGTGATGTCAAAGATGACCACAACCAAATTAAGTGACACGAGCGATGACTAGTGATGTTAAAGTAACAAGGAACCGAGATAGTAGAGATGACCACTGATGTCAAAAATATAGAAATCTTTGTTATTTTGGTTAATATATTTGTATTGATCTTTTCTTTGTTTATAGAATCTTATCCCAATTTAGTAATTTAGTTCTTCCTTCTCCTATTTGTAATCGGAAAAATGCCTACCTCCAGAAATAATAAAATTACGATTTGTCTCAAGCCATAAAACTCTTTATGGTATCAGAGCAGAGGCCTTGGCCTTGCTCTTGATTATCGACCATGGCGGGAGACGACTCAAGTAAATCAAAAGAAGGAGAAGGGTACGGTTGTAACATCCTGTAATTTTGTTAACTAAAAGTTAACTTTGTTAAGTTCTTTCAAGGTCTATTTGTGCCTTTTATGAAACTTTGAGGACTTGCTTATGTTTATTTAATAGTTTGTCTTTAATTTCTTGTATTATTTAGATGTAAATAATTTAATTAATAACTTGAGCATGACAGTAAATGATAATAATATTACTAATAACAATAACAATAGTCATAATAGGTGATTAATCTTTGAAATTAATAGAAGTAATATAAGTTTTAAAACTTGTAAATAATACGTTTATGCATGAAATAATAACATTTAAACTTCAAGGACTAAAGTGTAATTACCTTTAAAACTAAAACCTAAATTCTGGGCAGCAATTAAAGCAAACTTAAAACCACAGGGGATAAAGTGAAACATTCCTTTAAAACAACCCAATTAATTCCCAAGTCTCCATCATTTAATTCCCAATTCCCAAGTCTCCATCATTTAATTCCCAAAATCTACATTCAAAGAACGAACTCATTCGACTTGAACTCAATTGATTAATGCCTAAACGACCGAGGGTAGATCATCAAATCAATGTTCCTAAACTAATAGAACTCCCAATTTCATCTATAACACAACCACACACCACCATCGATCCTCCTCTTCTTCGCGGACCTGCAACTTGGTCGAACTTCGACTTATTGGCACATTAAACCAAAATTGGTAGAGGGCTTTCGATCTTAAACACCATTAGAAGCAATTGGTGCAAGGAATTCGATTATAATCAACTCTAACCTATTGAAACGAAGCACCACAGCCGCCCTTTGGTTCGAACTCGTATACATTGTTGTTCTTCAAATTAACAGGTATTTAACCTATATTTTGATTCGTTTTCACATGGGCAATCAAAGCCCTAAGTTGGATTTCATAAACAACAACAATCTGGTGTTCAATTTGGCTTAAAATCAAACTAGGGTTCATAGGATTTAGGGGTTTTTGTTGAGTTACGTTTTTAAGACATTAAAACGGAGATAAAACGTGGCCAAGGCCTTTGGTTTACTGGTAAGGGTGCGGGAGTGTGGGTTTGAGGTCCCGGGTTCGAACCCAGGGACCCTCAAACCATTTTTATTTAATGTATTCAAGTGTTTGAGCCTTAAAAAATATACAAAAATTTCTAAAAATTAAAAAAAACAAGTTTTATAAACTTCTTTATTTTAGAAGTTAATTGATTATTTTCTGTAAGTTTATTCTTGTAAAACCTTTGTTGTTTTATTATAAAATTTATTTACAAATGTTATAACTAAATATATTTATTTATAAAAAAATGATTTATAAACTTATTAAATTTTTAAGACACAATATTATTTTCTGTAAATTTATTTAATAAAATATTTCAATATGTTTATTAAATAGTTTAGATAAATAACATATTTAGTTTATTTTCTTATAAAATAGACTTTAAATGGTGGTTTAAATCACTAAAATATTTGTTCAAAATATCTATATATATTTATAAATGATGAATATTTTAAAAGTTATGAAAGCTTATTCCAACTTATAACTAAATTTTTTACAAATAGTTTTTTCTTTGCATTTCTATATGCAAAAAGATGTACAGTTAGTATATTTTATTTGCTTTCTATTAAAACATATAAGTGGTAAATTCCTTCTTAAAATATTTAATATACTTATAAAATTCTCAAGTTCCACCTAAAACCCTAGTTCACGTTAAAATATTAAAACTTATTATTAAAACTTTAACCTTGTGAATGTATATATATTTAGGTGCTTAGTGACGATTCATCTTGGAACGATGTTTATTATTCTTATTAATCTTCATTGCATACTTATTTGACATGTGAGTTTCCTTGCCCCCTTTTTATGATTTTCACACTACTTTGGGGTGAAGCATGATACTTATACATCATACACTTATAAACTTTTGAGACTTGTAAAACACTTGTAATTCATCTTTATATTTTGTCAAGGTTATTTGTGTGTTGTAAGTGTTTATATGAGATACATAGTTTGTTTACAATTATTAACTATTGCTAGCCTGGCGACGTCTTAGATATTTGGGCCTGACAAGCCTATTTGGTGCTAAAGCCGAGGTATTGCCGGCTCCTGATGACGTATTCTTGTTCATCATGGGAACCAAATACACTTAGCCAATCATATATACTTGTAATCAAGTCGAAGTTTGGTTGTAACGATATGTGTTCTATAACCTTACTAACTTATAACCTATGACATGAATCGCTACTTGTAACCTTATCATATTATGTATGAAAACCTTGGAAACTCACCAACTATTTTTGGTTGACCTTTTATTTTTATCATGTTTCAGGTAATCCTCAAGTTTAAAGTGAACTTTTAAAGCTTGCATAATCTAGGACTTGGACCTAGTTAATCAAAAATAAAAAGATTATATTTTGTTATGTTATGTTTGAACTTATTTCATGTTTGAGACTTATGTTGTAATTCCTTTTGAAACTTATAATTTGAATATTTACATTTAAATATAGTGTTATGTGGCTGTGAACAATCTTAACCATCACATCTCGACGATTCCGCCGTCAAGGATGGGGTGTGACAACGGTGGCTACATCTCATACGAGTCACCTTACTATCTCCATCAGTTCGATCTTCCCAAACAACTACACGTTAGCGAAGTCCTGACAAATTGTAATTATGCAAAATGGAGACAGGAGATGTCGAATTTCCAATTTGCTAAGAACAAGATGGAGTTTGTTGACGGGTCAATCAAGAAACCGGAGAAGTCATCCAAGGATTATATGCCATGGATGCGTGTAGATGCGATGATAAAAGGGTGGTTAACCACCGCCATGGAAAAGAATATCCGTAACAACGTTAAATACACGGGGACGACCTCAGAGATTTGGTCCGATCTAGATGAGCGGTTCGGAAAAAAGAGCAAGGCATACGAAGTCAAGCAGAAGATTGCAGCCACTCGAAAAGCAGGGAACTCAGTTTCGTCTTACTTTACATGCCTTCGGTCTCTTTGGGACAAGGCACAATCCGTTCAGCCGTTTCCCGCTTGTTCCTGTGATAAGTGCGAGTGCGAAGTTGGAAAGAAGATCTTCGAACATCAAGAAAGAGAGCATTTGTATGAGTTTCTCATGGGCTTGGATAGTGAGTTTTTGGTGATTAAAACACAAATATTGGCAACTAAACCAACTCCCACCCTTACGGCAACGTACCACATGGTACACGACGATGAAAAACAAAGAGCCATCTCCAGTGACAACAAAGGAAATGTCGAATCCGCTGCGTTTAAGGCATTCCAAAAGAAAAATCATGATAATGGCAAGGATAAATCTGGGCAGAAGGGTATGAAGGAACAAGCCGAGTACTATAGCTTTTGTAACCGGGATGGGCATAAATGTGAGGGTTGCTTCAAATTAGTCGGGTATCCCGATTGGTGGCCCGGGAAGAAAGGAGAGAAATCGAAGGGGAGGGCAGCATGCGTGGAGTCGAACTCCAGTCCGATACCGGGTTTGTCATAAGAGAATTACCAAACTCTTGTGAAACACTTCTCCAGATCCGATAACGATGAAGCTACCAAACCTTTTGCTAATATGGCCTATAAAACTAATGATGAAGGTGAGTGGATTATTGATTCGGGTTGCACCGAATACATAACTCATTTACCTAATGTTCTTATTTATGAAAAATCAGTCTCTCTCGAAGGTCCTGTTCTCATCCCCAATGGTGACTCCATTCCTGTTAAGGGAAAGGGGGAATATGTCCTCCCCGGAGGAGCCAAAGTGAAGAATGTTCTTTACATTCCTGATTTTAAGTGCAACCTCCTCTCTGTTAGCCGGCTTAGCCGTGACTTACAATGTGTCATTTCATTCTTTCCTGACTTCTATGTCATGCAGGGATTGTAGATGAGGAACTTGATTGGAGCGGGTAGATGCGAAGGGGGACTGTACTGGATGAAGATGGTTCAAGAAAGGAAAGGTTATGGAACAACCATTGAAACTTGGCATAAGAGACTTGGACACGCTTCAAAAGGAAAGTTAGCTAAAGTCGATTTCCTTAGTAATATTCATAATGAACTTGGTAATTTTTGTGATTGTTGTGCCATGGCCAAGTTTGCCTGAACACCTTTTGCTTCAAGTTTTATTAAAACTGTTGAACCTTTTCAGTTGATTCATTGCGATGTTTGGGCTGGGTATCGGGTACCATTTTATACTAAAGCCAATTATTTTCTCACCATAGTTGATGACTTTAGTAGAGCCGTATGGGTCTTCCTTATTAAACACAAAAGTGATGCAAGTAATTGTCTTGTAAACTTTTGCTAGATGGTTGAGGTTCAATTTGATAAACATGTTAAAAGGGTGAGATGTGATAATGGTGGGGAATTTACTTCAAACAACATGTTAGAATTCTATAACAAAAAGGGAATGCTACTCGAGACAACATGCCCTCACACCCCTCAACAAAACGGAATTGTCGAAAGAAAACACCAACATCCCTTAGAAACGGCCCGGGCCATGAGGTTTGAAGGGAACCTCCTAAAACGTTTTAAGGGGAATGTGTTTTAACCGCGGCTTACGTCATTAACCGTTTGCCCTCAAAGGTCCTCGAAAATAAAACCCCTTTTGAGTTAATTTTTGGAATCAAACCCGATTATGACCACCTTAGAGTATTTGGATGCCTTGTGTATTTTAAAGACTTTAACACAGGAGGAGACAAGTTTGAACAAAGGGGGAAACCCAGGGTTTTTATCGGGTATCCTCCAGGAACAAAGGGGTACAAAATCTTGACCTTGATACTAGAAAGGTTATAGTTAGTAGAGACGTTCTCTTCCATGAGGAGGTTTTTCCCTTCAAGGGAATTAAAAGGGAAGGTTTTGGTGAGGGTGAAAACCCTATAATACTGCATGAATATGGTTGTGATGACACCTGCGTGAACCAACCTCCATCACATGATACCACTACCAATAGTACCGAAAATCAAGACCCAAATCAGAATGTTACTGACCCAACTTCGGCCCAAGGCAATGAAGCTACTGGACCAGATATTGGGCCGTGTTCCACTCTTAACAGTGGGCCTCAAGTTGTCTTGGACAAATCTTGAAAACTTGGTAGATCATGATCCTGAACTCGAGGTTAATGTAGGCTAAGATAATAATGATGTTGAGAACAATATTGAGGAACCAAACAAAACAGCTGATGTCCTTGAAAGACCAACTCGAAAAAGATCTCAGCCTGCAAAATTCAAAGATTTCATCGTCAACGTTCCCCCTTCGGTTCAACACCCCGCCTCCGGTTAAGCCTCCTCAGTGGTACGTTATCCCATTTCCGATTTTATTTCCTACAATAAATTTTTGGCTAAACAAAAGGTTTTTTTAGCGGCCATTACTAAGAATGATGAGCCAAAATCTTTCCAAAAAGCTTCACAGATGATCAATGGTGTGAAGCCATAAAGAATGAAATCAAGGCGTTGGAGAAAAATGATACGTGGACGTTGGAAAGCCTACCTCAAGGAAAACAGGCAATTGATTCAAAGTGGGTCTACAAGATAAAGCACAAACCAGATGGTGAGGTAGAAAGATACAAGGCACGTCTTGTGGCTAAGGGTTTTACTCAACAAGAGGGAATAGATTACCATGACACTTTCGCTTCGGTTGCAAAATTGGTCCCTATGCGAACGCTTCTCGCCATAGCCGTGAAAAAAAATTGGTTCATTCACCAGTTGGACGTAGACAATGCGTTTTTACATGGTGAGCTTGAAGAAGAAGTGTATATGAAGATTCCTCAAGGTTTTTCTAGTAAGTGTGAGACTCGGGTTTGTCGCATGAGAAAGTCCTTGTATGGATTGAAACAAGCCTCAAGGAATTGATATCACAAGTTTACCACCTTTCTACTAAGCTTGAAGTTCAAACAATCTAAAGCCGATCATTCCTTATTCATCTTCGAAGACAAAGGCATCATGATTGTAATCCTAATTTACGTGGATGATGTCATTATAACAGGAGGTTGCCTAGCCAAAATTGAAAAGGTAAAGAAGAAGCTCGATGAGAATTTTAGCATCAAAGAATTGGGGAACCTAAAGTATTTTCTTGGGATAGAGGTTGCTAGAACTAAACAAGGCATGGTTCTTAGTCAACGTAAATACACGTTGGATATTCTGGAAGATAGTGGAAAGATTGGATGCAAACCGAGTTCGACACCAATTGAGCAAGGATTGAAGGTTGACAAGGGAGAAGAAAACGAACGCGTTGACGCGAGTCAATACCGTCGCTTGATAGGGCGACTCCTTTATTTACAGGTTACGCGACCTGATATTACATACTCTGTTAACATTTTAAGCCAATTCGTTGCTGACCCAAGAAGCAATCATTTAGAGGCTGCTAATCGCATTCTTAGTTACCTGAAGGCGACACCGGGGCAAGGTATCCTTCTTTCACGAGAAGGGAAGCCAGTTTTGTCAGCCTATTGTGATTCAGACTAATTAGGGTGCTCGTACACTAGACGATCTCGGACCGGGTACTTTCTCTTACTTGGAGGTACTCCAATTCCTGGAAAACTAAAAAGCAATCGGTTGTTTCACGGTCTTCAGCCGAAGCCGAGTATCGGGCCATGGCCTCGACCGTAAGTGAGGTCATTTGGGTTCGTTGGTTACTCCGTGAACTACGTGTCCAAGTCAATTCGGCTACCCCCTTGTTTTGTGACAACCAAGCAGCTCGCCATATTGCTAACAATCCAGTCTATCATGAAAGAACGAAGCACGTTGAGATGGATTGCTATTTTGTTCGGGAACGTGTTGAGTCAAAGGAGGTCATCCCAATGAATATAAGTAGCAAAATGTAAATTGCCGATTTGTTAACAAAGGGACTATTAAGACAGCAGCTCGTGTTTCTTCTTGGCAAGATTAGCATGATAAATTTACATGCTACATCTTGAGGGGGAATATAGAAATCTTTATTATTTTGGTTAATATATTTGTATTGATCCTTTCCTTGTTTATAGAATCTTATCCCAGTTTAGTAATTTAGTTCTTCCTCCTATTTGTAATCGGAAAAATGCCCACCTCCATAAATAATAAAATTACGATTTGTCTCAAGTCATAAAACTCTTTAGAAAATGGTTGCAACCAGCTTCGATGATGCTAGGGATGACCAATGTTGTCGAAGCAACAACAGAGAGATATCTCATGGGTGTGTTAAGATATTTATAATTTTTTTGTTTCTTTTAGGTTAATTTGGATTTTCTTGTAGAGTTGCAATATTTGAATATTCTAAGGTAACTATTTCAATCATTCAATTCCCTTATTTTTTTAATTTTCTGTCAAATAACCTATTGTGTTTTCATTTTCTCTTGACAACCTAGTCTCAACTCTCAAGCCCAGCCCATCCCAGCCCAGCCCAAAGAAACTACTTAAAGCCCACTTACAACCCATCACTTTATTTCCATGAAGTATGAACACCTCTCATGTTAACGGTTAACCCATGCGCAGCCCAATAGAAAACCCAAATGATCTTTTTTAATCTAATAAATCATATAATGGTGATAATTGTAAATCGTAATTAGTCTTTTATTCTTCCTAAAATTAGCATTCGACTCGAAAAGACTCCAACTTGGCATTTGAAATCGAATATCCAACTTTTTACCTGTTAACAAATTAATAGTCATTAACAATCAAATGTGTATCCTTTTGATTCTTTGGCTATCTAAACTTATAGATATATAAATATTCAATTTAGCTAAAAAAACTACGAGAACCATATAGATGCTTATATTACTGATTTAAAAGTGATAAATGAGATGATTATTAGATTAGCTCTACTTTTCTCTTTCAATAGATTATTTTTATGGTAGATTAAGGATTAGGATTCTAGAAAGTAGAAACTAAACCTAAACCTGAATGCATGTATATCGTTAAACATCCATTTAATCACACTTGATTAAGTGTAAATCATTTGAATATGATTTTACCTAAAATTATGATCAACAATAATCATAATGAAATCCCAGTTAAGGTAGAAGAATAACTGATATATGTGCATGGTTATGCCCAGTTTTTACACGTAAAACCTTGGTGTATGGCTAATATACAGTCTTGTCATAAATATGGTAACTTGTAATGAGTTCAAATTTGACCAAACAGTAGCTCATAAATCATAATCACTGAACTTTCAGAAACAGACACTGGCATTAAGAGGGCCATGTGATTCAATTTTAAGTCCAAGAAATCTTTTATTTTAAAAGTGGATCCATTAAAAGTTTAAAACCATTTGCTGATGCTTTTGCTACATTTATACACCCATAAACACTCATCAAGGTGGTAATTAATCAAATTTTATTTTTCTTTAAGATATAAACTCCATTCTTATTATACTATTTAGCATAAAATTACATAAAAAGAAAAGATATAACCTTTAATTCAATTAGTATTTGCTAAGATTCGATCTTAACTAAGTTAACCACAAAAAAGATTAGAGACCATGTAACATCTAGGCAAGGCCATGAGTAAGAGAGACACAGAGTTCATAAGCAATAATCCGTCTCAAATACCATCAACTCGTTTTGGTCGCATTGGTTGTGGATAAAAAGAAAACTCTATATATAGTTAAACGTGCTCGAGTGGAAGAAGCACTAGAATTGATGACTTCATGGGAAGTCTCCGTCTGGGCAACCAAAAACAAATCGTCTGTTATTCGTGCATAAAGCGGACAATATTGGTGAGTCCGACTTATTGACCAAGCAGCGACAATCACTCTTGATAACTCGACATACAAACACGTATTCTCTTTGTTTCTTTGTGGCCAGGTTTTGTTGAGATAATGAAAGTGCATTATACAAATTGATTATGAGTCTCCTGACACCATGTTCTAGTTGTCTCCCTCTCTTTGTTTTCTAACAACAAGTATATAAATCCATCAAGTGTTCCAAAGAAGCCATCAGAAACAGACACTTTATATATATTCTCTAGTTCTCTTACAAGTGTGTAGTGTGTGGATAAAGAGGACAATTTTCAAAATGTGTGTTTGCTAGCCAAGTAGTTATTAAAAGATTTGAACTAACAACTTACGGGTTTAGAGTTTAAAGTTTTAATAACTGGTTAATCCTACTGGAACAAACACGATTAGGTTTACGATTTCATGTAGGTTTAATGAGGTTGTGTAAGACCCTAACCTCCATGCTATATCCACAACAAGCGTCACCAAGATGCGATATATGTGCTTTTTGTCGCTTTTTTTGGTACTTTCATAGGTAGTAATGGTTGAGCACGTGACGAATGCACATAGGTTAATTTATAGAATAATGAGAGAGTCATAAGATGTTATGTATTACGGTAAAATTAATTAAAATTAAAACCTTATGAAATCATATTTCCTAATTACATTATAAATTATTACAATAAACTTAACTAATATGTTATTGGTAATAAGGTATAACGTAGTAGTGGGGTTTCTTTTTTAACAAAATTTTTTAAAGATAAATATATTACAACCTACATCTTGCATGATTTGAACCCCTATAAGTTGCTTTAACCATTTAGTTTTGAAACACATCACTTAACCGCCGAGATATTTGGTGTCATATGCATGTAATATGCACATTGGATATAGACTAAAGACGCTTGTATTAGTCTATACAAGTCCTAACACGATGAGATTTTGTTTTCTATACATATTTTGGGAACTTCTTATTGGTTTTAAACATGAGAAAGTAACTATATCGCTCATGTATCGGGTTCTCATAGGAGTCGCAAATCTTCTTGAAATGGATATAAAAATGTCGAGTTCAAACTATTGTAGACATAATTAGCATCCAAATCCTTTTTGTAAGCATAATTAGCACCTAAACACGTACCAACGACACAAATTGCAACTTTTTTCTTGGATAATGCTAGAAGTCATGGAGTCTAGTGTTTCACCTAAGCTATTGGATTTTTTGGATTTAAACAAGTTTTCAAGATGTCAACATGAATTAGTTGATGACTATCTCACACATATAGATGGAAACAAAAATAAACCAGACAAATGCCATAGCTATCAACTTCAACAAAAAAGGGGCCATCACTTTGCACCATATACCCATCATGGAATATTGAGGTGCACATGCATAAATATGTTTCTAATGTTTGTATCCCTCCCCCTTTTGTTCTTAAATCTTTCATACTTTTCTGAAATGATTAAAGGAGAAAGAAAATAGACCCGTAAAGAATATAATTACTTTTTAAGCAACACCCCACTGTTTCAACAAGATAATTATTGCTTGGAACCATCTCGATATTTGATTCAAAAAAGTTATTAGATTGGCTTCACTAATTGATGCCCCTTTTAACAGTTTGTGTCTTACTCCTTTTGTTTTTAAACATGTTTAGATTGGCCATTTATACCAACTCCTTAAGGAATGGCATAGATATGTTTAGATTAAGTTGAAAGGTTTTGAATTGCTACAAGAAATTTGACATGTCGCGACAATATGTATAGGTTCCTTTACTCCTTTAGTTAGAGTTACATACTCTATTTCAGTTGTAATTACACCAACAATATGTTGTAATGATACTTTCTAACATCTTTAATCAAAGTTACCTACTTTGCTTCATTACAATATGCCCAACCAGAATCGATGGTCCAATATTCCTTACTATCCACTCCATTAAATATCACAAAAGCTTCTATACTCTCATACCCCATTAGAATGCAATTCCTTTCCTTCATACTCTCAAGTTTACCCTTATGCAATTTTTCCTTATAAGATCTGATTTCTTATGTTGGTATTTTTATGTACGTGTCAGTATAAATTCAAACACGTCTACATTTTGATGTTGCATCATGAGAAATATATGCATTTCATTGACATGATGAAAAGAAAGCAAGGGATTCCTCTCAATAGTGTTCACTATTAATAATGAAAGAACCAATGTTTTTAGCAAGTAACAGCATACTAACAATGTTTTCCACAAGTAACAGCATACGCACGAGGGCATACTGTACATACAGCGCATCTATTGACAAGTTATCGAATCGCGTCTTTGCTAGTATAGAAAGGACATGGGTGCAGGATCCGCATAAATGGATAATCATAGCGTCGCATAGCTTCCGCGAGCCTAAACCTTATATTAACGATGTTGATCTACATGCTCTGTGTATAATGGATCTCTTACACCAGTTTGCTTACACATCCCACACGGGTTACGCGAAATTTGGGATTTTACTTACCTCGCTACGATCTTACAGAGAGGAGATCACTTTTTCGATAGGTACAACTGTCCCCTTAACTGACGAGAGTGGTAATTTACTTCCCAAAAAACAGGTAATCTCTCAGATATATAAAGTCCCTTTAAAGACTTCTGAAATTTACGAGGGGGATGAAATTGTTCGAGTCACGATCAGAGTCTATATGGAACAGGAAAAAAAGCTGGAGAGGCCAACCCTATCTAAAGAAGAAAGACATAACTTACTTCGTGAAGTTCTAGAAGAGGTCTCTAATGAGAGCAAAGAGGGATTAACTGAGAGCAAGACTCTAACTGCAAAGAAATTCCGGCAGAGTAGACGTCCTAAATCTATCCATACGATAAAGAAATGTAACACGATGCTGAGACCCTTCATTGTATCCGATCTCGAGACACTACTGGATGAGAATTTATCATCAACATTATGCAGCTAGTCTCTTGATGGTTTTTCCAGGTCAAGAGATCAAGGATATGCAGATCGAGACATACTTTAGCGAATACTACTCTATACTATATCTGATGGACTTTGAAAAATGGAGTGAGAAGGTTCTTTTTGACTTGGTATTAAGGATCTCTGCACTTTTTAAAAAAACACAAGTCATTACAAACGATTTACTTCCACAACTTTTCTAGATTCGATGGGATTCTCTTGCTAAAGCACCTCGCATGTAAGCACCAGAAATACAAGCTCAAACCTCTAATGAGGAATAATAGGCTTTATGAGTTACCAGTCTATTCAGGTAAAAAGTTGTTATTCCGCTTCAGGGACTCCTATAATCTACTCCCTAGTATATATTATAGCAATCTGATCCGCTTCAGGGACTCCTATAATCTACTCCCTAGTAAAAAGATGTTATTCCGCTTCTAGAGAGAACTCGATTTGAAGCTTTCATTCCTCTTCGGGTATGAAAGCTTCAAATCGAGTTCTCTCTAGTAAAGAAGTGGATTTCCTGATTTAATAAGGAAAGGCAATAAAATAAAAAGTACAGAGGTCTTATGAGGCGGTCGTTGGGATCGAATCTTCCTTGCAGCGGGCGAGAAGACCTCAGTTGGAGACGGGGCGGCTTTCTCTATTTCACGAAGATGTCATTTTCAAGATAGGATTTTTGGTTGTAAATCAATATGAGTAGCCCTACTTTCAGCTATCCTTTTTTTTCTGCCTTCCACTTTCGAAAGCTAGACCAGACTTCCTTATCTGGCTTCCAGTCTACTAAGGACAGCTGGCTCAAACACTGGCTTTGAGTTCGGACTTCCTTCTTTCTATGACCAGATCAGGAGCTGCATGATCCGATGAGCTATCAGCTGAGAGACCGGCTTCTCGGTTGTTAGTAACGACTCAGACAGAGTAGCTTACCTTGCTATGGTGAGTTATAGAATCAATTGAGCGAAGCTGATCGATGTCGTGTGGTCGGTGGCGGTGGTCATGGCGTCGGTGGAGCCACCCCCTGCACAAACTTTATTTTCATGTGTAACTTTCCAAGTCCTTTCTGTGGACAGGTCATGGGTCCCGTAACTCCTTTCCTAACTCAAGTTATGCCCGTTTTAAAATATCGTTGCCGTACAACTTCGATTTATCCTAGCTTGACTTCTCGAACTCCAATTACCATCCCGTTTCTTCCCATTTCTTCGTATTCTTCAAGTTTAACCTACAAATATAAAATAATCCCAAAGTAACTCTATTTCTCATAGATTTATACATAAAACCCGGAAATAAAGCCATTAAGCGTTGAACTTTCACCACCCGATCACAATCCCCACACTTACCTTTTGCTTGTCCTCAAACCATCATTGCAAATATATCTCACTAGTCACCTATTAAAGATTAATTAAGGTCCAGGATCATGCCCTTCTTCACACGACTTACATCGTTTAATAGATTTACATTCTAGCAAGTCAATTATAAGCAAAATAAGACATCACCCAACTAATCTGAACATGATTTTGATTTTTAATCTCATGTACACACCCCTCACAATAATTCACTCTTCTCGGTTTTATATCTAGACTAGTAAAAGATATACTAGTTTAATCACTCAATAATCCAATATACCACATTGTCCACATAAGCTTGTATAGCAATCATACCTCCACCATTTGCATAGATCTTGCACACATATAAAGGACTTACGGGTTTTTGGGCTTAGGCACGGGTCGGATGTTTTGGCTTTTAAAAGTGGCTAACACACATAGAATTATAACCCAACCCATTAAACCATCCTTATCAACATGATCACAAAGCTAAATCACTTTGATCATTTTTGAACCATTACTTTTTCTCCTTTTTTTATCTTCTTTTTTTCATTATTTTTCAATTTCTTTTTCACAATATAAGCTTGACTTCGGATGCTCTTTTACTTTGAATGGTTTCATGGTCGGTTATCAACTAACAGCTTGGACTTTATATATCGGTTTTAACAAACGAATGGCTTAAGGCTCAACATGGCTACTAACGGTTAGGATGGATAACACTAACAAGCGATTAACAAGTAAGTGGGTTCCTAAATTGCCTTTGTCATTTATGTGCAACATCTTGCTTATAGTCTTGATACGCATTAAACATTACAAGTTCTGCAACAAAAGTAGTATATGACCTACCCTTAACAAATGAATATATATATAATGTGTTTGAAGTTATAGGCTCAAAATCTCACCAAGTAGGAATTTAGGCTACCGATGTGCACATGAGTTTATTATATCGAAAGCTCGTTAACACTAACGAGGCATCCATCACATTTTCAAAAACAACCCGCTAGAAAAACTTATCTCGCAACTTAAAGAATATGACCATGACCTAGGATCTACACCAATCTTCTCATAAACAACAAGTGATGTATATTGAACATTCTGGTTTCATAAAAACTTTAACCTTTACAAGAAAACTTTTGCAAAAATTAAAGCTTGATAGGATATTAAATTTTTTTTCTCCATAATTCCCCATATCCCCACACTTAAGATGTACATTGCCCCCAATGTACTAACTAATTAGTGTGAAAACACGAGAATTTTAAGAGCAAACCCAATCTTATCACATTCACAAATCATATATAATCAGTCGGGGACTCACCATCAATTATAAAAAACTAAAACTAATTACAAATTAACTGTTTTTTAACAATTAATAAGGGAAACAAATGCACCTGATTATATCTTTATGGCAAGATCTTTAGTTGTACTAGTGATCTTCAACATCTCGTCCACTAATCTACAAAACATACTAAACTCGTGAAGAACCAAAGTTCTCACTTCATGATTAGCACCTCATATTTAACTCAATCATGCATCCACTCCCCCACACTTAAAGCATTGCATTGTCCTCAATACAACTTTTAAGAGGAAATTTAATTAAAAATAGGTAACTTTTTAAACAAAATATAAAAAAATCACTTTAATGATAAAAGTCCTAAACTCAATTTCGTAGGAATCACGGTTGCATTTAACATATGCAACAAGCCTTTTAAACCATCCGGTAGACCTGGGTGGACGAGTGTAGTCTCGTGAGGGTTTCTAGTGAACACACCCACAAAGTTCTTAAAATAAAATAAAATAAAATTATAAATAAACAAAAAAATAATAATAAAAAAAAACACAAAACACCTTGGGTTGCCTCCCAAGTAGCGCTAAGTTTTAGGTCTTCAGCCAGACCGTACCAGATATTTGTTACGGTGGCTTAAGTGCACATTTGCCTACCGAATTCCTGATAAACGCTCGGTAGTTGACATGCCAGTTTCGTAGTTGCTTTCCAATAATCGGCAAGTCAATTGAATATTTGGTGCGGAGCCACTTTATGATGATTTGTCTAATGTCTTGTAGTATCACCTTCTTTTCTTTGTCCTCAAACCCTCTTCTCCAACTTTGTTTGTTGGAATAATAAGCACGGGGGAAGGATCGGGATAAACTTGGATTATTTTAGGCTTTGGCTCATCTAAAGGTGTTATGTCTTTTATCAACTTTAAGCATACATGTTCCTGCTCTTGAAGTTCTGTAACCTCTTCAACCACGTCACTATCAATCACGGTATCCAACTCAAATCGCTCTTGTCTTAGTTGAGCCATATCCTCAACCAGTTGGCCAACTTGCTTAACCAATGCCTGGAGTGTTTTATCTCTTTCTTTGTCTTCTTTTTCATTTTTATCAACATGTTCAAGATTTCATAATGGTTAGAGTTCATTGAACCTTGGTGCTTCTTGTATAACACTTGAGGATATTCAGGATAGTAGTCATCATACTCCTCTTGGTAACTTGATAAATGTGACATCTTGGGTTTATAGTGGTTGACATCCCATTGTTGGGCATATTTGTATTCTATGTCTGGATGAGAATATTCTTGATAATTTAATGGTGGAGGTGCTTCATAGTGTGGATAATACGAGTGGGTTTCTTCATATTCATAGTTTGCCCTCACATATCCCATTTGTCGCCTGTATTCAGAACATCTTCTTTCTATGTTTCCATATTTTCTCTCGAACATTGGACAATCTTGAACCCAATGATAAAGCCTTCCGTAACACATACATGGATCATTATCCCAGTAGCAATCCATGATAATATCAAAATTCTTGAGATTATACTAAGAGTGCAAAGAAACTACCTGCAAACAATAAGCAAATACCACGCATAATTTCGAACAATAAAATAATAAATAAACGAAAAACAAGAAAAACAAAATATTTTTGTTTTTTTAGATTTTTAATAAAAACAAATAATTATTACTAACACTAAGCGCAACGATTCCCCGACAACGGCGCCATTTTGATCGATGTCGTGTGGTCGGTGGCGGTGGTTATGGCATCGGTGGCGCCACCCCCTACACAAACTTTATTTTCATGTGTAACTTTCCGAGACCTTTCCGTGGACAGGTGATGGGTCCCGTAACTCCTTTCCTAGCTCAAGTTATGCCCGTTTTAAAATATCATTGCCGTACAACTTTGATTTATCCTAGCTTGACTTCTCGAACTCCAATTACCATCCCGTTTCTTCCCATTTCTTCGTAATCTTCAAGTTTAACCTACAAATATAAAATAATCCCAAAGTAACTCTATTTCTCATAGATTTATACGTAAAACCCGGAAATAAAGCCATTAAGCGTTGAACTTTCACCACCCGATCACTACCTACTTAGTTGATCTAGTTAGAGGACTTTTTTAAAGAAGGGCTTTAATCTACAGAATTTAGTTTCCATTAGAATGGAGAAAATGCTAATGGTGAGATTGGTTACAGGAGCTAGTTTTAAAAGAATCAATCAATCAAGCTTGGACCCGTGCAATTTATAGGCCTCCCTCAAAAGAACAAGTCCAGACAATCATCTGACTCCCCGGAGATGATAGCTTCTTTTACTATTGCTTCTGAGTTCGCATCTCTACATTAGAAGAGGAAATTTCATTGATTCATAAACTCGTATGTAGTCACTGAACGACACCGCTTGATTCTACCGCCTAAGATGTCCCTCCCGGTAACCGCTTGAGTTAGCGTAAGCGGCTAGTAAGACCAAGGAGTTAACTGTAACATCTCATATTTTCGTCAACCTTATTAAGTTCGTAATAATATTCTGTTACTCTTTCATTTAACGTTTAATAAAATAAACATAATAATAAAAATATTTAATAGTAATAATAATAATAACAATAATAATACAAATAATAATAATAATAACAATAATAATAGTAATAATAATAATAATACAAATAATAATAAAAATAATAGTAATAATAATAATAATACAAATAATAATCAAAATAATAGTAATAATAATAATAATAAAAATAAAGTTGAGGGGGTATCCATGACAAATTAGAAACTTAAAAAACAAAGTTTCAGCATGAAATAATAATAATCGATAATCGAGGGACCATTTTTGTAAAATTTTCAAAACCCAACTGCACTCTCTCTCCTCTTCCCCGATTTTCCGGCGACCGTCCGGTGAAGCTCCGGCGGTCCTCCGGCGAGACCAAACGCACCAATTTCACGCGGTTTTGACTCAAATTAAAGGTCCCGACACCCTCTAGACCAAGATTCGAACCCTATGTACCTTTAATCATCGAATAATACGGATCCAAAGCTCACTACCTCGAATCCACTTTATTCCCGACCGTTCAACGGTCGGTTAACCCACTCAAACATTAAAATGATCAAATTAATCTGATACAACGGTTATACAATTATTCCCAATCTAGCAACACACTCATTCGATCTAAAACACTACAACCCACCACCATCGTCCCTCATCCACTGCCGCGACCTGCAACTCCATCGAAGGACCTGTTCTGAGCAACTATTGTTGCAATTGACATAGGGCTTTCGTTCATTAATGTCATGAGAAGCTTCATGTACAAAGAATTCGCTTAACATCAACGTTTGAGCCTCGAATTATCATCCATGTAGCCGCGGCTGTTCTTGCACATCGTATCATCGATTCGAGCATCATTATGGTAAATACACACCCCCACACACTCGATTTCATGTGGGGAACAAAAGCCCCATGGTCAATTTGATTTACAACATCATTTGATCCACCAATTGGACCGATTTTGGTTCTAGGGTTCATAGAATTGGGGGAGATCCTTGAAATCTGTTTAAAAGATTTAAACACTGATCACTAATGCGGCTGTATGCCTTTGGTCTACTGGTGTGTGAGTGGGATTTTGGGCTAAAGGTCACGGGTTCAAACCCGGTTGACCTCAACTATTTTTTTGGGCCTTTTCAGCCTTAAATTAATTATAATAAATTTCTAAAAATTATAAAAATTCGTTTTGTAAACTTTGTTTATTTTTAAAAATTATCTATGTATCTTTTTATAAATTATAACCTTAAATACTTTAATATTTTTTTTATAAAATATTAAGTTACAAATATTATACTTAGTTTATTTTTATAAAAATAGGCTTTAAATAATAGTTTAAAAGATTAAATTATTATTGGTCACGATGTAAACGTAATTATGAATTTCTCGTAGAAATTATATGTATTTCATAGTTAAATTTCACAAAATATTAAGGATTAAGTTTCCTTAAAAATTTTATAAATGATTTTACAAACTTTTAATCTTCTGAAATCAATAAAATATTTTCTATAAATTATTCCTATAAAATATTTTAAAAATTTATTATAAAAATTATAAGTAAGAATTATTATAAATGGATTTATATAATAATTTAAGTTGTCCAATTATTCTTTAAATTATTATTGAATCTTATGTTTTCATTGGTTAAAGATTTATCAAGATAAATATAGTATTCAAATATATGTCATAATACGCAAGTTATTAACAAAGGATTTAATTCTTTTTTTTTATATAAGTGATACATCCTGTTATCAAACAAAGTATAAATAATAGTTTATTAACTTTATTTATAAAAATAACCCTAAGTTCCACCTAAAACCCTAGTTCGCGTTAAAACGTTAAAACTTAATATATTAAACTTAATTTCATTTCTAGAAAAGACATATTTCTTTCAAACAAATATAATATACAAAACCCCAAAATTCTAAAACCTTAGTTCACGTTTAAATGTTAAACTTATTGTCAAACTTAATCTTGTAATAAATATGTTTTAGGTACCTTGTAAAGGAATTCGTTGAAACGACGCGCGTTATTATTTCTTATTAATCATCCAATTTATACTTAATCGCCAAGTGAGTATTTCTATACCCATTTATTATTTTCACACTTTTGGGTGAAACATGTTACCGTATAAACGTTGCACTTGTAAACACATTTGATTCTTGTAAACTTATGGCAATTTACTTAAAGTTGTGGTTAGTTGAACTTTTGTGGTTACCATGTTATGGCGTTATATGTACAATCATTAACTATTGCTAGCCCAGCGAAGTCATAGATCTATGGGTAAGACAAGCCTACTTGGTTGATTCAAGTACACTTAGCTGATCGTATATACTTTTAACGTTAATAGAATATTAACGTCGTTTGATACTTGTAAAACATTGTCGAGGTTTGATTGTTGCATTGTTCATAACATCCATAATCACTTTATTCACTAATTTACAACATGAATTGCCATCTTTTATATACTTATGTATTCAAAACTATAGAATGCTTACCAACAATATGTTGACCCTTATTTTTAACATGTTTCAGGCAATAGCGTTATGTGGCTGTGAACAATCGTAACTCTCACGCCTCGACGATTCCGCCGTCAAGGTTGGGGTGTGACAGATTGGTATCAGAGCCCATAACTATAGGGATTTAGGTTATTAATGGTGACCTAGACTATAGCTTATGCATGCACCTTATAGTACTTGTTATCTTATAAATACATGGTTTGCATGTTACATAATGCTATGCCTCCTTATGTGTAATTTGATGCCTTAGCATAGGATTGCCTAAACTTAGTTACTTGTCTCCTTAAACTCATCTTTGACTCTCCCCGAACATGAAACCTCTTAATCTTATCTTCGACGACACGCGGAATCGTATACTTATGCTTATGACTTGGATCTTTAGATGTTATGTCTAATCTATATAAATCTCATCAAGGTTTTGATTTCATGAACCTAAGAAATATTGTGTGACACATAAACACCTGTATTCTGGATTTCCTGGCAAAAAGCCTTCGGGCTAAGGCAAGCGTTTCGCATATATCCTACGGGACCAGTTACTCTTACCTGGGGGTTTCTGGGATGAGTGATAAACTATGGTCAAAATACACAAGTCTCTAAGGCAAATGGGTCAATTTACCTTGACATGTCAACGATTCCAAATGGTAATGCGTTACCAAATGGAACCATCCTTCTGTATCTTAAAAATCCTTGAATCCTTGAACTGGTTTATCACCAAAGTCTAAATACCTTCTCATTCTTAACCTAAATAATATTCCTGTTAATATTGAATCCATCCTACAATTCAGCTCTTACGTTTAAACGCTCAACGTGTAACGTATAACAGTATTGAACTCGGCATTTCATGTAACTATCTTCTTATTTTGACCAACGTGAACATGGATTTTAATATACCCAAAGATATTGAGAATCTAAACCGTATGGTCTTTAAAACTTTAAACCGTTACTTATGATTCCAAAATCTTCTTAAAGATGTGTCCCATAAACATGCAATGCTGTAGGTGAAATTCCTACATCTCGGGATACTTTACTAATTGAATATTAACTTTGTTAAATTTAAAGTGGTCACTCATCTCAATGATCGAATAAACTAGTTATAACTTTGTTACCTCCTATAAGTACGCGTGTCTTCAATAAGGTTATGACTGACCTCATATATTAAGAAGTCCATGTATTCCTTTCAATTGTGAATCGAATGTTCACATCTCATTGTGATGTCGAATCATTTTTTCCTTGACTTCGTCTTTTGGACTTAAACCATCCAAGATTTGAATACCATCATAACAAATCCTATTACCTCGAACATTGACCTTAAATTTTGTAAGCATGATTTTCCTTTTGTTACATTGATGTAACTTGAAATTTTCTGAAATTCTAAGTGATATCCTTTTCCTCTCGTCATTAAGTCAAACTTTGAACCGTCTGCACTGTGGGAGATGCGAGAGTTTGTAAGTCAATTTATGACTAAGAACACTCGTACCTCCTAAACAATTCTAACTCATCAAAACAGGGGTGATTCCCGTACTTTGATGATTCTCTATTCGTTTCGATAAATGGTTTCCAATTGTGTATTTTATGAAATTTTATCCTCTGGATTGGAGTGATTACCTTATCTTGAGGATTGACTCCAAGTATTCTCTTTGGAATAACTTTTCACAAATGACATGATCTCACTAAAATAGGATTGAAACCCGTACTTTGGTGACAAATGTTAATCTTTGATTGTTTTCTTGTTATTATGAAATTCAATCATCAAGATATGCGTGAATTCCATACCTTGATAATAATTTCATTTTTATGGATTGTATTCTCTCAAATGAAACAGTCTCGTCAAAGTAGGAGTGAATTCTGGATTTTGATGAAGAAGTTCATCCTGTTATATTTTGTTTTTGTAAAACTTCATCGTTAAGATAGGAGTGATTTCCCTTACCTTAATGGTGCGTTACCTCGTCTTATTTTAATGAATCCTTAACAATGAGTTGGGATCGAACTTTTTGATTGGTAAGTTAATGGTCATATCTTGGGAATACACCATCAAGTTAAGAGTGAAAACCACACCTTGATGACTACTCTCATTTCTTGATCTTCAACTTATCATGGCTGTAATCAAATGACGAGAAGCATATAGTAACTTAAAGGGGGAATCAATGTTGGTGAATCGACCTATCAAGCCAAAGCATGATCTCTGAACTTGAAAGGAGACCCGATCGTTTTAGGTTGATTCTGATTCTCAGTTTAGAGCATTTAAATTCTGAAATCGATTTCTTTCCCTTATCTTCATGTTTTGACTCGATCTAGCTACATCGAAGCATTTATTCCTTACTTATCAACTTTCATCTTGAGATATCATCAAACCCATAAGTATAATCCTTCTAAACAATCCTTTGTCAAATAAAGATATTATCGAATACCTCTCTTATTGTTTGATGAATTACGTATGCGATCTGCATTTGGAAAAATTGTTACCTTGCAAAACATGGTTACAAATACCTTTCTTATTGTTTGCGTCATTTCTTGAATCAGTTTTGAATCTTTAACCTTGAAAATCATTGAAATTCTAACTTGGTTTTGAATAATAAGACCTATTATTATCCTTATTGCGATGTGGATATAATGGTTCATAAACCTTCGTAACTTGTAGCCATGGGTTTGGCATAAAGGAAAAGACGTAACTTGGTATGTGTCCAAGTGTGTCACCTTCATTTATGACAAAACCTAAACTCCGTGTTCCCGTAAATCTCCTGTTTAACTTTTCATCCACTAAGTGTCTCTTATTTTAAATGTTATGATGACAATCGGTGCATTATAGACCGATTGGCTAAAAATTCAATTCGACCCATTATCTCACAACGTCAAGAAATTGACCTGTATCTGTTTCAACTACTCGTATACCGTGGTATGACGTTAAAACATCGATCAATATCTTGAATGATTGAATCATTTTCTGTTCTTTCTTAACCATAGTTGTGAACTTATTCCAAGATCTTCGCATAACGTATTATTCTTAGACCGATGGTTGGTCAAAGGAGAAATACATATTCACAAGATATGCGTTAAGATCGTTTCATATGATGACGTTTGGGATTCTTAAATTCCGACGGTTAACCTTGCTTACCATTGTTGGTCTTTTATACACCTTACCACGAAATTATATTCTGGAAGTTGTGATTTATAAGTCTAACAAATCATGGTAACTCGTCATCATGTCCACTGTTCCTCTCAAAACGTCTCGTATTTCACTGGAAGAGTCAAGTTGGCTTATATTATGTCAAAGAGACTTGAAGGATTCCATAAAGTGAAGCATCTGTAATCAAACGTCTATCACTGTCCGTTCGTACACTTATCCGCCATTTAAACTTTTTTGCTCATTTAAGTTCATTCTTAATTTCAAAACGAAATTCTTTAAAGTAGGGGAGACGGTAACATCTTGTATTAACGTTCATACATAATCAACGTGAAAGCTTATAATGTTAACTAGAAGCCACACACTTTAGACTCTCTTTTTACCTCTAATGGCTCTGCCATTACACATAAAGTAAACACTAAAGCGGTCAGTTTAATCGATGATGAACTCTCTTTTGATACCTTATCAAAACCTGAAAGTTCTTCAAAGCGTACCTCAGAAAATGAAAAACGCAGACTGCATAAGAAAGAAAAAGAGAATCACTATGAGCTATCTGAGGCTTCATGCTCACCTTCTGATTCACCGGAGAATGTGAGGATCAAATGAAATCCTAGCATCCTCATCTTTTCGTCTCAGCCTCCTCGTAAACAAATTTCGGGACGAAATTTCCTAAAGTAGGGGAGACTGTAACATCTCATATTTTCGTCAACCTTATTAAGTTCGTAATAATATTCTGTTACTCTTTCATTTAACGTTTAATAAAATAAACATAATAATAAAAATATTTAATAGTAATAATAATAATAACAATAATAATACAAATAATAATAATAATAACAATAATAATAGTAATAATAATAATAATACAAATAATAATAAAAATAATAGTAATAATAATAATAATACAAATAATAATCAAAATAATAGTAATAATAATAATAATAATAAAAATAAAGTTGAGGGGGTATCCATGACAAATTAGAAACTTAAAAACCAAAGTTTCAGCATGAAATAATAATAATCGATAATCGAGGGACCATTTTTGTAAAATTTTCAAAAACCCAACTGCACTCTCTCTCCTCTTCCCCGATTTTCCGGCGACCGTCCGGTGAAGCTCCGGCGGTCCTCCGGCGAGACCAAACGCACCAATTTCACGCGGTTTTGACTCAAATTAAAGGTCCCGACACCCTCTAGACCAAGATTCGAACCCTATGTACCTTTAATCATCGAATAATACGGATCCAAAGCTCACTACCTCGAATCCACTTTATTCCCGACCGTTCAACGGTCGGTTAACCCACTCAAACATTAAAAATGATCAAATTAATCTGATACAACGGTTATACAATTATTCCCAATCTAGCAACACACTCAATTCGATCTAAAACACTACAACCCACCACCATCGTCCCTCATCCACTGCCGCGACCTGCAACTCCATCGAAGGACCTGTTCTGAGCAACTATTGTTACAATTGACATAGGGCTTTCGTTCATTAATGTCATGAGAAGCTTCATGTACAAAGAATTCGCTTAACATTAACGTTTGAGCCTCGAATTATCATCCATGTAGCCGCGGCTGTTCTTGCACATCGCATCATCGATTCGAGCATCATTATGGTAAATACACACCCCCACACACTCGATTTCATGTGGGGAACAAAAGCCCCATGGTCAATTTGATTTACAACATCATTTGATCCACCAATTGGACCGATTTTGGTTCTAGGGTTCATAGAATTGGGGGAGATCCTTGAAATCTGTTTAAAAGATTTAAACACTGATCACTAATGCTGCTGTATGCCTTTGGTCTACTGGTGTGTGAGTGGGATTTTGGGCTAAAGGTCACGGGTTCGAACCCGGTTGACCTCAACTATTTTTTTGGGCCTTTCAGCCTTAAATTAATTATAATAAATTTCTAAAAATTATAAAAATTCGTTTTGTAAACTTTGTTTATTTTTAAAAATTATCTATGTATCTTTTTATAAATTATAACCTTAAATACTTTAATATTTTTTATAAAATATTAAGTTACAAATATTATACTTAGTTTATTTTTATAAAAATAGGCTTTAAATAATAGTTTAAAAGATTAAATTATTATTGGTCACGATGTAAACGTAATTATGAATTTCTCGTAGAAATTATATGTATTTCATAGTTAAATTTCACAAATTATTAAGGATTAAGTTTCCTTAAAAATTTTATAAATGATTTTACAAACTTTTAATCTTCTGAAATCAATAAAATATTTTCTATAAATTATTCCTATAAAATATTTTAAAAATTTATTATAAAAATTATAAGTAAGAATTATTATAAATGGATTTATATAATAATTTAAGTTGTCCAATTATTCTTTAAATTATTATTAAATCTTATGTTTTCATTGGTTAAAGATTTATCAAGATAAATATAGTATTCAAATATATGTCATAATACGCAAGTTATTAACAAAGGATTTAATTTTTTTTTTTATATAAGTGATACATCCTATTATCAAACAAAGTATAAATAATAGTTTATTAACTTTATTTATAAAAATAACCCCAAGTTTCACCTAAAACCCTAGTTCGCGTTAAAACGTTAAAACTTAATATATTAAACTTAATTTCATTTCTAGAAAAGACATATTTCTTTCAAACAAATATAATATACAAAACCCCAAAATTCTAAAACCTTAGTTCACGTCTAAATGTTAAACTTATTGTCGAACTTAATCTTGTAATAAATATGTTTTAGGTACCTTGTAAAGGAATTCGTTGAAACGACGCGCGTTATTATTTCTTATTAATCATCCAATTTATACTTAATCGCCAAGTGAGTATTTCTATACCCATTTATCATTTTCACACTTTTGGGTGAAACATGTTACCGTATAAACGTTGCACTTGTAAACACATTTGGTTCTTGTAAACTTATGGCAATTTACTTAAAGTTGTGGTTAGCTGAACTTTTGTGGTTACCATGTTATGGCGTTATATGTACAATCATTAACTATTGCTAGCCCAGCGAAGTCATAGATCTATGGGTAAGACAAGCCTACTTGGTTGATTCAAGTACACTTAGCTGATCGTATATACTTTTAACGTTAATAGAATATTAACGTCGTTTGATACTTGTAAAACATTGTCGAGGTTTGATTGTTGCATTGTTCATAACATCCATAATCACTTTATTCACTAATTTACAACATGAATTGCCATCTTTTATATACTTATGTATTCAAAACTATAGAATGCTTACCAACAATATGTTGACCCTTATTTTTAACATGTTTCAGGCAATAGTGTTATGTGGCTGTGAACAATCGTAACTCTCACGCCTCGACGATTCCGCCGTCAAGGTTGGGGTGTGACATTAGCCACCTTCCGGGTGAGAGGAAAACTAGACTCGACTAAATGTTGTTGGGAGAAAGAAAGGGATAGAGCTCTGAAGTAGTTAACTCAGAGCTGGGGTGGGAACCCAATCGATGTGTCACAAGAAGGCAGTGATGAAGTTGGTGATTGTCGCCTGTTAGTGTTAGAGATTCAGATAGAGGAATGCAAACTAGCAAACTGCTCTATCAGCGGAAAGAGAGAGAGCCAATACATGACAGGGGGGAGAAGTTAAGCAGGTTTCTTAGACGGAAGGTTCTTAGTCTAATCGGAAACAGAACCCGTCTATAACCACAATGACTATATGCTTAACACACCTTCAAATCGAAGAAGGAATTTTTGGAATGAGAATGAATGAAGCGGGGTGGAGGAATGGTCAACTCATCAGGCTCATGATCTGAAGACTACAGGTTCGAATCTTGTCCTAACCTAATCACTTGAGATCTTTTTTTGGGTGGTAAAAGTTGTCTTGCCAACTAGAAAATGTTCGGATGGTGAACAGTTCAATATCAAGTCTGTAACGAAGCTAGTACGGTTCAATGCGTGTAGAATAATAGTGACTCAGACGACCCTGAGAAGCACAACACTCCGGTAACGGATCCTTTTGCAGGTGAAGGAGCAGAGTGTTCCCCGGTCTCTGTTGGCAATAGTTTACCTTTTTAATGTTCTGCCTTGATGAGTGGGAGAGGTAGCCGAATTAGGATATCACTACTGGCACGGACTGCGCAGGAAGTTGCGATCCTAAAATGAACTAGAAAAAGAACCGCCCATTACCAAATTAGACTCCTAGTTTCATTAACATCGGCTTATCTTTCAGTCGTGTTGGGTCTGCCGCTCAGTTGAAAACTATGAAACAAGTCTGCGATAGTTCAAAACTGGAATTGGCACAATTACGTTTATTAGAAGTTGACAATCGAGTGGTTATACCAGCCAAAAGTCATCTACGTATCACCGGACCGCCCCCGCCGACGAATAATAGGTACCACCACTCCAGGCAGAGTTAGTGAGCCGTCTAATAGACGGCCATTTCGCATGGTTCGGGGGGAACTTGAGTATGCCGCCGGTGCCCGACAACGTCTTGACCCCTATCCAATTTTTGGGCCAATTCCCCCTTCGTACTACCAAAAAATGAGATTCTTGCCGAATCCGAGTTTGCTGCTCCAACCATTACCAAACTAATACCTATTCCGTTTAGTACTTCAGGTGCTTCTGTTACGTATAATGTAAATCCAGTAGCGGATCAATTCCAACGAGCCTTTCAAACTAGTACTTTTTGTAATCGACTCTATAGCTTCTTCAATAAATGCTGGTTCTTCGATCAAGTTTTTAATGACTTTCTAGTCAGATCGTTCCTGCGTTTCGGATTTGGTCATATAACGATATGCCAGGCTTAGATCTAGTCCTAGTAGAGCATAACTTTAATATAGGTCTAAAAAGAAAGTCTCCAAGCTCCATCCCGACTTGGAGTCTTCAAAGAAAAAATGAAAAAGTGGCCCGCTGAATTAGGACTCTGATTGGATCTCTAACCGTCCCCGTATCGAAAAAGGATGGGAAGGACTTTTTTTCAGAAAGCTAAACTAAATAAAGCCTGTCCCAAGGACGATTTCCCACTCCCAAATTTAGATATCCGAGAAGTGCTTCCTTGCATTAAAGCACATTCCGGGAGTGAAAGGTCATAGAGATCATAGACATTCTATATTTCTTATCTCTCCTTTATGGGGATCATAGATCTCTCTTTTCAAAGTTGGCAAAGTGAGAATAATTCGGGAAAAAAATAAAGCGTTTTCGTGTTTATTTTTATATATGATTTGATATGTTTTATGTTTCAATTTTCGTCTATGTTTTGAAGTGAATTGTGTTTAGAAATGAGTCGGGTGAAATACAAAACATTTCCGTGCTTATTTTAATGTACGTTATGAGTTGTTTCACGTTTAGACGTAAGTTTTGTTTGGAAACAAGTCAGACAAATATAATACGTTTTTATTCAACTGTAAAATTTAAGTTACTCTATATTTTGATGTAAATTTAATTCGGAAACAAGTTGGAGAGATTGTAATCTATACTCTATTATGCCGCATACGGTGTAACATCCCGTATTTTTAAACAATTAAGTTTAATACGTTATTAATTCCAATAATTACAAAAATTATAATTACAATAATAATAATAATAATAATAATAATAATAATAATAATAATAATAATAATAATAATAATAGTAATAACAATGATTTAATAAAAAATGTATAAAAAATTGAATTTATAAGTCCAGGGGGTTAATATTGTAAATTATGAAACTTTAAATAGAAGTTTCAGCATAAAATAATAAGCACTTTAAATTACAGGGACCAAAAGTGTAATTTTTTAAAAAAAACCCATCTCCCCGTCGACTTCCCCCTGTTCCTCTGGCCACTATTCCGGCGTGTCTCCGGCGACCCACAATCCCAAAAACTAATCAGTTTCAACACAATCGACAACTCCCGACAGCATCGCGTGAAATAATCGAACCCGAGACCCACTTCAATTTAATAACTTGAGTGCGAACTGGACCAAACCCACCCACTCCACGATTTCGGCCGACCATCCACCATTATCGCGCACTATGCTGTATAATAATCGAATTAATCGCATATAAATGGACTTCTATCAGTCTCTAATCGATTGCACCACTCAAATCCATCTGAAACACTTAAAAGTCCCACATTCAAACACCACCACTGCCGCGACCTGTTCTTGGTATCTATTGCGTCAATCCGAATTCAATTCAGGTAATTCAACACACACACACACTCGGTTTCAGCTAAGGAACAAAAGCCCTATGATTGAATTCACTATAAAAAACGAAATCATGTTCAATTTGGTTCGGATCAAAACTAGGGCTCATATGTAAATCGGGGGTTACTGTTGTTGATGTTTAAAATTAATTCGAACCCAATCCTAACGCGTATGCCTTTGGTTCACCGGTTCAACGCGCCCATATTAGCCTTGAGGTCCCGGGTTCGACCCCGGGCACCTCCATATATTTTTTTAAGGGCTTTTAGCCCAAATTAATTTTCACAAAAAATTTTAATAAATATAAAAATTATTTTTGTAAACTTTTAATATTTTTCAGATCACCAAATAATTTTCTGGATTTTTCTATTAATTTTAAAAATTAAATAATTGTTTTAAAAAAACGTTTTAACAAATATTATTCTTGGATAAATCCTATTAAAAATGGGTTTCAACTAACAAATTTATTTCGGTTCAAACGTTATTCTTTTAAAATCATAGTTATCTTAAAATATTTATTTAAAACTTATATTTAAACTTTATATGTTGATACAAACAAGTTCTTTTAAAGTAACTAAATAATTATTTATGTAAAATTGAACTTGAAACAATAAAATCTTTATAATATTAATAGGCATTATTAATTAAAGTTTTATCATGATAATTGTAGAAATTATATATTTTATAATTTTATAAATTATTTACAAATATTATTTCTTATAACAATATACCATAACAAATGGGTTAGATTAATATTATTGATATTAATCTATATGTTATTTTAATTATTTGTAAATAATTATAAAGATTTATTTATACATTAAATCATAGCAATATTTATACTTAAAGGCATTTCTAAAATATTTACATATATAATTCTTCTAATGGATTAAGAATGTAAATAATTACTTTGTAAAGTATTATTTATCAAAAATCCCATAATTCCATTGAAACCCTAGTTCTCGTTAGAACTTTAACATTATTATTAACGTAAAATTTGTAAATATATACATGTTTAGGCACCTTGTGAAGGAGTTCATTGGAACATCGACTATTATCCTATTTAATCAACTTACATACATACTTATACGCCATGTGAGTTTCACGGCCCCTTTTTATGCTTATACAATTGTTTCAATCTTTTCCAAACATGGGGGAAAAGTATGCTCACACGTTTTCAATGCTGTACAACATACGTACAATTTTCATACTTGAAATCAACGTGATACTGTTTTGTGAGTACTTATCTGATGCATACATGATGTTACTGTGTGGTTCTTCTTACAACCATTAATTCCGGTGTTAGAACCAACGGATAGGTATTAGTAGTACTACTGGGTTGACACCCCCACCCTTGACGAGATGGTTACTTGTGAGTACCATCCCACCTGCCAGGAATCCGGCCTTGGGTGAATATATTCCGACAATTGCTGTGTGTACGTCATTAGGTTTGGTTGTATAAAACTCATGGTATGTGATCTTGCTTGCTTATAACTGTATGCACGGTATTCCACTACAAACTCTATACATCATCAATTACATGTTTACAATTCAAACCTGTGAACTCACCAACAATATGTTGACCTTTTTGAGCATATCTTTTCAGGTAACAATCATTGAGGATAGCTAGGGATGCTGCCTTAGCGACGACCTTAGGATTGCACTACTTAGACTCATTGGATGTCTGTGACAGTTGCTTGATTTTCATTATTCACTTATGTTCATTTGTTTCCCGGGTTATGGTACTTATACTTATTTGGTTTGTATGACTATGTTTGTCTTGGAATTGACTAACTGCGATACAAGTCTCCATTTGTGTCGGGTGACGTCATGACACGTTGACTTTCTTCATATAATGCATCTCTATTAACTTAACAATGTTGTCATACCCTCAATTTCCACAAACGGGGTATTACCGTTAGGCGTGTGACTTCCAGGATCTCCACTAGTTACACCAAACGACACGTTAATTATAAAACATAATTTATTTTTAAAGTTTGATGTTACCAAAGACTAAGTTTTTAACGTAAACATAACAAAAGTTGCGGAAGCATAGTAAATCTTAATTGTTTAAATGGCGCAACACGCGCAAACCGAATAAATGAAATTTATCGAAAAATGTTAAATAAGTAACGTGAGATGATAAATTCATGAATGAAATGCTCCTAAGCGTGCGCGTCTTGAGAACCTGAAAGAAACATGCTAAAGTGTCAACACAAGGTTGGTGAGTTCACAGGTTTTGATAAACAGAACATAAAGTAAACCGATACAGTAAACAAAATAATATCAGTAGATAGCTAGTCTACTTAACCAGTTACTAAGTGTATGAAGTTCGCAACCGAAGCTGACAATTTAAATAAACGCCTCGGCTGTGAATACCAGGTCACAGCAACAGAAATTAGGTCAATTAAACACCCGTTTGACGAACGTTGTGCTAGCGCGACTAGCCCGGGTGGGGTTTGTCAAACCCAGTAGATCTACTCAGAATTACCTCACTATACTACATACATTAACGGTTCGAGAATGAGGACTTAAATGGCATCACACTAGTAAACAATTGATATTATAGTAATACTGATCAACGAAAATGAATTTGTTTCACATGTTTCTTTCACCCCAAGAAAATAGTTAAAAGCGGGGCTGAGAACTCACCTTAAATGCACAGCAGAATCAATAAACGTAAGCACGAACTATTAAGTTTCCAAACAACCTGGATTCATGTTTATGACATAATTAATATTAAATATTAAATACTAATAATGATTCGTACGGTTTCGCGTTTCACGACTCGGTTACGGTGCAAGTCATCGGTACCCCCAGTCACAAGCAAGAATGATAAACACAACACATGCATATAATTTAACATCCCCAAGCATACCCATAAGGTTAAATATATAATCACCTTAGTAAAAATGCTTGCAAAATAACAACTAGACCAAAACTGTATATTGTTATATATGTCACACATTATAAATATTAATATTCTTCAATTAATACAATTGTTTACAACTTAGTGTTTGTGGAATAATAATAGAAACATGCTTCACAAAACTACCTAGCTACTATCCCATGCAAGTTCCATACAAAACTACGTATATACATACACCCATATATACATCACGATCACACTGCCCCATAAAAACCAAAAGAAAGTATACACATTCACACAAATATACATTAGTAACCACACACCCATACAAAAACACACATATAGCAGGAGTACACACAACCACACAACACACACATTTGACACACCCACTTATATATATATATATATATATATATATATATATATATATATATATACATATTATATACAAACCACCTAAATCAAGCAAAGCACCCAACCCGCACACATACGCACGTGCTCATGCGCCCACCAAAGGCTCCCCCATGCGCCTATAATAACACGCACATACAATCTGCATATATTCATATATGTGCATTCCATTATCCACATACACATTCCACATACATATACATACACTCGTAACCACCCATCACATGAATATATATATATATATAGATAATAACACATTCAACCACAAACATAAACATGGTGCACGTACACACCACCATTCGATGATAACAACAGTATACATTCATACCTACATATGAACACATTTATATAATTACTACATGCATATATATTTATATACACGCAAGTATACACATTACATATTCATGCGCCCAACCCCCCTGCCATGTGCCCCCATGCGGCTGCCCCCACTATAACACATGCACAACACACACCCATACACTTGTACTTACATGTACACACACATGTATATATACAAACGCAGGTTACATACACACATACATACAATCTGCGCAAGCAAGAACACCAACCCGGGATCCAACCGAAGCCCTTGCCAATAACCGTAACCGAGATGGAACCGCAACACACCGCAACGAATCACGATAGGGAGAAACGTAACATACCGTAACGGTTATGGAACTCGAAGGGAAGATTATCTTTCTCGCCGGACGGTACTAGGTTGCGGTGAGCGTCGCCGGAGGTTAGCGATCGTGGAGGAGCTGCCGAGAGGAGTTTCGCTTGATGATTGACCGGTACTGGTTGTTTCAGTTGTTAATCGAAGCTGTCAGAGATGATGACGGTTATCAAGAGTTCGCGGTCGTAAGCGAAGGAGATGTCGAAGGTGCTTGGTTGCGCGAGAAGGCCCCGGAGATGGTTGCTAGACGATGGCAGTGATGGTTTACGGATGGGAGACGACAGCGGTTCTTCTTTGGAATTGTAGGGTTCCGAATGTGGTACCCAGGGAGCATAACTATATAATAATACTTAGTTTAAGAAAAGGCAACTAGACCCCTCTAGTCGGTGTAATTGACATTTTATTTTAATTACATTTAGTTGGTTATTATATGTTAATAATTAATTATATTTGGTAAGTAATTATGTGTTAATAATCTTTAGTTGATGTTTATAATAATAACCTAACAATCATTATTGTTAACTAGAAAAATTTGGTTTATCATATTTGATTATTCATGACATAACGTAAATAGATTAAGTTAGGGGAACGAGGTTAACCTGAAAATGCGGGGTGTCACATCATTCCCCTATTAAAAGAATTTTCGTCCCGAAAATTAGAACATCAGGTTAATACAGAACACCAGGTTTAATAGCGACAATAGAAGAGTGTTCAAAATCTTGCACAGTATAGGGTTTCCGAGATAAATCCAAAATACAGAACGTACAGGGTTCGCGAGAGTTGTGACATCATCTCCTTGTTGAAGGAAATTTCATCTCGAAATTTTAGAACATACACGTCAACGGACTACTAGTAAGCTAGATGGTCAGTGAGTAAGCTGATTAGTTATCTGGAACATAGGCAAGATAAGATCTCTGAGGGTTTCTGAACAAACCATAAACCAAAGAACGTAAGGTTTCGTGAGAGCTATTTCTATGGCATGCTCGAGGCTCAAGTCAGTAGGTACTATCCCTAGTACTTCACTAAACTTGTTGGACACATAATTCTAATCGGCATCAGAATCAAATAAAACGAAAGCATAATGACTGTTTACAGAAAATCTACTAAATACTATAGTAAGGTCATTAAGGGTTTACCTGAGCCTATGACGAACACTCTGCCCTTGGCACCACCGTTGTCATTCCCATTTTCGTTCCCGTTGCCATTTCCTTTTCGGTTATCAGCTTCGTTTCCACCGCCATTGTTCTTCTTCAGTTTTGGGCAGTACCTTTTGATGTGCTCAGTCTGACCACACTCATAACAGCCTCTTTGTTCCACCTGTTGAGCTGGCTGCTTAGCTGATAAGTTCACACGACAATTCTTAGCAGAGTGACCAAACTTGCCACATCTCTCACAATTGTTCTTATTACAAGACCCAGTGTGGTGGTAGTTGCATTCATCACACTTAGGTAATGTTCCAATGTAGCCACCACCATGTTGTAAAGGTGCAGAAGTTTGGTTGTCGAACTTCCGATGCTGCTGGGAAGAGTTCTGCTTGTTATGTGAGCCAGACTCCCACTTTCTTTTGTTATGGCCGTTAGTAGTGGTAGAGGTAGAACCACGTGGAGGTAGTTTACCTTGTACTACCGCCTGGTCAGTTAATCTATGAGCCAATCTAATTGCCTCCTGTATAGTAGTTGGTCGAGAAGCAGTGACCAATCCTTGAATTTCCGGAGACAGCCCATGCAGATATCTTTCGATCCTTAGAGAAGGAGGGTTGATCATGTTAGGGCACAAGGTAGCAAGTTCGTGAGATCGAGTGGTGTACGCCTCAATCTCGGAACCTGTCATCTTAAGATTCCAGAACTCCATCTCTAATTTCTGTATCTCTTCCCGAGGGTAGTATTCTTCTTTCATCAAAGTCTTAAAATCCTCCCAGGCTGTCTGATTAGCAATCTCAACTCCTAGCATTTGTACCTGGGTGTTCCACCAGGATAAAGCAGCTCCGTCCAGGGTGCCGGTGGCGTATTTAACCCGATTTTCCACCGGACAATTGCACATCTCGAACACTGATTCTAGCTTCTCGAACCACCGTATCAGTCCTACGGCTCCTTCCGCTCCGGTGAATGGATTTGGTTTACAGCTCATAAAGGACTTGTATGTGCAAGTTCCTTGACCTGTAATGAATTTAGATCAGAATTTTGGAAGTATGGAATGAATGCTACAACCTACGAGACTGACGAAACGTTACGTCAGATATGGATTGGGTTTTGCTTACCGATAGGAGCGGGTTCAGGATTAGGGTTGTGGTTCGCCAGTGCATCAGCCACATGCTGCTTTATGAGGGCGTCCAATTCTGCTGGAGTCATATTGATGGAACCATTACCACGCCCACGTCCAGCCATCCTTAACAATCACAACATACAAAATAAGTAAATATGTGGCATATCAACTTCATTTAAGCATAAGTAATTAAAGAATTTAGCACACATAACTAAATGTTCAAATAATAATTTCTGGCAAAATAAATTGTAGGTAAGTCTACAATTAATTCAACCAAATATCAAAATTCAAAAACATAAGTCGGATGGGAACAACCCTTCCCATCCAGGTGTGAAACGAATGAAAGTCTGATAAATGAATAAAACGAATATAGAAGGTAATCAATGTGAATCGACTGATCCAGTGCTATCCTCAGGCTCGTCTTTTGGTTGCTCTTCCGGCTCTTCCTCGTCAGGCTCCGGTGTTGTGTTCAGTGCATTGACCTGACCCAATGAACAAAGAATACGTGTGCATAGAGTATCACTACTCTGAGGTAACTTTCATGAAGATTATGCACATATAAAATAATTAGTATTGCCCGATAGCTAAGATGCTAGGACAAACCATGTCTCGTAAGGACGGGGACTATTGTCACAGTACAATCCCATTAAGGCTCTAGATAGATGAAAACTTCCATACGAGTAAAGATGAAAGGATTTGTTTCCATATCAATGGTGAAGTTTTATGAGAATCGAGGCTCTCATGTCCCAGAACATAAAAATGAAAATTTATACTGACTATGACCGTTATCACTCGACTGAATTCACCAGACTTCTTATGCACGACAAACTACAATTACGTGTGCACCCGCAATGGTAATTTGCTTTGCATGGTCACCCCTGGTTCCTCCTATCCGAGCTAACATACCTTGTCAAGTACAGAGATTATCAATGGTAAAGGTATTAAAGATGTAGTTATTGCATCGAGGGTCGATTAACCAAAGTTATACGAAAGAATTGGTTAGAACAGCATTTAACAAGTGGCAAGATATGCTCATGATGGCCCATCCAAGTAAGGTACCCACGGTTTTGCATTTGGCTTGGAAATGTATGATGTAAAAGGTACGATGAATCATTGATCATAATTAACCTCCTCGTGACTCACAGTAACTCGGAGTCATCCGTACTAAGGAATATGCGGTAACAACAGGGGATCAGGACGAACCAGCCCTTTCCCTTAGACATAGCATAAGAAAACACCATCCCTGTAGACGAACACTTACAGGAAGACGCCAAAGCAATTAGTTCTCAAGCAAACAAAAACTAGCAAGGCATGCAAACAAAGCCAACTAACAAAGCTAAACGTGTCTATATGCGCGTAACTAAGGCAACGGCTATAGTCTAAATGCAATGCAAAATGGGATGCAATGTCAATTTAGTTCGCTATAACCAATGGCTCTGATACCAATCTGTCACGCCCTCAATTTCCACAAACGGGGTATTACCGTTAGACGTGTGACTTCCAGGATCTCAGCCACTAGTTACACCAAACGACACGTTAATTATAAAACATAATTTTTTTTAAAGTTTGATGTTACCAAAGACTAAGTTTTTAACGTAAACATAACAAAAGTTGCGGAAGCATAGTAAATCTTAATTGTTTAAATGGCGCAACACGCGCAAACCGAATAAATGAAATTTATCGAAAAATATTAAATAAGTAACGTGAGATGATAAATTCATGAATGAAATGCTCCTAAGCGTGCGCGTCTTGAGAACCTGAAAGAAACATGCTAAAGTGTCAACACAAGGTTGGTGAGTTCACAGGTTTTGATAACAGAACATAAGTAAACCGATACAGTAAACAAAATAATATCAGTAGATAGCTAGTTTACTTAACCAGTTACTAAGTGTATGAAGTTCGCAACCGAAGCTGACAATTTAAATAAACGCCTCGGCTGTGAATACCAGGTCACAACAACAGAAATTAGGTCAATTAAACACCCGTTTGATGAACGTTGTGCTAGCGCGACTAGCCCGGGTGGGGTTTGTCAAACCCAGTAGATCTACTCAGAATTACCTCGCTATACTACATACATTAACGGTTCGAGAATGAGAACTTAAGTGGCATCACACTAGTAAACAATTGATATTATAGTAATACTGATCAACGAAAATGAATTTGTTTCACATGTTTCTTTCACCCCAAGAAAATAGTTAAAAGCGGGGCTGAGAACTCACCTTAAATGCACAGCAGAATCAATAAACGTAAGCACGAACTATTAAGTTTCCAAACAACCTGGATGCACGTTTATGACATAATTAATATTAAATATTAAATACTAATAATGATTCGTACGGTTTCGCGTTTCACGACTCGGTTACGGTGCAAGTCATCGGTACCCCCATTCACAAGCAAGAATGATAAACACAACACATGCATATAATTTAACATCCCCAAGCATACCCATAAGGTTAAATATATAATCACCTTAGTAAAATGCTTGCAAAATAACAACTAGACCTTCAAGGACCAAAACTGTATATTGTTATATATGTCACACATTATAAATATTAATATTCTTCAATTAATATAATTGTTTACAACTTAGTGTTTGTGGAATAATAATAGAAACATGCTTCACAAAACTACCTAGCTACTATCCCATGCAAGTTCCATACAAAACTACGTATATACATACACCCATATATACATCACGATCACACTGCCCCATAAAAACCAAAAGAAAGTATACACATTCACACAAATATACATTAGTAACCACACACCCATACAAAAACACACATATAGCAGGAGCACACACAACCACACAACACACACACTTGACACACCCACTTATATATATATATATATATATATATATAATATATATATATATATATATATATATATATATATATATATATATATACATATTATATACAAACCACCTAAATCAAGCAAAGCACCCAACCCGCACACATACGCACGTGCTCATGCGCCCACCAAAGGCTCCCCCCATGCGCCTATAATAACACGCACATACAATCTGCATATATTCATATATGTGCATTCCATTATCCACATACACATTCCACATACATATACATACACTCGTAACCACCCATCATATGAATATATATATATATAGATAATAACACATTCAACCACAAACATAAACATGGTGCACGTACACACCACCATTCGATGATAACAACAGTACACATTCATACCTACATATGAACACATTTATATAATTACTACATGCATATATATTTATATACACGCAAGTATACACATTACATATTCATGCGCCCAACCCCCTGCCATGTGCCCCCATGCGGCTGCCCCCACTATAACACATGCACAACACACACCCATACACTTGTACTTACATGTACACACATGTATATATACAAACGCAAGTTACATACACACATACATACAATCTACGCAAGCAAGAACACCAACCCGGGATCCAACCGAAGCCCTTGCCAATAACCGTAACCGAGATGGAACCGCAACACACCGCAACGAATCACGATAGGGAGAAACGTAACATACCGTAACGGTTATGGAACTCGAAGGGAAGATTATCTTTCTCGCCGGACGGTACTAGGTTGCGGTGAGCGTCGCCGGAGGTTAGCGATCGTGGAGGAGCTGCCGAGAGGAGTTTTTCTTGATGATTGACCGGTACTGGTTGTTTCGGTTGTTAATCGAAGCTGTCAGAGATGATGACGGTTATCAAGAGTTCGCGGTCGTAAGCGAAGGAGATGTCGAAGGTGCTTGGTTGCGCGAGAAAGCTTGCCGGAGATGGTGCTAGATGATGGCAGTGATGGTTTGCGGATGGGAGACGGCAGCGGTTCTTCTTTGGAATTGTAGGGTTCCGAACGTGGTACCCAGGGAGCATATATAATAATACTTAGTTTAAGAAAAGGCAACTAGACCCCTCTAGTCGGTGTAATTGACATTTTGTTTTAATTACATTTAGTTGGTTATTATATGTTAATAATTAATTATATTTGGTAAGTAATTATGTGTTAATAATCTTTAGTTGATGTTTATAATAATAACCTAACAATCATTATTGTTAACTAGAAAAATTTGGTTAATCATATTGATTAATCATGACATAACGTAAATAGATTAAGTTAGGGGAACGAGGTTAACCTGAAAATGCGGGTGTCACATCATTTCACTGTTAAAGAATTTTCGTCCCGAAAATTAGAACATCAGGTTAATACAGAACACCAGGTTTAATAGCGACAATAGAAGAGTGTTCAAAATCTTGCACAGTATAGGGTTTCCGAGATAAATCCAAAATACAGAACGTACAGGTTCGCGAGAGTTGTGATAAATGTGTTATGACAATCCCGTCCGTTACAACCTCGTGTTTCCGCTATTAGCGGGGGTGTGACATACGGCGCCAATGCACGTGTTTTATGTATGTGGGTCTACGTTTTGACATAAATTTATTTTGAAAAAAGAGTTGAGTCAAATAATACGATTTCGTTCAATGGTATAAATTCGAGTTAATCTACATTTCGACGTAAATTTAGTGCGAAATTAAGTTTTGTCCACCGTATTTTATTTTATCACATCGTGTACCATGCCGTAACAACACGCATCAGGTTTAAAAACTAGTTATTGTTTCAAACTACTAATTAGGATGATAATTTAACTATGTCATTTACAATAAATATTTAACTTTATAATATTAGTTTGTTTACAATAATATTTATTCTAAAGCAATTTTGCGAGAAATGATCATTACAAACACTCTAACCAACCCAGATTTTGATAACATGCATATATATATATATATATATATATATATACATATATATATATATAGAGTAAATCTCGGTTTTGGTCCCTGTGTTTTGCAAATTGACTCCACTTCAGTACCAACGTTTATTTTGTCTCCATTTGAGTACCAAAGTTTAAAAAAGTTGTCTGTTTCAGTCCTTTTGACTAACAGTGTTAACTTTTTTCCGTTAAGTGATTGTCGATTTACTAAAATACCCCTCATTCAAACACCATCTTCTTCTAAACCTCTCAAACACCACACCACCACCCCTAACCTCTCAAACAAACCCCACCACCACCGGAGCCAACATCATCGGCGCCGGCCTCTCCAGCCTAGCCGCCGCCGTCCGCCTCCACTCCCACAACATCCTTTCCTCCTCGAAGCCTCCGCCGTCCGCACCCAGATCGCCACCACCTCCAATGATTGCATCCACCACCGTCACGCACTGTCACCACCTATAACCCACCAACCACCACCAAATCCGGCCACCACCATCGACGATGCTCTCTTTATCTCTGTTCGTCTCTCTTTCAGTTACACAACCACCCCTTGAACCAGAAAGCGGATTGGGGTATAGTGGAGTGGGGTACAGTAGCGGTGTTCTGGCCATCGAAAGGTGGCCATCGAAAGGGGCATGTGGTGATGGGGTTTCGACCACCAAAGGCGACGTACGGTGATGGGGTTGTGGGTACCGGAGGCAAGTGGCGGTGGAGATGAGAGGGAGGGGTTTGTTCCTGAAGTCTGACCTTTCAAGACACTGCATCTTTCCTTTGTTTATTTCAAGATTCATCTTTCAATTCACAAACTTCACCACATTAGATTCATCAATTTAGGGTTTAATGTGTGAGAGAAAGAAGATAGAAAGAGATGGGTAGATAGATAAAGATTCAATTAATTGATCCAGCTACAGACCTCTATCTTATCATCAACATCATCAATTATCCATACCCAATTCAATTCACACCTTTGAAAGCTGAATCAGTTCATTCATCCAACAATTTGCTTATGTTTTGTTCAAATCAACTCCACCAGCAATAACCCTTGCACAGATTCAATTCATTCACAGGTAGTGTGTTGTTTTGTGTGTATGTGTGTGTATGTGTGTTTTTTTATCTCTTTTTATAGCTTTCTACAATCAAAAATAGGTTTTTTATAACTCTCTTGATTTGGGTATTTCATTTTTGTGTAATCAAAGTTCACTGAGAAGAGTTATAACTTTTAAGTTTAAGGGCAATTGGTTAATTGATGAATGTACCAATTTCTTGATTTTATGTGTGGAGGTGGAGATTGAGTGTGTTTTATGGTGTTTGTTTGTTCAACTCTGTATCAATTTCTTGATTCTTGAACCACAGTTTATGGTTACGTGGTGTGTGGTGGCGGTGGGTGTGGTGGCGGTGGGTGTGGTGGTGGTGGTGGTATGTGGTGGGTGGTGGACATGGTGATATTTTTATAACTCTTAGGGGTATTTTGGTCTTTTTAAAAAATCTAACAGAAAATGTTAACACCGTTAGTCAAAAGGACTGAAACATACAACTTTTTAAAACTTTGGTACTCAAATGGAGACAAAATAAACGTTGGTACTCAAGTGGAGTCAATTTGCAAAACACAGGGACCAAAACCGAGATTTACTCATATATATATATATATATATATATATATAAACACACACACACACACACATATATATATATATATAAACACACATATATAATAACACACATATATATATATATAAACATATATATACACATATATATACACACATATATATACATATATATACACACATATATATATACACATATATACACTGGTGGGTCAGACGCTGGCTTTGATGGTAACAGTGTCCATTAACATTTTCATATATACATATATATACATATATATGTATGTATATATATACGTATATATGTATATATATGTATATATATGTTATGTGTATATATATATATGTATGTATGTATATATGTATATATGTATATATATGTATATATATATATATGTATGTATGTATGTATTACCTAATTAGTGGAGTGACAAAGAGAAATCTATAATAAAACCGTAAAAACCACCTATAGCCAACCATAAAGTTTATAAACAATATAGAGTAAATTACTATTTTGGTCCTCGTGGTTTAGTCATTTTAACCGTTTGAGTCCAAAAATGAATTTTCTAACAAATCAAGCCCTATGGTTTGTATTCTATAACTATTTCAGTCCAATACACTAACAGAGTTAGATTTTTCAGTTAGTTTTTAATAAAATGACCAAAATACCCTTGGACTGAAATGGTTATTTTTAATAACCTCAGGGATCAAAAACGAAATTTACTCTCTCACACAAACATATTATATATATATATATATATATATATATATGTTATATACACGGAATTTTTTTATTTTTTTTTTCAAATTTTTTTACATTTTAATTTTAAATCGCTCGGTTTTAAACGTCGTATTTAAACCATTCATTTATCTAACAGAAAAATTAAAATCGTTTGGCTTATAATACTTTTTATTTAAACTGTTAAGCTACTTAAATGTCCTTTTAATCTATTTGTTTTATTTAAACCGCAAATTATTTTTAATTGTTATTTTATTTAAACGCGTTTTTTTAATCGCTCAAATCTATTACGCTTCTTTTTTTTTTTTGTATTTATACATGTTTTTCATTATTCGGCTAGTTTAAACGTAATTTTATCATGTTCTTTTATTTGAACGTCTTTTTACTATTCGTTTATTAAAATGCTTTCTTTTTCAACAATTCATTTTATTAAAACATCTTTTTTCTCTTTTTGATTCTTTTTCATAATTATGTCATTTGTTTTTTTAAGGATTAACTTGAGTTTTAATTATTACAATTAGGGCTTTTACGATATTAAAATTATATGTGTTTAGTTTATTTAAACTTTTTAAGTTTATCGTTGCGTTTGAATAACAATCGATTTGAAAGACGTTCAAATAAGGCAAACAAGTTTAGAACGAAGTTTAATTTGTTGAACGGTTTAAAAAGCTATTTAATAAAACATTTGAAAAGCGAAAGATTTTAAAAGACATTTAAGTAAGATGAACGATTAAAAAATAAATTTAAAAAGCCGAATGATTAAAAAATATGTTTAAAAAGCCGAAAGATTTTAAAGCCGAACAATTTGAAGATTAGTGATTTAAAAATTGTTTAAAAAACCATCCTTTTAAATTTTAAAAACCAATTGTATAAAGAGTGATGTTTGAAAACCAAATGTTTATAAACACTTAAGAAATGTTTTTAGTAATTATCTTATCAGTTTAAAATCCAAACGGTTTAAAAATATATTTTTAAATCTTTAAAAAATAAAAAATAAAAATATTTTAACATATACACACATATATTAGGCAAACAGGTTAAATAATTTTAACAGGTTGGTTTGAAAAAGAAAGCTTTTTAATAAACAAATAGTAAAAATACGTTCAAATAAAAGAGCGATAAATTACGTTTAAACGAGCCAAATAATTAAAAATATGTATAAATACAAAAAAAAGTTAAAAAGAAGCTTATAGAATTGAACGATTAAAAAATATTAAATAAAATAACAGTTAAAAAGACTTTGTGATTTAAATAAATAAAAAGATTAAAAGGATCAAGGATGTTTAAGTAAGTTTAACCGTTCAATAAAAATATATAAGCCAAACGCTTTTAAATTTTCCGTTAGATAAGATGAATGTTTAAACACGACTTTATAACCGAGAAATTTAAAATTAAGCTTAATATTTAAAAAACTTTAAAAAGTAAAAATAAAAACATTTCGTGCATCTATATATATATATATAATATAATTTAATATATAATATATATATATATATATAATACAAAATAAATAATATAATATATTTTTATATAATATAATATATATATATAATAATATATATATAATACAAAATAAATAATAGTATAATATATATAATATATATTTTATATAATATATATATAATATGTTTGTGTGAGAGAGTAAATTACATTTTTGGTCCCTGAGGTTATTAAAAAATAACCATTTCAGTCCAAGGGCAGTTTGGTCATTTTATTAAAAAATAACTGAAAAATCTAACTCTGTTAATATATTGGACTGAAATAGTTATAGAATACAAACCATAGGGCTTGATTTGTTAGATAATTCGTTTTTGAACTCAAATGGTTAAAATGATCAAACCACAGGGACCAAAATAGTAATTTACTCAACAATATATTTAATTGTTTAAAGAATGTTTGGGTAAATTATAATATCTATATTAGGTAATTATATATGCTTTAATTTAAATACCTTCGGGACAAATTTGTGTTACGTATGCGTAATTCATAATTTTACACATGCAACTTGTTGTTACATATACATAACTCTTTGATTTTTAAATAACTTGTTGACCCCTCCCCCTCTAATTTCATATTGTCTTATGTATATCTTGTTTCATCTAACTATTTAGTTTTTTTATATTAACCAACTCACCCACTATCTTAACCTACTCTTAAATACATAATAATATTATTAGACTAAAACTCTTAACAACTTGAAAAAGAAAACACAACTACTACACATAATAACGCTAGGATAATAAACCTTTCCTGTTTAAATAGTTAGATAACATGTTCATTTGTCATTTGAGCTGGTAGTTCAATCGAAAAAATAAAGAATCTTTGAATAAAAAGAGTGTTCAAATCTATACATAAGAAAAAAATAGAAGCTATACATTAAGAGTCAACGTAAATAAGTATGTGAGTTATTTCTAAGAAGAATATAACTTTTATATTTTGTATCTAAACTATGAAATAAAAGGAATAAATTATTGGATTCGAATCGAGGAAGCCTTGGGAGTAATCATCACTTTCCCTCACTCAGTATCTGACCTCACAATCCTCCATCATGCATTGTTTCAATCCTCCTTTTTCTTATAAGATCTTTTTATTCATAATTTAAAAAACAAACGGTACAAAAAGATCAACAAAATCACAAAAGTAACCATTTTTCTGTATTTTATATCACATGAAATATAGTATCTACACACATACTAAACAATTAATTGCCTCTCTATGTACATACATGCATACAATCTTTTTACTCTTCAAGGTCAATATAACAACTAGCTTCGTTAGCGGATTATGTTGCAGACTAGTCACACTTTAGACTTGTCAACGAAAATTTTACTTGATGCACACATTTTGGACTTGTATACTCCAATTTGTACGACTTAAGGTATTTATGAATTTAGACTATGTGTGGATACATGAACTTCTTTTCGTATATATTTAGGTGTCTTTCAACATGTAAAATTGATTTACCGAGTAAGGTTGGCTTATTAAACTTAACTAAAATTGAAAGTGAATTAATGCTTGTTTCTTATCTTTGCAACTGATATGATTGAGTTATCTTGTGTTTATAGTTTCTGAATTTGATTTTCATAGTTTAGGTCTAGTGTCATGATCAATCTCTTAATACTTAGAGTTATATCATATTCAAAAAGGTCAATCGTATTAATTGTATTCTCTTTACGGATGTGAAATTCTATCTATGATAGTAATGTAAGTTAATTAGGTTTTATATGATTTAATGATGATATTTATATTGACTGATAGTAGAGGAACACTATGGTGTTATTATGATTCATAGTGATTTGCGTCTAATCAACGCACTAGAAGAATCGAGAACTGGAGATCGCCACACGGAATGATGAAAAACAAAAGGGTGCGTAAATAGGTACGTTTAACACTAAACAAACAAACAAACATACCCAGTATATCTCACTCAAGAGTAGGGTCTGGGATGGGTAGTTGGTGGCGAGTTTTTCCTCTATCTTGAGGGATAGAGAGACCGCTTCCAAAGAGACCCCCGACTCAATAACAAAAGCAATAACAATAGCAATCAATATCAAGTAATAGCAAACAATATATTATATATCATACAACACATAGGTAAATAACACATAAAGGTTTAGAAAGTGCATTCAACAAAATGCGTGGCATGTTTCATTTGGAAAGGGCTTCATTTATCCTTCCTACCCACATATCCCGCTAAAAGTCCTTACTTTTAATTTTACGCCTCCACTCACTCCTATCTTCGATCATGTGCTCAGAGAGGTGTAAGTCTACCATATCTCGCCTAATTATCTCGTACCAAGAACCTAAGTCTTCATCTACCCTTTCGATCTACCCCTTCGATCTACCCTCTACGCTGATGTTCTCTACTTCTCTAACAGTGCTGCAATCGATCTCCTTTTCACGTGCACAAACTATCTTAATCTTCCTCTCATATTTTATTTTATCATGATATCTGGTATACCCAATGATTTTTATATTTCATAATAGTATCATAAAAGTTTAAGTTTGTATAATTTCAATAGGACCCTATAGTGAATATATATATAAAAAGGGTATAGACTACAAAAGTGAATCTATTCCTGTTAGAGGTATTTGGTTAAGGGATATAAAGTCTAAAACAAGAATCAAGCCCACTAGTTTAGGTATACCTTAAACCCATATTATTCTTACTGTTTAAGCATCAATTCGATTAGACTCGCAAGATATATAGAATTATACATCATAAAGATTGTGAATAAAAGTCTAGCAGAAACGTATTAATGAATAAAAAAAGGGTTCTTGATCAAGTTCCTAAGTTACCATTTATAACATGAAGGGTGACATTAAAAACGTGCCCAAAAAATATCCACTTACCCATAATGTTTTGCGGTACTTTTTAATGTAGCACTATTATGCTTTCTCCAAATAAACACCATCTACTATGCTATACATAATCATGTTTGTTCACTTTCTAACAGTAGTAGCGACTACTTTTGACGATGGAATCACCTTTTCCATCACTATATTTTCAACCCCTTTTCAACTTTACAGTAGAGATAAAGAGTAGGTCACGTGAGAAACGCAGGAAGTCACGTGAGGACATTTACTCATGCAAAATATTACATTTTCTTTTTTGTTTTTCAACATCACACTTAGATTTTCTAAGATAAATTAATCACACATGCAGCCTTCAAAATAAAAACCATTAACGTTTTAACGGTTAAGTATACTACTTATCACTAGGACCCAAACCTTCACTCCGTTACATTTTCTTTTAATAGTAGTAAAAACAAAGAAATAAAAAAATATAGTAAATGATAAATGAACCTCAATATATTGCTAAGGCCTAAGGGCACCATATCTAGTAATTTTATCAATGATTTTTTTCAACAAAATATACGAAACACCCTCTTAAAATCAGTTTCATACATTTTAACTTTAAGTTTCTAAATTCATATATCACTGATTATATATTTAAATAAGACCACTCAAATATTATAAACTGTAATGTATAATACAGATCAAATGGTGTGTGTAACTGATGATGTAAACACATGTACATATAAGTTGCGTGAACTTCCGTTTAAAGGGTTATTCTACAATCTAAACACGCGTTAAACCGGTGTATACGTTTATCCCTAACCCTAAAGATATAAGTAAGAAAAAAGAAATAATAATGCATGTCAGTTTGGTTGTTTTTTTCTAATGTGGTGGGGATGTTTTTTTGGTTTCATCTGTTGGGTTTCTCTCTTGTGGGCTCAAGTTTAGATTCTTTTGATTGGGTTTAAGAAGCTTTATCTCTTTCATTCTCACCCTAAACCCCACCCTACACTCACTAGTACTGTGTGTGTGTTTGTGTGTGTTCATCTTCTCTCTTGATTCCATTGTTGCAGGCTTTATAATTCAACCTCACCTCCTCAAGGTGGGCATCAATGGCAGAAAAGCACACAAATTTCATTGAAAAGGCTTAAAGATTACAAATCTTTAAAGAAAGCTGCCTTTTTTCCTCAAAGCAAACTTCTTTTCTTTATATCTCCACCTTCATCTCAAGAAACTAATAAAGCTGAAACAAACTACCCCCACTTCAACATCTGTACTGCATCAGTTGGATTTCTGATAGATTTGTGCTACTTAAATCCACCCATATGTTGGAAAACAGTGACCACCACCTCCTCACAACTGCACCATCTTCTTCTTCTGATCAATTCACTTCACCGGAAAATGGTCTTTCCGGCAAAAGAAAACGTCGTCCTGCCGGTACTCCAGGTACCCATAATTGAATTACGGGGTTGTTTGGTAGCATTTCAATCATTAAAATAGAACATTTTAATAGCTTATAGCCTCTTAGTGGTAACCTTAAGTGTGAATGGTTAAGATGAAACATGTTAATGGTGTTTTCTTAACCATTCAGACTTAATCTTACATATTAACTATTAAGAGGCCATCAATCATTAAGATATAGTATCTTAATGACCATTAAGTGGCTATCAGATCATAAATTTTATCCGTAATCACTTAATTTGATTATGGACCGAAACCATTGCAAAATATTATCTGTTGGTTATAGACCAAATGGACTCTGTCACGCGTTAGATTAGTTCTTTGAGTTGTTAGATCACAACTAATCATGTCATTTGATATTACAGACCGAAACCATTGTAAGGTATTATCAGTTGTATGAAGTAACAACAAATGTGATCTTTATACACGATATGAACTCTGTCACACGTTAAACTAGTATTTTGAGTTGAGTTATAATGTTTCATCTGCAACATTTAAGTGCTAATTAACGTGTTTAAATACACAGATCCGGACGCGGAGGTGGTGTCTTTATCACCAAAAACATTGTTAGAATCAGATAAATACGTGTGTGAGATCTGCAACCAAGGGTTCCAACGAGATCAAAACTTGCAGATGCACCGGAGACGACATAAGGTCCCATGGAAGCTGCTGAAGCGAGAGTCACCGGAGATCAAGAAGAAGGTGTTCGTGTGCCCCGAGCCTAGCTGTTTGCACCATGACCCATGTCACGCACTCGGTGATCTTGTGGGGATCAAGAAGCATTACAGGAGAAAACACAGTGATGATAAGCAATGGGTTTGTCAGAGGTGTTCTAAGGGTTATGCTGTTCAATCTGATTATAAAGCTCATCTTAAAACTTGTGGCACTCGTGGGCATTCTTGCGATTGCGGTCGAGTTTTCTCCAGGTTTTTTCTGTTCTTGTGTGATCAAATGAACAAGATGATTGATTGTTATATATATACAATTAAAGAGATGATATTGGTTGTTTAAGATTGTGAAATCAATCTTTAAAAGTGGGAAAAGTGGAAGTTATGACATTTTTCCTTCTTGGTGTTTGTTTTTCTGCTCATATGTGCATTGATTTCAGCAAATTTTATAAGAAACATAAATTCCTTGATGATTTTTCTCTTTAAAATGTTGAATTCTGTTCGTTATATATTCAATTCAACATTTAAAAAAAATTGGCTACTAGTAGAATATTCAATTCAACATGTAAAATATAGTTTATATTGTGTTTTATGCTATTAAATGTTTGATTAGTAGTGTATGAATTTAGAATTTTTTTTACAAAATAATTTTGAATGTAGATTGAACCTATAAATCAACATATATATTTAGGATCCATGATCTCGTATTCTTTTAATTTTGTATTAGGTTATTAAGGTGTGTTTTGATTAGAATATTGTTTTGATATAGCTCAAACCACATGATTAAACTATCTTTTATTAGTGAGATTTTACCAAGATACTTTGTTGTTTATGTGTCACAAGTAGTAGGTTTTGAACTCATAAGCTATCGTTTTCTTGATTTATAATCTTTTGTTTGCTTGTTGTAGCCCTACACGAGAAAGCTTTGATTTCTTCATTTGATTAGATGTATTGTCATATAGCCATTGATCTTTGTCTGCATATAATTATCACTACATGTATAAATTCTTTTGTCTACTTTTAATGATTATTGTACCTTCTTCTTTGTTTTGACTCACATGCCTTTGTAGAGTCGAGAGTTTCATCGAGCACCAAGACGCCTGCACCGTGCGGGTAGTCCATCCTGAGGGACCCACCTTCCCGCCGGTGTGCTCATCTAGAACAACATCAAGCACAAGCCCATCAAGTGACACAAACTTAAGCACTATCCCCTCATTGTTGCAAAGGGTACTACAAGTCCCACCTTTGCAAAACAACTTGGAACTTCAACTTTTACCATCATCATCATTGTATGAACATGACGATAGTCGAACCAACTTGAAGCTCTCGATTGGGGGCGAAATTAGCTTCTCAAAAGATGAAGAAAAGATGAAGATTGCAATGGCTGAAAAGGATTTAGCAAAAGAAGCTAGAGAACAAGCAAAGAGGCAAATAGAAATAGCAGAACTCGAGTTTGCTAACGCGAAGAAGATTAGGAAACAAGCTCAAGCGGAATTGGAGCGCGCTAAGTTGCTACGCGAACAAGCTACGAAGAAAATAAGCTCAACCATTTCGGAGATCACTTGCCATTCTTGTAAGCAACGGTTCCAAGCCACAAGTAATAATGGAGTTGTGGTTACAACCGATGAGATATCATCGGTTGTAACGGGAGGAGATTAATTAATAGTAAATTTAGGCAAATCAATCACTTTTCTTTTGCTCATTTGCAATTTCATTCCTTTTTCTAAGTTGCATTTGTTTTCTATGTGATATTGATCATGTCTTTCCCTTTTTCCTTTGGAAATTAAAAAAGTTATATAATTATATATACACATACATTATGTGTATGTGTATGTGTGTATATACCTTTTGGTACGTAATGTTTTATGTTGATCTTGAGACCAATCTATATGTATATATATATACAACCAGTTGGTTTTGTAAACAATGGTAGTCCTTATAAGTTGAGCTTAACGTTTCATGTGTGTGCATCCTTTTAAAAAACTAAAAAAAATTATATTTTAAATTTAGCTAGAACATTTAATTTTACTCGATAGGAAAAGATTACTATTGTTATTATTTTACATTTAATTCACTGCTTAACTGAAACATACTATTCTAATTAACTCTTTTTGAACAGTTTCAATTTAATATTACTATACTCCAACTTAATTTACTACACGCTTCAGGTGAAGCTCAAACCTAACAGCATCTAGGTGTGAAACATATGCCCACACCTACGTCTTTGTCACTAGGCTACTGCAATGGTTATTATTATATTTTCTACTATGAATGAAATTATATAATAATGTTATGGTTTTAGAAAAATAATATGATAGTATGATATTTGATATCTATATATGATACTCCAAAAATTAAAGGATGTATATGGAATTAGTTGAAATTTTTATCCGAGACTTAACAAATGATTTTTTGCTAATATGGTGGCTTAATCCTTCATGAGTCGTAAAGCAAACTTTTATTCTTGAAGGAAGAAAAATTTACTAACCACGTGCTAGCCAGAAAGTAGCAATTGCAAAAGAACAAGTACATTACATCAAATTGTTAACATGCAACACTAGCATATAGGATTGGAACACCGATCTATCCAGCATACAAAAGTCTTTTTATATGTATTTTTTAATCTTAAAAAGAGCAAGGTGGCTTGAGTATGATTCATGATTTTCACATGGGGAGTAAACTATCGACATGATACAAAAACACGAATCGAACTTAACATGAAATTTACAGATTTGAGTTTAGTATAAATGGATATGGATTAGTTTTGGGTCAAACCCACTAACACATTTAGTATAAGTAATTTTAACATTAATTTCAAGCATCCATAATTTCAAGCATCCATCTCATTCATGCGCCAAAGGAACATTACGGATGTTTTCAAATTTATGAAAATTCAAGAACTGCGATGTTTATTCTCATGTACAAAGAATGCATACGTGACATTTTTTTTATGAAAATTCGAAAACGACTTGTTTGTAGAGGCCCAAATAAGGGAAACTTCACTAGCATATTATATGGATTTATGATATTTTCTTAAATAAGTAACACTAGTGATATTTTTCATGCGTTGCGACGAAAGTTGAATTTAGAAATAAAAGTAGTAAAAATGTAAAATTCAATTTAAAGTTGTGCAAGCACAACCATAAGGTTACAATCAACAAAATTATGTTGTTATAACAATGAACGTTAAGGAACATATATTGTTTTTGGTCCAACTTAATTTTGAATAAAATTATATGAGAACATAGATGAAAATATTCAAGTCGCAAGAATATATACGAAAGTTAATATAGTTAACAAGTTGATGTACAATCAACAAAATTATGTTGTTATAACAATGAACGTTTACTTGCCTTAATTTTGAATAAAACTTATATCAAAAGATATATAAAAATCATGGGTTGTTACCAAAGATTTTATGTAAGGGTTCCAATTATACAAAGACGTTTAGCCGGATTGGAAAACCTTCACTAATAGGTTGTTTGGTGTATTTTCTTTGGTGATTGGGATTTTCAACAAGTTGATCGATCTTAATAAAACCTTCCTCCTAGAGATTCGTTCGAAGCTATGTATGTATATGTCATAAGCTCATGGCTTTGTTAACCCTACTCATCCCTATCATGTTTGTGTGCTCAAGAAGGCTTTTTACGACCTTAAGCAAGCTATATGATCTTAGCTCAAGCTATCTATCACACTCATACGGTTTATCTTTACTAAATGTGTCTCTTGTAGATCATGGTTTGCTTTTTCTTGAGCCACAATTACTTGTTATAATTTGTCTATTACGTTATCACTATGAGTTCTTTTGACTTCATGCTAAGGTGATTCATCGACTAATGATATGAAAATTTGAGTTATTTTCATAAGATACATGTCACTTTCCCTACTAACTTTGTATATTTGTAACAATAACAATACGTGTTAGAGCTTTAGAGTGTACTTGTTTAAGTAAGTGCAAACAACTATCTACATTGATGTCTTTATGGAGCATCATATGTTATTCCAAATTACTATCGGTTCCCTTCAATATCTTAAATTGACTCGCTTAGAGATGGCTTACAATGTTATTGAAATTTCACAATTTTTTTAGAAACCTATCAATCATCAATGGATTGTTGTTAAGAGCATTGTTTGGTTCCTTTCGAACATTATTACTTATGGGCTGACTATCCACATGTCTTTTATTCATTTCATTCATGCTTATGTCGATGCCAATTAGGTTAGGTGTTTGGATACTCGTTAATATATTACTACTTAGGTTGTGTGTGTGTGTGTGTTTTTTAAGCACCATACTATTTTCATTTCTTTGTTTATTTTCACTATTCAATGACACCCCTACCAACAAATAATATAGCCTTTCAGAAGTCGCTCATAAAGGAACGGAATTCTACTAATCCCAAAACCGCAACATGTAATAGATGGCCATTAAAAAGTATAACTCACCGTCTCAAAAAGACTACAGTTCTTAAAATCAGACTTGTCACTATCAAAATGATTAGTAAAAATAAAGAATTTAAATAGCAAATAATTAAAAATTTTCCTAAAAATTAGAACTTCTCACATTTCTCTAGATCAAAAGATGTTTTTTTTTGTCAAGTGTCCTACAATAGTTATTATTGTGTAATAAATCAACCAAGAAGAAGAAAACAAAGGCATGTATAGTAGGTTGGATTGTGATCTTTCTCTTTCACGTGAAGCATGAAGACTCACATCTTGGAATTTTTGATTTGATATAATAAGAGCATTTATACGAAAACCCATAAATTATGGTTTTCAGTGCAATAGTTGAGTGGTTATATGCAGGCACTCGTCGCTCTCAAACAACACATACAAGACACAAATACTCTCTTTACTTGACTGCCCCCATCCCCATGCTTCAATGCACGTCACTTTCTTCATTTATTTTCTACATTAATGGTTCATAAAACAAATTACAAGTGTAGCACCAACATCGAGAAGCTTCATCAACTATAACATATATATATATATATATATATATATATATATATATATATATATATATAATATATATATATATATATATATATATATATATATATATATCCTCTCTATCTTTTTAAATTGATTATGATCTGGCGAAACAAATTATGCTATAAGGCATATTTAGTTTTATTAGTTGTATATTGTTTTAAACTAATTATATGTTTTTATTAGCTTAATTTAATTATTTAAAATACGGTTTAGTGATAAGTAGGGATGTAACAAATGGACATCATGGGTATAGGGAAAGTTAGAGCACACGGAGACGATGCGGTAAAAACTCCTTCATGTCAATAAAGTCTTTCCCCGAGCGGTAATACCAGCCATCGGCTCTCGTTAAAAGATTTAAAAATAAAAAAATAAAATCTTTCTTTTATATATATATATATATATATATATATATATATATATATATATATATATGTGTGTGTGTGTGTATATATAATACTAATTGTGATGCTTAATGGGATGTTCAAATTTTTGCGCACTTAAAATCATAAAAGAATTTGACCGTTAAAAATCTTGAATAAGTATGACGATCACAAAGGTGAAATTATATAAAATTTGTTTACTCGTAAAATTGTGATGGTAGATATATTGCAACCTGTATATAGATTCTACACACAAAGGACACGTAGATTTTGCAATTTTACACTTTTCTAATCAGATCACACCCAAAAATAAATGGTCGCAAAAACCATAAACCTGTTCTAAGGCCCAGTCGAGCTGCTTTAGGGCCCAGTTGTGTCCAGAAGCCCAAATTAAACATACTCCAGAAACCTGTTTTGATTACGTAGCCCATACTCCATTGGCCCATCTTAAAGTCTGAATTCTGAAATCCGTTGGAAAGAGTTGAGTTGTTAATGTTGGAAAGAATTAAGTAGTTTTGGGGGTATCGTCTTGTTCTTATTCGTTCGGTTCTCGATAGCCTCCCGGTATATTGCTTCTTCTTGTTTAAATCCCCTGTCAAAGTTATTAACAGTCTAGAAAAGATTAGGAGAAACTTCTAAACACTGATATTGCATGTTCTGTCCTAAGGGTTTGGCTTGACGATCATCAAAAATCTTTTGGAAGTTCACTCGTCTTGATATCATAGTTAATTATCTGAGTATGATTAGCAAACAAAAATCTTTTGTCCTTACTAATAGTCACTTTTCTTGTAGTGACAATTCAATACACGTATAATCAGTTTTAAAGGGAAATCATTTAGTGATATCAAACAGTTATTCATCTCAAGTATGGTGAAGACCGGTGATGGTTCATTTCGAATCAACTCCTACAAGAGCTACAACAAGCGTATGCTTTATACATGGGTATTTTCAATGACACATTCAATGAGCTATATCAATCTATAAATCTCAAGACAAGGTCATGCACCGAAAGAACAATAGATGCTTATGTCGTACACAGGGATCTTGATTGCCAACCAATTTGGTGAAATAGTTTGATCTTTAACACTTAACATGTAGACAATTCGACTTGTTTCCTACTATGGCAAGGTCTAGGAGACTTCACATGTTATCTATAATACTTAAAGTTATACAAATGATTGATAACCATATACTATGGTATAAAAGAGCTACAAATGATTGATAACTATAATACTTAAAGTTATACAAATGATTGATAACCATATACTATGGTATAAAAGAGCTACAACAGTCATGGGTTTATATATGTATATTTTCAAGGCAACATCGAATGAGCTATATCGATCCATACATTTCTCAAGACAATGTTATGTGTTGGAAGAACACTAGATGCCATGGTATGGTTAGAATGACTATTTGATTTTAATTGTATTTTACGTAGAACTAGAGTCACTATAAACATATGTGCACAATTGGATTGGAAATCATGTCCGAGTCGTGTTTACAAATGTATTTTCTGTAGACATTTGGTATTCATGACGTCGATTATACAGTTTTATATCTTTATGAAAATTAGTAATCTGTTTGGAATAAATATATGCATACTTTTTATAACAAAAAAATTAATTGAGAAGTTTATACGGCCCATGTGATTTCTATATGGCCCATATGGATGTGTTATTGGCAAATGACAATGACTAACACCAATGACAGGTCATACTGGTTGTATGAGTGACTGGTGTCTAAATAATGTATCAGTAACGGACTTGTTAATAAAGCTGATATTTTAATTAACGCGCATAATTTATCAATAAAAATTAATATAAAAATGACTATATATTATTTTTTAACTAAGTTTGAATAATTAAAATATAAAAAGGCATGTGGCTTTTCTATGAGTTTGTAGTCTAACGAAACTAGTGATTGTCCTTCGTAATATGATATATGTTTAAATCCTTACAAATAAAGTATTAGATAATGTTTAAGAATGAAAAATATTGTTAAGAAAAAAGACACGTGGCCTAACAATACTAATGTTTATAGAGAAAAACATCCCTTTCTAATTCGTTAAGCCTTTAATTCTTATAGGGGAAACATGTAAATTTTATAAACATGATTAAAAACCGTGTGAGTTGGATGTTTTGAAAAAATTAAAAGTAAATATAATATCGCTTTTTGGGACAACATTGTCCTTATTTTAGGTGGTTAAGATGGACATGTAGTTGAGTCATGAGTGGTTGGTTTCATACTTTTTCCACCAAAATGTCCCAATGACGTAATATTAACTTTTATATCACGAATATTAAATTTAATGTTTCTTTTTTAGTAATTTCTTTTGCACATCTATCTTCTGTTTGTAAAAACTTATACTCACGTTCTTAAAGGACAATTATATACCAAACCTCTATACACTAAATCATGAGTTCTACTGGATTTAATGTACTTGTTAATGTGATAACTTCTTTATTATTTTTCTAATATGGAACATCTTTATTGTTTTATCAATTAGAATCAATGTTTTCAGAACCGGATCGGACGTCGAAACGGACGCCTTACTAGTTTGGTGGCCGGACCGGTCGGACCGGTCGGACCGGATAGACCGGATTTAACTATATTTTAATTATATTTATATATGTAATTAAATATAAGTAATTTATATATGATTTATACATATATTTTATAGTTATATATAAAACTTAACTATATTTGTATATCCGAAGTACTAATTTATGGTTTAACACCACGTTTTTACCCACTAAAATCAAAAAAAAAATTGAAAACCGGTCGGAACCGGCCCGGTTCGCCGGTCCAACCGCCGACTCGGTTTGAACCGGCCGGGTCAACTCAACCAAAACGAACTACCCCTGACCGGACCGGACCAGGCCCCGATTCGCGGTCGAACCGGTCGGACCGGCCGGTCCGATCCGGTCTCAACAACACTGATTAGAATTATGAAAAGGCCGTCATAAAACATAAGGTGTTTAAATGGTATGCAACTATGTATTATTATAAAACAATTAAAGGTGTAAATCAAACTGGATGTGGTATATTTTTTCTAAAAAACTAGAAATTATCCTTACAAAATTAAAATTATGGAAACATATATTTCTTTAAAAAATACGATTTTTCTCACTTTTATTTTCAGTTATGGGTTTTGACTATAGCATTTTATATTTTCAAAAGAGCAATATAAAATACGTTTACCGCATAAAGCAATTCTAGGGATATAACATAATTAGCTATAGTAACCTGTGTGTTACACGGGTTGAATAAATAAAAAATTAATATAACAAAATTTATTACTTATAAAATAATATTTTAAGATATAATATCATTGAAATTATGTATTAGAAATGACTGTAAGTTATAAAATAGTGATGTCAACTTTTTAAAACTTTATTTTTTTTCAAAAAAAAATAAACGTTTTGTTCTAAAACAAACCATATAAAAATGTCATTTTTAAACATTTTTTTATTATAACCCTTAAATTTAATTATTTTTTGTTTTAAAAAATAACTTTTTAAAAATACCAATTTTAAATATTTTTTATTTTTTAAAAAAGTATTATGCTTTAAATAAATTTATTATTTTATAAAAAAATTGTTTATTTAGAAATAATATTAATAAATAGATCTCTTTATTAATTTATTAAATCGAAAAAAGTGTTAAATAGGATTATTAGTAATTAAGGTGATTATTTAATAGGAGAGAGAGGCGGGAAAATTTTGATAAGAATGATTGTGATGTTGACACGTGTCATTCCAGATATCTTTTTATTAGAGTAGGAAGATCTATTAGAATATTTTTAAGAAAATTATTTTCAAGCTAACAAATACAACTATTGCTCTAATTTATATCAGCAATGCAATTATAAAAATCGAACTTCACATACTTCATTGCAACAAGCCCAGCCCTACTTATATATTCCGATGATATTTAACTCCTTACTCATGGTTGGTTCAGTATATTTAAAAATAAAAACATATTTGTAAAATGAAGAAAAAATATTTACACAATGAGCGATACAACATTAATAAGTACATACACTTGATCATGTGTTGTCACCATTAGATTCATTCACATTTGAAGTTTGTACGTATGTAACATCAATGTCATGTTAAACTTTTCATGATTATATTGTATATGTTATATTATATATGATATTTATCGTCTGTTTAAAAATTATTAGTTTACTTCTTTAGGTTTAAAAATGCTGTGAATGGATCTTACATATCTCTAAAATTTAATTGTTGCATGGATCGTCTAAGCAATAATTGTATTACAACCATTTAAGGGGGCACATGAGAGTAACTTGGTTATATCATTACTAGCTTTGTCTCTTAACCAACTTCTAATCTTCTATGGCACCGTCTTGATCCTCCTCACTCCAAAACGTCACATATGAAGAGAAAGGAGTCGGATAATGAGATTAGTCAAGTAAATGATGAAGTAAGTAATTAAGTTGAAAATGACTGCATAAACAATGTACATTTGAATAAAGAATCAAATATAGACGTGACTCGATATCATGTAAAGGACAAACAATGGAAAGTGAATTCATGACGATTGGTCTTCACAAGTTGCTAATGGAGGAAGGAGTTTAGTGCAAGGGTTAGTAACAAATATCAACGGGTGTCTCACACTACCATAAAGTAGAATTCTAGCTAGTATCAAAAAGTCACTAACGTACAGATATATATATGTAGGTGATTACTAACATATTAGACAAATTCAAAGAAGAAAAAAAATGTGATGTATCATTGTTGCTATGTTGGTAATCAGTAATCACTGGCCGATAGAACCAATTCCTTGAAATATACAGATAAAATCATCAAGCATGTTGTTGTTTCGTTGCTTATCACCAAGGAATGGAAATCGCCAAAAAGAAGTACAAGAATGTTTCACAAAAAGTGTTGGTAATGAAATAAGATGACCGAGTTTGACCTAGTGTGGTCATGTATTGACCTGATGTGGTCAAATTGAACTAATGTGTCATGTTTGACATAATATGGATTATGATATAATAACCTAATACTAACATTTTTTACATATCATGCTAATGATGCATTTGGTTCGTGGAATATTTTTAAATGAATTGAAATTTGCTAAAGGAAATAGGATTTAAAATTTTGATTTGTCAAAATAAAATAAAATTTAAATGAATTCAAGTCTATTAAAGAAAATTTAGTTTGTACATTTTGGATAATAATACGATCATACAGAAACTGTAATCTGCACCCACTCAACCAACTACTAGTCATCACTGTCGTTGTGAAAACTTTTCAGAATGTGAACAAGATCAAGAAAGAAAATACTGATTATTATTTGATAACACTTCAGAGTACACCAACAATCACCAACTCTTACAGATCAATCCAACCTCTAACTAATCTAGCAACGATGAGTTGCTAGATAACACTGATTGCAAAATACAAACTAACAAATCAGAAAGATCAAGAGACTAAGGTGTATCAGGGAGAATACAAAACCCTAACTAAAACTTGGAGAAGATGACCAAAACATTCTGGAGATTCTAGAGTACTCGATAGATGTACTTATAGCTCCAATAGTTACACATAAACCCTTGAAGATTAATCAGCAACAGCAGCAACCCTTCAAGCTTTATAAAACAGCAACAATAGTCCCTCAACTTCTCCAAATATTCCAAACAAATCCTATAGATTCTAAACATAAGAACAAACAAGAAAATAACAAAACATTAGAATTGAATTGAAACTATAACAGAATTTTAACACCCCCTCCCAATTCAATTCTCAAAGAAATCAAACAAACCCAATTTATTACACAAATAAGCATGTTGACCAACACTAAGACCTTTTGTGAATAAATCAGCTGGTTGTTCAAGAGTATTTATTTTTTCAATTTTAAAGACACCAGCCATTACCTTTTCTCGTAAGAAAAACAAGTCAATCTCAAAGTGCTTAGTCCGTTCATGAAAAACAGGATTAGCCGAGATAAGAACAGCAACATTATTATCACAACGAATAGAAACAGGAAGAGAATAACTAACCTTGAAGTCATCTAACAATTTAAGAATCCATATTACCTCACATCCTGCCATATTCATCGCACGATACTCTGCTTCTGCTGAAGATCGCGACACTGTACTTTGTTTTTTACTTTTCCATGACACAAGACAGTTACCCAAAAAACACAATACCCAGTAACACATCTTCGAGTAGATAAACATCTACCCCAATCAGAATCCGAAAAAGCATTAATCACAAACTGATCAGTTTTATTAAACAACAACCCTTTCCCAGGAGAAGATTTAAGGTATCGCAAGACCCTTAGAGCAACTTGAAAATGGGAGTTTAAAGGTTTATGCATATATTGACTCAAACACTGAACAACATATGAAATATCAGGTCTAGTCAATGTTAGGTAAATCAATTTACCTATCAATACCTGATATTTTATGATATCCTTTAACTCAAAATCACCTTTAATTAAATCAGATGAATCAGACAGAGTCGTATTCTGTTCCAAAGGATTTCCAACAGGTTTAGAACCAAGCAATCCAAACTCACTAATCAATTCTAAGCAATATTTATGTTGAGACAAACACAAACCAGTTTTAGTTCTCAACACCTCAATACCATGAAAATATTTAAGTTCTCCCAAGTCTTTAATACGAAAAATTTGACTTAATTGTTGTTTAACTTTGTTAATCTCAACCACACTGTTTCCTGTAACAATTATATCATCAACATAGACAAACAAAAACACCACAGACTCAAAACTTGACTTTATATATAAAGAAAAATCATTTTTACTTTGAACAAATCCAATATCAATCAAAGCAGCAGTCAGCTTTTCATTCCATTTTCGAGGAGCTTGCTTAAGTCCATATAAAGACTTAACAAGCTTACAAACTTTACCATTTTTAAGATTATCTGAATTGTTTCCATAACCTTCAGGAATAGTCATATAAACATCTTCCTCAAGATCACCATAAAGAAATGCATTATTAACATCCATTGTAACATCCGGTTTCTAAATCCGGACTTGTAATTCTATGATAGTTATGATTAATTAACTAAGTTGAGTTTGTTTGATTGTTTGGTGTTTAGTTGCATGACTGGCATATGAATGAACTTCAGTCGCACTCCTTATGTGCGATTGAGACTCAGTCGTACGAATAGTAGGCGCATGAGCTTCAGTCGCACGATTCAGTCGTACGAATGGTTCAGTCGTGCGACTGGAAGTGAGGCGGTTAAGTTGTAGGAATAGATAAGTAAGGCGGTGCATAGGGTTAAAGGCAGATTCTTATCTGCATCATCTTCAATCTCTTGTTCCCTTCACACCCAAACACCCTGTTCTCACGAGATTGACTAAGGCAACTCCGTTTTGGTAAGTTTTGGACGTCACGGATCAGTTTTTGATATGTTATAAGTTGTGTGTATGATTGAATTTGATCCAACAACCTATTTAAACCAGTAAATTGGTCTGTTTCTTTTCTAAATTAAAATCCGGGAATTCGAATCCAAGTTTTTGTGAAGTTTTGATGAAATAATGGTCCGAAACCATTGTAAACGATGTGTATATGATCTGTTTTGAGTATGACATGATTTGGATGGTTAAAACTCAAATTTTGAGTGAGTTTGGATCAAAAACGTCAAGAAAACAGCTGCTGATCCGTTTCAGACGAATGGGCTCAATCGCATGCCTCATTCGTACGAATGAGAGTCTAGTTTTGCGACTGAGTGCGAATGGAGGTTCAGTCATGCGATTGGAACCCAGTCGCCTGGTTAGGAGGCCGAATGAAGATGAGTGAACACTGGGCACGAATGAGAACTCAGTCGTGCGAATGAGTGGCTAGTCGTACGGCTGAAGGTTCAGTCGCATGGTTCATCCGTATAGGTCCAATCGCATGAGTGCTCATTCGCATAAGTGTTTAATCGCATGAGGGCCCTGTTTGAGAATAAGTGTACTGAATCAAGGTCTATTGCTTTAGATATACCCTGATTAGAGGAAGGACTAGTTACCTTGTGTACGTGAATTGTGTAGACTGTGGTGAGGAAGTCGATAAGGTGAGTTCTAAGCCCTTTTCAAATGTTTGGTTTTAACATTCGGGCTAGCACACATACAATGATAAATGAATTGAATGTTTAGTACCAGAATTGTGATAGTGATGTTGATATGTTTCTAACAGTTTGTAAAGCTGTTAGGGGGAAAGTGGGGGTAGCAAATGATTACCTGAACATTGTTAAGCATTACGTGATGGTAATGATTCCAATGGGTCCAATGGGGTGTAATGATTAATGAAAATATGTTAAAACTGGTGCTAAAAGAAAGAATGTGTGGGGTGTAAATGAATGTGATAATATTGGCAATAAGTAAAAGAAATGTTTTTGAAATGGTAATGTGATGTAAATCTCAACAGGCCAGTTAGGATAAGATGCCTGGGTGTGAAACTGTACAGTTTGATAGGAGTGATGACGATCACTCAGCTTTGTAAACATCTTGTGGTGACGACCCTAGATGATTAATTGGCATCCTACTGGATGAGAGATAGTAACTGGTAGTTACTAGATGTGGGCAACCGACGTTACTGGGTATGAGAAACTGGTAGTTGCTGGATGTGGGCAACCGATGTTTCTGGGGATAGTAACTGGTAGTTGCTGGATGTGGGCAACTGACGTTACTGGGTATGGGAAACTGGTAGTTGCTGGATATGGGCAACCGACGTTTCTGGGAATAGTAACTGGTAGTTGCTGGATGTGGGCAACCGACGTTACTGGGTATGGGAAACTGGTAGTTGCTGGATGTGGGCAACCGATGTTTCTGGGAATAGTAACTGGTAGTTGCTAGATGTGGGCAACTGACGTTACTAGCAACTACCAGTTACTAGGTATGGGGAACTGGTGGTTGCTAGATGTGGGCAACCGACGTTCGGTGGGACAGGTCCAGTGGGACAAAGTAATGATAAAAGTTGACATTATAATATTGTCAATATAAATATAACTTTTGTGTGTGAAAAGATGTTGTTAATGTTTTAATGGAAACTAGAACTCACCAGTTTATCTGATATTTTGAGTATGTTGTGTGTGCTAGGTAAGGAGGGATCCTCTAATAATAGGGGAAAGCAAGTATGAGCTGAACAAGGACGCTATCCCGGAGTAGTTGCTGGCATAGGATTTAGGGCATGTTAATACTGTAAATAGGGCAATGTATAATTGAATATAATCATATGTAAAAGGTTTTAAAAAGTTGGGTTAATGTATAATATTGTTTAAAGTCTTCCGCTGTAAATAAAAAGCTCTGATTTGTGGTTAAAATATTAATCCAACTGCGTGACGTGCCTCCGGTGCCCTGCCGGGTTTAGGGCGTCACAGGTTGGTATCAGAGCAGTAGTTAAAGGGATCTAGTGTCATAATAACTAGACTTTAACTAGAAAATTGATATGCCAGCAGGGATAGCTAGATAGAATAGTTTATTAAAACAAGAGAAGGTGATGGGACTATCATGAGAAGGAATAACGAGAATAGTAAAAGTAAAGTAAACAATTAATAGTACTTGGCCAACATTATTAATAATTTACTTTACTTATAGTATTCTGGTTATATACTTACATGCGAGTACCAAATAATCCTGATCTCGTTTTAATAGGTTATGGCTGAGAGGGAAAGTGAAAGAATGCAAGGTGGAACCTCGGAAAGAAATGTTGATGAGAGCACAGAGGTGCTCAGTATGACGAGACAGCAATTCCGTGATGCAATTGCTGAGGAGGTTCGTAAAGCCTTGAATGTAACTAGACCTGATGAAAGTAGGATTATTGATAAAGCTGAGGGGTCTAGTGAGAAGAAAGGAGTTACGTATAGTCAGTTCAAAGAGTGTAATCCTCCACGATTTTCTGGAGCTATGGATGTGGTAGCCACTCATAAATGGCTTCGTGAAATGGAAGTCGTGATCAAGTTGAGTGAGTGTAGGGAGGATCAGAAAGTAAAGTTTGCAGCCCACTCGTTTGTAGGTGAGGCTTTGTATTGGTGGGATACGATTATCCAGACGTTAGGTGAGGAGGCTACTGACAAAATGTTATGGCCTGAATTTAGAAAGTTAGTATCGGATAAGTTTTGTCTGAAGGGTGAGATGGATCGAATAGAGATGAGTTTCCTGCAGTTTCAGGCAGGTAACATGTCCCATAGGGAGTACACGTCTAAGTTTGAGGAGATGGCGCGATTGGTGCCTCATCTGGTAATTCCTGAAGAAAAGAAAATTTTGAGGTATACACAGGGGTTACCTTAGTAGGTTAGAAAGTTGGTTAGATCATCTGCTCCAAGTAGTTATCAGTTGACGGTAAACTTAGCTGCAGATATATATCAAGAAGTTTATGGTAGTAATGTTGCTCCTGATGGGAGTAAAAGGAGGCGTGAAGAACCTGTAGTGCAAAGAAGATTTGAGAATCCAAGTTTTCAAAAGAAGGGTAGGTTTGGAAGGGGTCAATTTCCGTGGAATGTCAGAAACGAGCTGCCACGTTGCGGGAAATGTGGCAAGCTACATCAGGGTGAATGTATGATTGGTAGTAGAACTTGTTTTAGATGTGGAAAGTTCGGGCATTATGCTAATAAATGCAGTGAGAGTCCTCGTAAATGTTATGAGTGTGGAGAAACGGGACATATTCATAGTGAATGTCCAAGATTAACCGTTAAAAGGCCTGAACCGGTTAGATCGATGAAAGGGTCAGGAGAAGGGTCAATTGTGGCGAAGGGGCGAGCCTATTCTATGTCAGCTAGTGAGGCTAAAGCTCTGCCAGATGTAGTCTCAGGTACGTTTCTAGTTAATGGGATTCCAGCTAACGTGTTATTTGATTCTGGTGTAAGTGGAAGTTTCGTATCTGTTGATTTTTGTCCTATGCTTGCGAGTGAAATTCGACCATTAGAGGTAGCCTTTATAGTTGAAACTGCTAATGATAGATCTGTGATGATTAGTAGTATGATTGATGGTTGTTATATTGAATTAGAAGGATATAAGTTGCCTGCTAAACTATATCCAATGGTGTTAGGAGGATTTGATATAGTTTTGGGTATGGATTGGTTGGTAAACCATGAAGCCCATATTGTATGTAATAAAAAGTTAATTCAGTTAAGAGCACTGGATGGGAAAACGATTAATGTATATGGTGATAGAAAGGAGTCAAATGTGAAAATAATATCTATGATGAAAGTTGATAAGTTAATGAGCCGCGGGTGTGCATCTTATTTAGTATATATGATCGATTCTCAAAAGTCTGTAAGAAAGATTGAGGATATTCCTGTGGTTAGAGATTTTGTAGATGTGTTTCCAGAAGAATTACCGGGCATTCCTCCAGATCGTGAAGTTGAGTTTAGAATTGATTTGATTCCAGGTGCTAAGCCAGTTGCTAAGTCACCTTATAGATTAGCTCCATCGGAATTGAAAGAGTTAATGAAGCAGACTGAAGACTTGCTAGAAAGAGGTTTCATTAGGCCTAGTTCTTCCCCGTGGGGTGCTCCAGTATTATTTGTAAAGAAGAAAGACGGGAGTATGCATATGTGTATCGATTATAGAGAGTTGAATAAGTTGACGATAAAGAATAAGTATCCACTTCCACGAATAGATGATTTATTTGATCAGTTACAGGGAGCTAGTTAGTTTTCTAAAATAGACCTTCATTCGGGGTATCATCAGTTAAAGTCAAGGAAGAAGATATACCAAAAACGGCGTTTCGTACACGTTATGGTCATTATGAATTTTTAGTTATGTCCTTTGGGTTAACAAATGCACCTGCTGCTTTCATGGATTTGATGAATAGGGTGTGTAAGCCAATGTTGGATTGATCAGTAATTGTGTTTATAGATGATATACTGATCTGTTCAAAGAATGAGGGAGATCACGCCTGCCATCTTCGTGAAGTATTGGAAAGGTTGAGAAAAGAAAAGCTTTATGCAAAATTTTCTAAGTGTGAATTTTGGATGCGGGAAGTGCAGTTCTTAGGACATGTGATTAATGCAGAAGGCATTTTAGTAGACCCTTCTAAAATCGAAACAGTAGTGAAGTGGAGTCCTCCAAAAACGCCATCTTAGATCCGTAGTTTCTTGGGTCTGGCTGGTTATTATAGAAGGTTTATTCAGGATTTTGCTAAAATCGCATCCCCGTTAACGAAACTGACGAGGAAGAATGAAGAATATGTTTGGGGACCAGAACAAGAAAATGCATTTCAAGAACTGAAGCAGAAATTAACCCAATCACCAGTGCTGTCGTTGCCAGATGGAAATGAAGATTTGGTGATTTATTCGGATGCTTCGTATCAAGGCTTAGGTTGTGTATTTGTAGAAGACAAATCAAGGCTCGGCAAAACAAACTGCCTGTGCGAAAGACTGAATCCACGCGAATTAAAGAAGTCACGCGAGAAGCAGATCCCACGCGAGTCGCAGACCATGCGAGACAAGCTTCCACGCGAGATAAGATGCCACGCGAAAGCCATAGCCGCGCGAAATACCTGTCGCGCGAGAACTCACTGTTTAGTATAAATAGATGTATTTCGTTTTGTAATTAAGCTTTTCATTTATCATCATACTGTACTGTGCGAAAACTGCACAAGACCTTTTATAGGTTGTTCAATTCAATCGAAGAAGCATTTTATGTTCAATCCAATCTTCTTTTCTATCCAATCACATTTACATTCTGCATTCACGTGATTGAGATCGTGTGTTATTGATTTCTGGGAGATTTCAGAGGTTTTACAATTGGTATCAGAGCTTTAGGCTCTTGAACCACGATTTGGAGAAGATTTGGATTATTTTCTACTCGTTTTTTGAAGAATTCTACATTGATCACTTTAGATTCTGATATGGCAATGTTATGCTGCTCGATTTTGGAGGTTTTGGACTGATTTGGACCAATTGAAACTGAATTAGTGGACTTTAGTTGAATTTTAATCAAAATTATACTTAAAATTGAACTAAATTCATTAAATTTGGACTAAAATGGGTTTAATCAAACCTAATCAGTGAATTGGAGGTGACATTCGCGTGAACAAACGGTTGGAAATTTGATTCTGCACAAAGTTGAAGTTTTCGCTTGATCTGTAAGTTTTCGCACGCGAAAAGGTGGTGTTTTCGCTCAGTTAGGTATTTCACCTTTTTGTGCGATTCGCGTGAAAAGGTACTTTTGGAAATTCGCACGAACAGCTCCATCGCGCGAAAAGTCTATCCGCGCGACATTTGGTTTCGCACAAGTTCTGTATTCGCACGAATATCTGATTTTTGACTTTCTGATCATTATGGCTTCAACGACTCCGAATTTGAAGCATCTTACTACTTCACTTCATCTAGATACGGAAATTGGTACTGGTAACAAGCCACCGAGGCTTCTCTGTGAAGATGATTATTCTGATGGGGCTTTCCGGTTTGAGAGATATGTTATTTACACGGAACCGAAGATGTGGAGATCAATCCAGTATGGTCCTTACATTCCGTTGTATAAAAATAATGGTGGAGATGATGGTAGAAATGATGATGATGATGATGATGGAGGTAATGATGGTAATAATGATGATGGAGGTGATAATGCTGGAGGTGATGCTACAGGTTCTTCTTCGAGTCCAACTGGAGATACTAACACTGATAATGTCGATCGACCAAGTGTTAGTGATCCAGAAGGATATGATCCACTAGACCCTGCCACGGAAAGTGTGTATGAAAAGGAACTGTATTATTTTCAACAAACTTCATCTGGAGCTGTTGAAGAAGAACTTGATATGTTTGATGATCTGGAAGAGCAGAATGAATGTACAGACATTTTTGGGAACTGATCGTAGGATGTTTATTCGATACTTATAAGGGTTAATTGCTTTGTTTTATACGAATATTAGTATCGAACATGTGTACTTTGAGTGTGTTAATGTTTGCAGGTGGTAGAAGACAAAAGTACTTATTTTGAGAGCTTTATGGAAGTATTAGAGCAAGTGGAAGGACCGGATGTGCTATTACATGAAAGATGGAGTAAAATCAGGTCAATCTGGCACCACCGTATCAGTCACCGTATCCACCGCCGTATCATACTCTGACCACCGTATCAGGCACCGTATCAAGCACCGTATCATACGCTGGTCAGCGTATCAGCCAGCGTATCCTGAATAAATTCCAGTGAAAGAGCTCCGTAAAACCTCATGACCGGCGTATGATACGCCGGGGTCACCGTATGATACGCCGGTCACTCTAACAACCTCCGGATTTTAAGGATTTTCTCACCTTTTTGAACCCAATCATTAGGGTTTCGAAAGGGAGGTTGGGAGGACGAATTTTAGAGGTTTTGAAGATGATTTTGGAAGTTCTTTTCACCACGGTTTCACCCGGATCAAGTCTTAACAACATCAAATCAAGCATTGAAGATACAATCATGCTAATGAGCGGCTAATCTTGTTCGTAATCACTTTCGGGAGGAGAGTTCTTGTAAGTGAAGCACTAGGGTTAGTTTGAATTGATGTTTTGGGTTATGTTCTCTTGACACAAGAATATAATTGTACGTTTGTTTAAAGTTAAAAGACTTGTTTATGTTTAAGTATTTGTGTGCTTTCATTCGCACTCGGTTTCCTTGCATCGTGAGCAGTTTGTCATGTATGTGAATTCTTTGCATAAGTAAGTTGATAATTGTGTGAGCGAGCGAGTCTTAAAAGTTTGTTTCATAATTATCACTTTAATCAAACGATTTTGCAAAATCATGTCTATGTGATTCCCAATCAATTCTTATGAAACCAAGTGTGGATCTTTGAACTTGAATCTTGAAAGTGGTTGCCTTTTTCTCATAAGTGTTAAAATCAATTATCAAGTTTGTTGCTTTATGCAGTTGTGTTCATTAATCCATTCCAAGTTTCAATCTTTTATTATAAAGTTTAAGTATTTTAGTTGATTGAGTCACGTTAGTTAAACACTTTCCACATATTCCCTGAGGAGACGACCTTACTTACCCGTACTAGTTATAGGTAGTTAAGTCTTTAATATTAACTTGTTTTTGATCCAACCACGATAACACGATCAAAATGGCGCCGTTGCCGGGGAATTAGTGCGCAAAGTGTTATTTTTTTGTTAAATTCTTTTAGTTTTCTTTTCTTTTTTTTGTTTTGTCTTTTGCGGTGCTACGCTAGGTGTTTTATGTCTTGCAGGTTACTCTCAAAAAGTTAAACCTCACCATGAATCAAGTTCATTATTCATGTACCGGTTGTGGAAGTCCAGTTCACACGCGAGATCATTGCCCTGAGTTTTTGCAAAAGTGTGAAGAGGCGAGAAGAAAATTATATTTGTTAGATGTCTATTATGATGATGTACCATCATATTATCCGGACTACGAGTCATCTTCTCCATATTATGAAGGATATTATCAGTCAGAGGTGAATTACAACTCTAAGAAAGATTGGGATTGCAACAACTATAAACCAGAGATGACATCAAGCTCAAGTCAACAGGAGAATTATAACCACTATCATGAAGACTACTCTCAGGTGACGTACAAGGATCAGAATCAATGTCAATTTCCTAAACAAGAACATGTTATCCAGGATGTTGAGCAAGTTCAAAATAAGTATCAATCTGACGAGGAGGAAACTATTGCTCGATTGGAGTTGGTATTACCCGAGATCGATAAGTTGTTGTCACAACATCATCTTTCAGATCAACAAAGATTTGACTACTTGACTATCAAGCGTGACACGTTATTGTTAAAATAGAATTAGAAGAGTTGATCTCACCATCTTTTAAAGTTGAGGATGAGGTCATGGAGACTAATACCACATTAATTCCTTCATTTGTTGAAGATCTATGTGTAAAGCAAGTGGTGGTTGATGCTTATGATGATAAAGTGAAAGAAGAGGTTATAGGTCTTTCAGAGCAAAGAGCTGAATGTTTAAACCCAATAAATGACATAACACCTCCTACCAAACAAGAGACTAAGATATTTTCATGTGGTTCTAACAGTACTTTAATATTCATTATGCAACTTGACAAAACAGGGGATAATGGCTTGTGTGCAAACAAGATGAAAGTCAGTATAGAGGCCATCGATAAATTTATTCAAAGGAGAGCCCACAACGATTCAATAGACATGCCAAGGACGGGAAAGAATGTGTGGACCCGACATGTCAACTACCATGTATACATTGGTAACTCGATGGGACAATGTGAATTTAGGATGACGACCATTGATTCAAGAAACATGAAGACTATGAAAAAGAAAATAGAGATTCGGTATGCTAATTATCGAGCGTTTGTTGGAAACTCGCTAGGAAAATGTTCAATTCAACCACCATAAGTGGTCTCAGGTAAGGTCTGGCTGAAGACCTAAAACTTAGCGCTCTCCGGGAGGCAACCCGGTGAACTTTGTGGGTGTGTTCACTAGAAACCCTCACGAGACTCCACTCGTCCACTCGAGTCTACCGAGTGGTTTAAAAGGCTTATTGCATACGCTAAATGCAATCGTGATTCCTACGAAAGTGAGTTTTAGTGCTATTTTTCAGTTGTTTTTTTTTTTTTTTTTTTTCGTTTTATGTTTTTCTTTCGTGTTCTTCTTACTCACCAGTTGCAGAAGGTCAAGTGTGGGGAAAACCCATGAACTCAGCAGGTATGTATTTCGACCTTTGTGTGCAATGAGGACAACGTACGCTGCTCTGTCCCTAGAAAACACCCGACATACGCCCACACATACGCTGGACCAGGTGACTCGAGAACCTCATCTCTATAATCCGTTATAATATTGCAAAACATACATTGAGGACAACGTACCTCAAGTGTGGGGATGAGGGGATAAGGGAATTGAAAATTGAAAATTTTTAGAAAAATTCAATGATTTTTTTTTGAAATTAGCCTCAAGTGAGCTTAATTGTGCATTAAACCTAATTTTTTTGATGTAAATCATTAACTACTACTTGCTTGTGCACATGTAGAGGTCCTTTGACATGGTTAGTTGAAAGCCTTAGGAAAGTTTTCTCAACAAGTAGTTGTTATAAGCGGAAATAGGATTGCTCAATTAAGTATAACAAGCTAGAAGGTAGATAATATGCATGCTTCACATCCTTAGCCTATTCAACCGTTTCCGTGAGAACTTGAGCTTACTTGAGCATTATTCATATCATATCTAATAGCTCTTTTCTTTTCTTGAGTGGTTACCATAATGTGCACTTATTTTAGAACTCGTGTATCTTATACATGTCAAGATCTTGAACCGTTACGGTGCACGAACATGATGGAGGCACTAGGATAAGCCTTTTGTTTAAGCCTTTTCATTTGATTTCCCCACCTTAACTTATTCCCTGTAGAAACCCTGTTGAGCCCCAAACAATTCTTTTGTATGAACCTATATCACCAAACCAATAAACCTTGAGCCTTTTCTTTTAAACCCGTGCAGTGAAATCCAAATTTAGGAAGTGCTTAAATTGTTTATTTATATGTTCCTCTACTTCAGTGTGTTAATAATATTCAGCAAAAAAAAAAAAAAAAAAAAAAAAAAAAAAAAGAGAGATAAAAAAGAGAGATAAAAAAAAATAATAATAAAAAAAAAAGAAAAAGGAAAAAGAAAAAAAGAAAAGGTGGCTATATATAAGGTCAAAATGACCCAAATATAAAGCGCCAAAAAGAGAGTGAATTACTATAGTGTGTCCGGGTCAACGCGATCCAAGTGAGGTTATGTGGTCATGAATTCAGCCGTTCGAAATTGGATTTTATGAACTTTTGCCACTTTAATCCCTTTTACTCACCCTACACCTTAGCCTACCATTACAACCCTTAAAAGCCCTCTTGATTTGTGTATTGTTTTGTGTTTGTTGATGGAGATGTGATGTATATACGAGCTTATGAGATAATGTACATTATTGGTTTTGAGTGTTACAGATATACTAGTATACTATCACTAGTCCAGAAAACAAACCGAGAGGAGAGATTGATTGTGAGAAGGTGTGAATGCATGTATGTTATAAACTTGAAGCAAGTTGACTTAATTGGGCGATTCTAGGTTTAAAACAAGGAATCAAATATACTTGTTGGGTTGGCAATCTTGAATGATGTAAATCTTGAAACTAGGTATGTTTTGGGACCTTAACTCACACAGTGCAAGAGGGATCTTAATGTTTTTGATTGGTTAGTGTTAAAATGTTACAAGAAGGCTTTGCTTGAGGTCAATCAAAGAATAAGTGTGGGGATGTGATCGTAGGATGTTTATTCGATACTTATAAGGGTTAATTGCTTTGTTTTATACGAATATTAGTATCGAACATGTGTACTTTGAGTGTGTTAATGTTTGCAGGTGGTAGAAGACAAAAGTACTTATTTTGAGAGCTTTATGGAAGTATTAGAGCAAGTGGAAGGACCGGATGTGCTATTACATGAAAGATGGAGTAAAATCAGGTCAATCTGGCACCACCGTATCAGTCACCGTATCCACCGCCGTATCATACTCTGACCACCGTATCAGGCACCGTATCAAGCACCGTATCATACGCTGGTCAGCGTATCAGCCAGCGTATCCTGAATAAATTCCAGTGAAAGAGCTCCGTAAAACCTCATGACCGGCGTATGATACGCCGGGGTCACCGTATGATACGCCGGTCACTCTAACAACCTCCGGATTTTGAGGATTTTCTCACCTTTTTGAACCCAATCATTAGGGTTTCGAAAGGGAGGTTGGGAGGACGAATTTTAGAGGTTTTGAAGACGATTTTGGAAGTTCTTTTCACCACGGTTTCACCCGGATCAAGTCTTAACAACATCAAATCAAGCATTGAAGATACAATCATGCTAATGAGCGGCTAATCTTGTTCGTAATCACTTTCGGGAGGAGAGTTCTTGTAAGTGAAGCACTAGGGTTAGTTTGAATTGATGTTTTGGGTTATGTTCTCTTGACACAAGAATATAATTGTACGTTTGTTTAAAGTTAAAAGACTTGTTTATGTTTAAGTATTTGTGTGCTTTCATTCGCACTCGGTTTCCTTGCATCGTGAGCAGTTTGTCATGTATGTGAATTCTTTGCATAAGTAAGTTGATAATTGTGTGAGCGAGCGAGTCTTAAAAGTTTGTTTCATAATTATCACTTTAATCAAACGATTTTGCAAAATCATGTCTATGTGATTCCCAATCAATTCTTATGAAACCAAGTGTGGATCTTTGAACTTGAATCTTGAAAGTGGTTGCCTTTTTCTCATAAGTGTTAAAATCAATTATCAAGTTTGTTGCTTTATGCAGTTGTGTTCATTAATCCATTCCAAGTTTCAATCTTTTATTATAAAGTTTAAGTATTTTAGTTGATTGAGTCACGTTAGTTAAACACTTTCCACATATTCCCTGAGGAGACGACCTTACTTACCCGTACTAGTTATAGGTAGTTAAGTCTTTAATATTAACTTGTTTTTGATCCAACCACGATAACACGATCAGGAACAACCTTCAAGAGCTATTCAAAGACATCAATCTTGAAGAAGGAGAAATCCCCAATGAGACTGTGAGTGGTGAAACTCCTGCTGTTGCTACAAAGAAAGATTCTACTGGTCAGATTGTTTTATTTACTAGAGGAGGATTGATGTTCAAAGCACCACCACCACCTACTGAAGCTCATTTTCTGTTTATATCAAAGCCAAAACAGAACTATGGTGAAATGTCTCATGTTATTAGCTGGGGTTATGATGGTGAAAAAAGGATGTATGTCATAAAGAGAAGGAATGGAGAAATTGATTATCTAAAGAGCACTCAAGACTTCCATACTCTACGTGCTGCTGATTTATACTCCATGGGCAAAGCTCCATTCTTCAATGAAAGTAATTACAGTGAAGCTGAATTGATAAGATCACTAATACGAAGGGAGATGCGCACAAACTTCAAGGATTTTAAGACTGCAAAATCAAAGTTGATTGATGACTCAACAAGAATTGATGAAAATACTAAAGCTCCTATGAAGATATGAGTCTATCAACATCCCAAATTTATCAGAAAAGTCCCTGTGCATGCTCCAGTTCCTCCCAACACTTTGAAGCAACTTATATCTTGGAGATGTGAGAAGGATTCCGGTCACGCTGTGTTCAGATGTATAGACAGGTCTTATCGAATCATTGATCCAGCAGACTTAATGAAGTTTGGCAAAGACGACTTACTCAAGCTGTTACACTGCCCTATTTCAGCTGATGAGTCTGTTTATTTTCTATCTTGCCAGTACGTGTGGATGATTGACCGGATCCTGAGAAACAAATGGTATGCCTATGCAGGCTCGTACAAGAAAGCGAATGTTGACTTTGATTGATTATGTTTCACCGAGCCTAGGGGGAGTGTTGGATCATGATAAGGCTGGTGCAACCAAATTCACTTCATAGTCACTTTTGGTACTACATTAAAGGGCTTCCGAAGCCAAGCAAGAGATCTTCTGAGAGTCTGAGGAACAACAGCTGAAGATATCTACTGAAGGCAAAAGCTGAAGTCAACTGCTAAAGACAACAGCTGAAGCCAACAGTTGAAGATATCTACTGAAGACAAAGTCTGATGAAAGAGCTGAAGACAAAGTCTGAAAGCTTCCGAAGACAAAGTCTGATGAAAGAGCTGAAGACAAAGTCTGAAAGCTTCCGAAGACAAAGTCTGACAAAAGAGCTGAAGACAAAGTCTGCTTCCGAAGACAAAGAAGACTCCAAGCTTCGGAAGAAACAGTCTTCCGAAGTATAAGTGCCTGCGGAAGAAGTTATTCTTCCGAAGTACTTTATCCTTCGGAAGACACTGCTATGTCCAGCAGATAAAAGTATGGTCCCTGACAGTCCGCTACAGACCTCTGATACAGCATGGCATCTTCCTAAAGAGCCATGTTGTTGACCATACTTTATTCTACTGTTCATCTTTTTATGATAGTACATGTTACCAACTTTAGTTGGTGACAAAAGGTAAGTCAGGGACATGTCTTGACTACCAACTCTCAGGCAAAATGTCTGAAAGACCTCACCTAGAGTCTTGTAGTATAGATGTAAGGTTAGAGGTATCCAGCTGGTATCAAAGTATATCCGGCTGTAGGTAGTATTATATATATCTTCTCCCTGTAACTCTTTATGTAAGTGATTTGAGTCCAAGTGTCTTGTAATCCTTTGAGTTGAGAAGCAATATATAAAAGTACCTTGAAAATTTACTTGCTGTGTTAAATTTTCTTACTGCTTGTTACTTGATATATTGTGATCAACTCTTCATAAGACTGCTTGCTTGCTGAGTGTTGATTCACAGTGAGTTGAGAGAAAAACCACCCGAAATCCGATCCTGCAATTGGTATCAGAGCACCAGGCTCTTTATTGTGAGATCTTACCATCCTAATCAACCTGTTTTTCACTCCTCACCACAATCCACTCACTCAAATGGTTGCTCTATCCATGACTGATATGGAAACCGGTACCTTGACCAAGTCCCCCATGATCACCCCTGAAGATTTTGACACATGGTGTATCAAGATGGAAGGCTTCATCAAGTGTCAAGATTCAAGGATGTGGGACTCCATTGTCAATGGTCCTTTCATACCAAGCACTACATCTGCCACTGGTAATCGGATCATCCCAAAAGATGTTGATGATTACTCAGAGGAAGATAGGAAGAGAATAGAGCTAGATCAAAGGGCTATGACTTGTCTCCAAACTGCTCTCCCTAACTCCATCTACAGACGCTTCAAGAAGTGCAAGACTGCTAAAGATTTATGGGAAGCTTTGAAGCTGATGTATGAGGGATCCAAGGAAACTCAGGAGAACAAGAAAGATCTCTTGAAGCAGCAGTTTGAGAACTTTACTTTCAAGGCTGGTGAGACCTTGACTCAACAATACTTCAGGTATGTTGAGCTAGTAGATACTCTGGCGGACATTGGAGTAGCTCTTGAGAACAGAGACATAGTTAGGAAGTTCATGTCTTCGCTTCCTAAACTATGGACTCACTACTGTGTTGTCATCAAGAGAACTTCGGACCTTAAGACTCTTTCTCTCACAGAGTTGTATGGTATCCTAAGTGCATTTCAGATGGAGATGAACATGCAGAACTCCTCTGACCACTCCAATAACCAACTGAGTTCAGCCCTTCATGTGGTTGAAAGGGAAAGCATAGAACCACAGCATCAGTTGCTATGCTACCCTGACAACTCACATACTGGACCCTTCATTACTCTACCTGAGACTCCAAAGTCTCAAAAGGTTCAACACAACTCCTTTCAGGACGGTTGTGCCTTTGTCTCTGGAAGTGGACACTCTGGTGATTTTCAATACTGCTTTGATGATCTTGAGTGCTTCAGTCCAGATGATGTGGAGTACATGGACATTGTCCAGCAGATGGCTCTTTTAACTTACAGAGCGAAGAAGTTCTTCAAGAGAACTGGAAGGCAATTCCCTCAAAACCCAGTCAACAACAAGTTTGGGTTTGATAAGAGCAAAGCAAGGTGTTACAACTGCAACCAACTTGGTCACTTTGCTAGGGAATGCAAGGCTCCCAAGAACAACCCAGGAACCCCACAGGCCTCCACACATCCCACTGCTCCCAAGCATGAAGAAAAGTCAACTGAAACAGCTGCCGTTGCTCAGGAAGTTGACTGGAGCTTCATGGTACAGGATGTGACTCCCGCTCAAGCACTCATGGCCGGAACAGATGATGATCAGGTATATGAACATCTTTGTACTGCTGCCTGTATTGCTAAAGTTAAATTGTATAAGGATTACATTTCGGAAATCAGATCTGAGGTTGAGTCTTTAAATGTGCTAAAATCTGACTTTAAAAGAGCTGAATCTGACTATCAAAGGAAAATTGATGAGTTAGAGAAATTGTGTCTCTTTTAAAACATGAAAAGACTAACTATAAGACTCAAATCAAAGATCTGATCTCCAAACTTTCTGAAGTTCAAGCCCAGTTAGTCACAGCTGAGGCTCAGGCTAGGAAGCAAGCTATTGCTGAGCAAAGCTTCCAAACTATTCTTGCATCAACCTCTCATTCCAAAATGTTTTATCAAAACAAAGAAGGGTTGGGAACCAGTGAAATAGCTCCACCATACTCTTATGAGTCTATTAGACTACCTAGATGTGGTACTGAAGAGCAAGAGGTTCCAACTGCTGACCTTTCTCCATTGGAACTAGAGGATGAAGTGAAAATAGTGGCCTCCACAGGGGAGAAACAGGAGGATACACCCATCTCCACCTGTGATGATCAAATCCTGACCACCAAGGCAAGAAGAAGCAGAGCTAAAGCTGCTAGAAGGACTGCCAAGAAGGTTGCAGAGTCCAAGCTTAAGTTTGACCCTAAGCAAAAGGGTGTCTTCATTTCTGCCGGATTTCAAGTGGTAGGTACTCCTGATTCAGGAAAGGTGTGTAGTACCAGCACTCATGTCCTACTGAAGGATCAGAAGTTGAAAGGGAAAGTTGCTGATGAAGAGAAGAAACCCAAGAAACAGCAACCTGCAAGTTCCCAGAAGACTAACATTGCATGCATAATGTGTGGTCTGCACAACCATATGGCTAAAGATTGTTACTACAATCCAGCAAGCACACATTATGCAAATAATGTTAGAAAAGAAGAAGTCAGAGAAGGTTTCTCAGTTGGACCACTTCAAAAGGTCCAAATGATGAAAAAGGGAAAGTTGGTCTCGGAAGCCAAGTTGCTTTCGGAAGAAACTACTTCTTCCGAAGGGAAAATGGCTTCAGAAGCCAAACCTTCTAAGGTTTGGAAGAATAAGAAGGCTCCCTTGAAACCATCTCAGAAGAAGACTACTTCAGAAGAAAAGGTGGTGAAGGCTTCTTCCGAAAAGAGAGAAGCTTCGGAAGAAGACCATGCTGCAAAAGCTTCAACAAGCTCATCCTCAAAGATCACCAAAGGATGGATTGGAAGATCAAGGAAGATGCTGCAGCCCAAACCTCTTCTTCAACAATGACCTATATTGAACCCCATTGCATATCTTTTGGTTCAATTATGTCACTATCTTTGGAAGAGCCCGAGACCTGCAAGGCTTGGGCTTCCAACACATTTGGATTTATGAGATGATCTGTGTTGCATGCCTGAAAGGGAAACAACACAGATCATCTCATAAATCCAAATGTGTTAACTCTATCACTACTCCATTACACTATTGCACATGGATCTCTTTGGACCCACAAGTATAATGAGCATTGGAAGGAAATCATACTGCCTTATGATAGTTGATGACTTTACAAGATTACATGGGTATTCTTTTTAAGAAGTAAAGATGAAACTGCTGAAACTTTAAAATCTTTTATTCTTAAAATAGAAAATCAAATTGATCACAAGGTTAATTTATTAGAAGTGATCAAGGGACTGAGTTTTAAGAACTCTTCTTGACTCATTCTGTGACTCAAAAGGGATTGATAGACAATATAGTGCTCCCAGAACTCCTCAACAAAACGGTGTTTGCTGAGAGGAGGAACAGGACACTTATTGAGGCTGCTCGGACCATGTTAGCTGATTCAAAGCTGCCTCTAACATTCTGGGCAGAGGCAGTCAGCACTGCATGCTATGTGCAGAACAGGGTTCTTGTAGTAAGCCCCATGGAAAAACCCTTATGAGTTATGGAACAAGAGGCCACCGTTCATTGGCTTTCTAAGGTCCTTTGGCTGCAGGTGTACCATACTTAACACAAAGGACAACTTGGCAAAGTTTGCTGAGAAGTCGGATGATGCTATCTTTATGGATACTCTTCTAGCTCCAAAGCTTATAGAGTATACAATATTAATCAACAATTTGAGGAGTCATCCAACATAGTTGTTAATGAGCACACTCCTTGTGTTAGGGGGAACCTGAGTATGAGTGTATTTGATTTAGAATTGTTTCCAAACTATTCTAAACCATCTTGTGAGAATGTTTCAGCTGGAACAGGTGCTCAAAGTGATGCTGATGCCGATGCAGGTCAACTATATGAGCTTCCCAGACCTATTCCAAATTCTCCAAGAGCTGAAGGGCAACAAGCTTCAACTATTCACAGATCTGACAGTGTAACTATCTCCAGAAATAGTGAGCTTCAACAAGTGAATCACTTGATCACCTCAAAGTTCCTCAGGTGATCCACCACAACACCAGGTCGAGGGAAGTGGTATTCTGAAGGAACAGGCAACTGTTAATACTACTTCACAACCAACCATTGATGATGTTTCTCAATCATTCAATCATCCTCATTGAATGACTCTGAAACAGCAGTTGGACAGAGTGATCCAGTTCCTGATCAGAATATGTCTAACCTAGACTTATCTCTGCAATTGGAAGTGATTCCTCGTCTTAGGATTCACACACTCATCCAACTGAGAACATCATAGGGAATGTCTCTGAGGTGTGAGAACAAGAGGACAAACTCATCATGGGAATGTCTGCTTGTACTCATGCTTCCTGTCTCAGATGGAACCAAAGAAGGTAGAAGATGCCTTAAAGGATAGTAGTTGGGTTGAATCGATGCAGGAGGAGCTGCTAATTCAGAAGACAAAAGGTCTGGATCTATGCCACTACCATCTGGTCAAGTCCCCATATTTAGAAATATATTAATAAATAGATCTCTTTATTAATTTATTAAATCGAAAAAAGTGTTAAATAGGATTATTAGTAATTAAGGTGATTATTTAATAGGAGAGAGAGGCGGGAAAATTTTGATAAGAATGATTGTGATGTTGACACGTGTCATTCCAGATATCTTTTATTAGAGTAGAAGATCTATTAGAATATTTTTAAGAAAATTATTTTCAAGCTAACAAATACAACTATTGCTCTAATTTATATCAGCAATGCAATTATAAAAATCGAACTTCACATACTTCATTGCAACAAGCCCAGCCCTACTTATATATTCCGATGATATTTAACTCCTTACTCATGGTTGGTTCAGTATATTTAAAAATAAAAACATATTTGTAAAATGAAGAAAAATATTTACACAATGAGCGATACAACATTAATAAGTACATACACTTGATCATGTGTTGTCACCATTAGATTCATTCACATTTGAAGTTTGTACGTATGTAACATCAATGTCATGTTAAACTTTTCATGATTATATTGTATATGTTATTATTATATGATATTTATCGTCTGTTTAAAAATATTAGTTTACTTCTTTAGGTTTAAAAATGCTGTGAATGGATCTTACATATCTCTAAAATTTAATTGTTGCATGGATCGTCTAAGCAATAATTGTATTACAACCATTTAAGGGGGCACATGAGAGTAACTTGGTTATATCATTACTAGCTTTGTCTCTTAACCAACTTCTAATCTTCTATGGCACCGTCTTGATCCTCCTCACTCCAAAACGTCACATATGAAGAGAAAGGAGTCGGATAATGAGATTAGTCAAGTAAATGATGAAGTAAGTAATTAAGTTGAAAATGACTGCATAAACAATGTACATTTGAATAAAGAATCAATATAGACGTGACTCGATATCATGTAAAGGACAAACAATGGAAAGTGAATTCATGACGATTGGTCTTCACAAGTTGCTAATGGAGGAAGGAGTTTAGTGCAAGGTTAGTAACAAATATCAACGGGTGTCTCACACTACCATAAAGTAGAATTCTAGCTAGTATCAAAAAGTCACTAACGTACAGATATATATATGTAGGTGATTACTAACATATTAGACAAATTCAAAGAAGAAAAAAAATGTGATGTATCATTGTTGCTATGTTGGTAATCAGTAATCACTGGCCGATAGAACCAATTCCTTGAAATATACAGATAAAATCATCAAGCATGTTGTTGTTTCGTTGCTTATCACCAAGGAATGGAAATCGCCAAAAAGAAGTACAAGAATGTTTCACAAAAAGTGTTGGTAATGAAATAAGATGACCGAGTTTGACCTAGTGTGGTCATGTATTGACCTGATGTGGTCAAATTGAACTAATGTGTCATGTTTGACATAATGGGATTATGATATAATAACCTAATACTAACATTTTTTACATATCATGCTAATGATGCATTTGGTTCGTGGAATATTTTTTAATGAATTGAAATTTGCTAAAGGAAATAGGATTTAAAATTTTGATTTGTCAAAATAAATAAAATTTAAATGAATTCAAGTCTATTAAAGAAATTTAGTTTGTACATTTTGGATAATAATACGATCATACAGAAACTGTAATCTGCACCCACTCAACCAACTACTAGTCATCACTGTCGTTGTGAAAACTTTTCAGAATGTGAACAAGATCAAGAAAGAAATACTGATTATTATTTGATAACACTTCAGAGTACACCAACAATCACCAACTCTTACAGATCAATCCAACCTCTAACTAATCTAGCAACGATGAGTTGCTAGATAACACTGATTGCAAAATACAAACTAACAAATCAGAAAGATCAAGAGACTAAGGTGTATCAGGGAGAATACAAAACCCTAACTAAAACTTGGAGAAGATGACCAAAACATTCTGGAGATTCTAGAGTACTCGATAGATGTACTTATAGCTCCAATAGTTACACATAAACCCTTGAAGATTAATCAGCAACAGCAGCAACCCTTCAAGCTTTATAAAACAGCAACAATAGTCCCTCAACTTCTCCAAATATTCCAAACAAATCCTATAGATTCTAAACATAAGAACAACAAGAAAATAACAAAACATTAGAATTGAATTGAAACTATAACAGAATTTTAACACCCCCTCCCAATTCAATTCTCAAAGAAATCAAACAAACCCAATTTATTACACAAATAAGCATGTTGACCAACACTAAGACCTTTTGTGAATAAATCAGCTGGTTGTTCAAGAGTATTTATTTTTTCAATTTTAAAGACACCAGCCATTACCTTTTCTCGTAAGAAAACAAGTCAATCTCAAAGTGCTTAGTCCGTTCATGAAAAACAGGATTAGCCGAGATAAGAACAGCAACATTATTATCACAACGAATAGAAACAGGAAGAGAATAACTAACCTTGAAGTCATCTAACAATTTAAGAATCCATATTACCTCACATCCTGCCATATTCATCGCACGATACTCTGCTTCTGCTGAAGATCGCGACACTGTACTTTGTTTTTTACTTTTCCATGACACAAGACAGTTACCCAAAAACACAATACCCAGTAACACATCTTCGAGTAGATAAACATCTACCCCAATCAGAATCCGAAAAAGCATTAATCACAAACTGATCAGTTTTATTAAACAACAACCCTTTCCCAGGAGAAGATTTAAGGTATCGCAAGACCCTTAGAGCAACTTGAAAATGGGAGTTTAAAGTTTTATGCATATATTGACTCAAACACTGAACAACATATGAAATATCAGGTCTAGTCAATGTTAGGTAAATCAATTTACCTATCAATACCTGATATTTTATGATATCCTTTAACTCAAAATCACCTTTAATTAAATCAGATGAATCAGACAGAGTCGTATTCTGTTCCAAAGGATTTCCAACAGGTTTAGAACCAAGCAATCCAAACTCACTAATCAATTCTAAGCAATATTTATGTTGAGACAAACACAAACCAGTTTTAGTTCTCAACACCTCAATACCATGAAAATATTTAAGTTCTCCCAGTCTTTAATACGAAAAATTTGACTTAATTGTTGTTTAACTTTGTTAATCTCAACCACACTGTTTCCTGTAACAATTATATCATCAACATAGACAAACAAAAACACCACAGACTCAAAACTTGACTTTATATATAAAGAAAAATCATTTTTACTTTGAACAAATCCAATATCAATCAAAGCAGCAGTCAGCTTTTCATTCCATTTTCGAGGAGCTTGCTTAAGTCCATATAAAGACTTAACAAGCTTACAAACTTTACCATTTTTAAGATTATCTGAATTGTTTCCATAACCTTCAGGAATAGTCATATAAACATCTTCCTCAAGATCACCATAAAGAAATGCATTATTAACATCCATTGTAACATCCGGTTTCTAAATCCGGACTTGTAATTCTATGATAGTTATGATTAATTAACTAAGTTGAGTTTGTTTGATTGTTTGGTGTTTAGTTGCATGACTGGCATATGAATGAACTTCAGTCGCACTCCTTATGTGCGATTGAGACTCAGTCGTACGAATAGTAGGCGCATGAGCTTCAGTCGCACGATTCAGTCGTACGAATGGTTCAGTCGTGCGACTGGAAGTGAGGCGGTTAAGTTGTAGGAATAGATAAGTAAGGCGGTGCATAGGGTTAAAGGCAGATTCTTATCTGCATCATCTTCAATCTCTTGTTCCCTTCACACCCAAACACCCTGTTCTCACGAGATTGACTAAGGCAACTCCGTTTTGGTAAGTTTTGGACGTCACGGATCAGTTTTTGATATGTTATAAGTTGTGTGTATGATTGAATTTGATCCAACAACCTATTTAAACCAGTAAATTGGTCTGTTTCTTTTCTAAATTAAAATCCGGGAATTCGAATCCAAGTTTTTGTGAAGTTTTGATGAAATAATGGTCCGAAACCATTGTAAACGATGTGTATATGATCTGTTTTGAGTATGACATGATTTGGATGGTTAAAACTCAAATTTTGAGTGAGTTTGGATCAAAAACGTCAAGAAAACAGCTGCTGATCCGTTTCAGACGAATGGGCTCAATCGCATGCCTCATTCGTACGAATGAGAGTCTAGTTTTGCGACTGAGTGCGAATGGAGGTTCAGTCATGCGATTGGAACCCAGTCGCCTGGTTAGGAGGCCGAATGAAGATGAGTGAACACTGGGCACGAATGAGAACTCAGTCGTGCGAATGAGTGGCTAGTCGTACGGCTGAAGGTTCAGTCGCATGGTTCATCCGTATAGGTCCAATCGCATGAGTGCTCATTCGCATAAGTGTTTAATCGCATGAGGGCCCTGTTTGAGAATAAGTGTACTGAATCAAGTCTATTGCTTTAGATATACCCTGATTAGAGGAAGGACTAGTTACCTTGTGTACGTGAATTGTGTAGACTGTGGTGAGGAAGTCGATAAGGTGAGTTCTAAGCCCTTTTCAAATGTTTGGTTTTAACATTCGGGCTAGCACACATACAATGATAAATGAATTGAATGTTTAGTACCAGAATTGTGATAGTGATGTTGATATGTTTCTAACAGTTTGTAAAGCTGTTAGGGGAAAGTGGGGTAGCAAATGATTACCTGAACATTGTTAAGCATTACGTGATGGTAATGATTCCAATGGGTCCAATGGGGTGTAATGATTAATGAAAATATGTTAAAACTGGTGCTAAAAGAAAGAATGTGTGGGTGTAAATGAATGTGATAATATTGGCAATAAGTAAAGAAATGTTTTTGAAATGGTAATGTGATGTAAATCTCAACAGGCCAGTTAGGATAAGATGCCTGGGTGTGAAACTGTACAGTTTGATAGGAGTGATGACGATCACTCAGCTTTGTAAACATCTTGTGGTGACGACCCTAGATGATTAATTGGCATCCTACTGGATGAGAGATAGTAACTGGTAGTTACTAGTGTGGGCAACCGACGTTACTGGGTATGAGAAACTGGTAGTTGCTGGATGTGGGCAACCGATGTTTCTGGGGATAGTAACTGGTAGTTGCTGGATGTGGGCAACTGACGTTACTGGGTATGGGAAACTGGTAGTTGCTGGATATGGGCAACCGACGTTTCTGGGATAGTAACTGGTAGTTGCTGGATGTGGGCAACCGACGTTACTGGGTATGGGAAACTGGTAGTTGCTGGATGTGGGCAACCGATGTTTCTGGGAATAGTAACTGGTAGTTGCTAGATGTGGGCAACTGACGTTACTAGCACTACCAGTTACTAGGTATGGGGAACTGGGAATGCTGGTGGTTGCTAGATGTGGGCAACCGACGTTCGGTGGGACAGGTCCAGTGGGACAAAGTAATGATAAAAGTTGACATTATATATTGTCAATATAAATATAACTTTTGTGTGTGAAAAGATGTTGTTAATGTTTTAATGGAAACTAGAACTCACCAGTTTATCTGATTTTTGAGTATGTTGTGTGTGCTAGGTAAGGAGGGATCCTCTAATAATAGGGGAAGCAAGTATGAGCTGAACAAGGACGCTATCCCGGAGTAGTTGCTGGCATAGGATTTAGGGCATGTTAATACTGTAAATAGGGCAATGTATAATTGAATATAATCATATGTAAAAGGTTTTAAAAAGTTGGGTTAATGTATAATATTGTTTAAAGTCTTCCGCTGTAAATAAAAAGCTCTGATTTGTGGTTAAAATATTAATCCAACTGCGTGACGTGCCTCCGGTGCCCTGCCGGTTTAGGGCGTCACAGGTTGGTATCAGAGCAGTAGTTAAAGGGATCTAGTGTCATAATAACTAGACTTTAACTAGAAAATTGATATGCCAGCAGGGATAGCTAGATAGAATAGTTTATTAAAACAAGAGAAGGTGATGGGACTATCATGAGAAGGAATAACGAGAATAGTAAAAGTAAAGTAAACAATTAATAGTACTTGGCCAACATTATTAATAATTACTTTACTTATAGTATTCTGGTTATATACTTACATGCGAGTACCAATAATCCTGATCTCGTTTTAATAGGTTATGGCTGAGAGGGAAAGTGAAAGAATGCAAGGTGGAACCTCGGAAAGAAATGTTGATGAGAGCACAGAGGTGCTCAGTATGACGAGACAGCAATTCCGTGATGCAATTGCTGAGGAGGTTCGTAAAGCCTTGAATGTAACTAGACCTGATGAAAGTAGGATTATTGATAAAGCTGAGGGGTCTAGTGAGAAGAAAGGAGTTACGTATAGTCAGTTCAAAGAGTGTAATCCTCCACGATTTTCTGGAGCTATGGATGTGGTAGCCACTCATAAATGGCTTCGTGAAATGGAAGTCGTGATCAAGTTGAGTGAGTGTAGGGAGGATCAGAAAGTAAAGTTTGCAGCCCACTCGTTTGTAGGTGAGGCTTTGTATTGGTGGGATACGATTATCCAGACGTTAGGTGAGGAGGCTACTGACAAAATGTTATGGCCTGAATTTAGAAAGTTAGTATCGGATAAGTTTTGTCTGAAGGGTGAGATGGATCGAATAGAGATGAGTTTCCTGCAGTTTCAGGCAGGTAACATGTCCCATAGGGAGTACACGTCTAAGTTTGAGGAGATGGCGCGATTGGTGCCTCATCTGGTAATTCCTGAAGAAAAGAAAATTTTGAGGTATACACAGGGGTTACCTTAGTAGGTTAGAAAGTTGGTTAGATCATCTGCTCCAAGTAGTTATCAGTTGACGGTAAACTTAGCTGCAGATATATATCAAGAAGTTTATGGTAGTAATGTTGCTCCTGATGGGAGTAAAAGGAGGCGTGAAGAACCTGTAGTGCAAAGAAGATTTGAGAATCCAAGTTTTCAAAAGAAGGGTAGGTTTGGAAGGGTCAATTTCCGTGGAATGTCAGAAACGAGCTGCCACGTTGCGGGAAATGTGGCAAGCTACATCAGGGTGAATGTATGATTGGTAGTAGAACTTGTTTTAGATGTGGAAAGTTCGGGCATTATGCTAATAAATGCAGTGAGAGTCCTCGTAAATGTTATGAGTGTGGAGAAACGGGACATATTCATAGTGAATGTCCAAGATTAACCGTTAAAAGGCCTGAACCGGTTAGATCGATGAAAGGGTCAGGAGAAGGGTCAATTGTGGCGAAGGGGCGAGCCTATTCTATGTCAGCTAGTGAGGCTAAAGCTCTGCCAGATGTAGTCTCAGGTACGTTTCTAGTTAATGGGATTCCAGCTAACGTGTTATTTGATTCTGGTGTAAGTGGAAGTTTCGTATCTGTTGATTTTTGTCCTATGCTTGCGAGTGAAATTCGACCATTAGAGGTAGCCTTTATAGTTGAAACTGCTAATGATAGATCTGTGATGATTAGTAGTATGATTGATGGTTGTTATATGAATTAGAAGGATATAAGTTGCCTGCTAAACTATATCCAATGGTGTTAGGAGGATTTGATATAGTTTTGGGTATGGATTGGTTGGTAAACCATGAAGCCCATATTGTGTAATAAAAAGTTAATTCAGTTAAGAGCACTGGATGGGAAAACGATTAATGTATATGGTGATAGAAAGGAGTCAAATGTGAAAATAATATCTATGATGAAAGTTGATAAGTTAATGAGCCGCGGGTGTGCATCTTATTTAGTATATATGATCGATTCTCAAAAGTCTGTAAGAAAGATTGAGGATATTCCTGTGGTTAGAGATTTTGTAGATATGTTTCCAGAAGAATTACCGGGCATTCCTCCAGATCGTGAAGTTGAGTTTAGAATTGATTTGATTCCAGGTGCTAAGCCAGTTGCTAAGTCACCTTATAGATTAGCTCCATCGGAATTGAAAGAGTTAATGAAGCAGACTGAAGACTTGCTAGAAAGAGGTTTCATTAGGCCTAGTTCTTCCCCGTGGGGTGCTCCAGTTATTTGTAAAGAAGAAAGACGGGAGTATGCATATGTGTATCGATTATAGAGAGTTGAATAAGTTGACGATAAAGAATAAGTATCCACTTCCACGAATAGATGATTTATTTGATCAGTTACAGGGAGCTAGTTAGTTTTTCTAAAATAGACCTTCATTCGGGGTATCATCAGTTAAAAGTCAGGAAGAAGATATACCAAAAACGGCGTTTCGTACACGTTATGGTCATTATGAATTTTTAGTTATGTCCTTTGGGTTAACAAATGCACCTGCTGCTTTCATGGATTTGATGAATAGGGTGTGTAAGCCAATGTTGGATTGATCAGTAATTGTGTTTATAGATGATATACTGATCTGTTCAAAGAATGAGGGAGATCACGCCTGCCATCTTCGTGAAGTATTGGAAAGGTTGAGAAAAGAAAAGCTTTATGCAAAATTTTCTAAGTGTGAATTTTGGATGCGGGAAGTGCAGTTCTTAGGACATGTGATTAATGCAGAAGGCATTTTAGTAGACCCTTCTAAAATCGAAACAGTAGTGAAGTGGAGTCCTCCAAAAACGCCATCTTAGATCCGTAGTTTCTTGGGTCTGGCTGGTTATTATAGAAGGTTTATTCAGGATTTTGCTAAAATCGCATCCCCGTTAACGAAACTGACGAGGAAGAATGAAGAATATGTTTGGGGACCAGAACAAGAAAATGCATTTCAAGAACTGAAGCAGAAATTAACCCAATCACCAGTGCTGTCGTTGCCAGATGGAAATGAAGATTTGGTGATTTATTCGGATGCTTCGTATCAAGGCTTAGGTTGTGTATTTGTAGAAGACAAATCAAGGCTCGGCAAAACAAACTGCCTGTGCGAAAGACTGAATCCACGCGAATTAAAGAAGTCACGCGAGAAGCAGATCCCACGCGAGTCGCAGACCATGCGAGACAAGCTTCCACGCGAGATAAGATGCCACGCGAAAGCCATAGCCGCGAAATACCTGTCGCGCGAGAACTCACTGTTTAGTATAAATAGATGTATTTCGTTTTGTAATTAAGCTTTCATTTATCATCATACTGTACTGTGCGAAAACTGCACAAGACCTTTTATAGGTTGTTCAATTCAATCGAAGAAGCATTTTATGTTCAATCCAATCTTCTTTTCTATCCAATCACATTTACATTCTGCATTCACGTGATTGAGATCGTGTGTTATTGATTTCTGGGAGATTTCAGAGGTTTTACAATTGGTATCAGAGCTTTAGGCTCTTGAACCACGATTTGGAGAAGATTTGGATTATTTTCTACTCGTTTTTTGAAGAATTCTACATTGATCACTTTAGATTCTGATATGGCAATGTTATGCTGCTCGATTTTGGAGGTTTTGGACTGATTTGGACCAATTGAAACTGAATTAGTGGACTTTAGTTGAATTTTAATCAAAATTATACTTAAAATTGAACTAAATTCATTAAATTTGGACTAAAATGGGTTTAATCAAACCTAATCAGTGAATTGGAGGTGACATTCGCGTGAACAAACGGTTGGAAATTTGATTCTGCACAAAGTTGAAGTTTTCGCTTGATCTGTAAGTTTTCGCACGCGAAAAGGTGGTGTTTTCGCTCAGTTAGGTATTTCACCTTTTTGTGCGATTCGCGTGAAAAGGTACTTTTGAAATTCGCACGAACAGCTCCATCGCGCGAAAAGTCTATCCGCGCGACATTTGGTTTCGCACAAGTTCTGTATTCGCACGAATATCTGATTTTTGACTTTCTGATCATTATGGCTTCAACGACTCCGAATTTGAAGCATCTTACTACTTCACTTCATCTAGATACGGAAATTGGTACTGGTAACAAGCCACCGAGGCTTCTCTGTGAAGATGATTATTCTGATGGGGCTTTCCGGTTTGAGAGATATGTTATTTACACGGAACCGAAGATGTGGAGATCAATCCAGTATGGTCCTTACATTCCGTTGTATAAAAATAATGGTGGAGATGATGGTAGAAATGATGATGATGATGATGATGAGGAGGTAATGATGGTAATAATGATGATGGAGGTGATAATGCTGGAGGTGATGCTACAGGTTCTTCTTCGAGTCCAACTGGAGATACTAACACTGATAATGTCGATCGACCAAGTGTTAGTGATCCAGAAGGATATGATCCACTAGACCCTGCCACGGAAAGTGTGTATGAAAGGAACTGTATTATTTTCAACAAACTTCATCTGGAGCTGTTGAAGAAGAACTTGATATGTTTGATGATCTGGAAGAGCAGAATGAATGTACAGACATTTTTGGGAACTGATCGTAGGATGTTTATTCGATACTTATAAGGTTAATTGCTTTGTTTTATACGAATATTAGTATCGAACATGTGTACTTTGAGTGTGTTAATGTTTGCAGGTGGTAGAAGACAAAAGTACTTATTTTGAGAGCTTTATGGAAGTATTAGAGCAAGTGGAAGGACCGGATGTGCTATTACATGAAAGATGGAGTAAAATCAGGTCAATCTGGCACCACCGTATCAGTCACCGTATCCACCGCCGTATCATACTCTGACCACCGTATCAGGCACCGTATCAAGCACCGTATCATACGCTGGTCAGCGTATCAGCCAGCGTATCCTGAATAAATTCCAGTGAAAGAGCTCCGTAAAACCATGACCGGCGTATGATACGCCGGGTCACCGTATGATACGCCGGTCACTCTAACAACCTCCGGATTTTAAGGATTTTCTCACCTTTTTGAACCCAATCATTAGGGTTTCGAAAGGGAGGTTGGGAGGACGAATTTTAGAGGTTTTGAAGATGATTTTGGAAGTTCTTTTCACCACGGTTTCACCCGGATCAAGTCTTAACAACATCAAATCAAGCATTGAAGATACAATCATGCTAATGAGCGGCTAATCTTGTTCGTAATCACTTTCGGGAGGAGAGTTCTTGTAAGTGAAGCACTAGGGTTAGTTTGAATTGATGTTTTGGGTTATGTTCTCTTGACACAAGAATATAATTGTACGTTTGTTTAAAGTTAAAAGACTTGTTTATGTTTAGTATTTGTGTGCTTTCATTCGCACTCGGTTTCCTTGCATCGTGAGCAGTTTGTCATGTATGTGAATTCTTTGCATAAGTAAGTTGATAGTGTGAGCGAGCGAGTCTTAAAAGTTTGTTTCATAATTATCACTTTAATCAAACGATTTTGCAAAATCATGTCTATGTGATTCCCAATCAATTCTTATGAAACCAAGTGTGGATCTTTGAACTTGAATCTTGAAAGTGGTTGCCTTTTTCTCATAAGTGTTAAAATCAATTATCAAGTTTGTTGCTTTATGCAGTTGTGTTCATTAATCCATTCCAAGTTTCAATCTTTTATTATAAAGTTTAAGTATTTTAGTTGATTGAGTCACGTTAGTTAAACACTTTCCACATATTCCCTGAGGAGACGACCTTACTTACCCGTACTAGTTATAGGTAGTTAAGTCTTTAATATTAACTTGTTTTTGATCCAACCACGATAACACGATCAAAATGGCGCCGTTGCCGGGGAATTAGTGCGCAAAGTGTTATTTTTTTGTTAAATTCTTTTAGTTTTCTTTTCTTTTTTTTGTTTTGTCTTTTGCGGTGCTACGCTAGGTGTTTTATGTCTTGCAGGTTACTCTCAAAAAGTTAAACCTCACCATGAATCAAGTTCATTATTCATGTACCGGTTGTGGAAGTCCAGTTCACACGCGAGATCATTGCCCTGAGTTTTTGCAAAAGTGTGAAGAGGCGAGAAGAAAATTATATTTGTTTTATGTCTATTATGATGATGTACCATCATATTATCCGGACTACGAGTCATCTTCTCCATATTATGAAGGATATTATCAGTCAGAGGTGAATTACAACTCTAAGAAAGATTGGGATTGCAACAACTATAAACCAGAGATGACATCAAGCTCAAGTCAACAGGAGAATTATAACCACTATCATGAAGACTACTCTCAGGTGACGTACAAGGATCAGAATCAATCAATGTCAATTTCCTAAACAAGAACATGTTATCCAGGATGTTGAGCAAGTTCAAAATAAGTATCAATCTGACGAGGAGGAAACTATTGCTCGATTGGAGTTGGTATTACCCGAGATCGATAAGTTGTTGTCACAACATCATCTTTCAGATCAACAAAGATTTGACTACTTGACTATCAAGCGTGACACGTTATTGTTAAAAATAGAATTAGAAGAGTTGATCTCACCATCTTTTAAAGTTGAGGATGAGGTCATGGAGACTAATACCACATTAATTCCTTCATTTGTTGAAGATCTATGTGTAAAGCAAGTGGTGGTTGATGCTTATGATGATAAAGTGAAAGAAGAGGTTATAGGTCTTTCAGAGCAAAGAGCTGAATGTTTAAACCCAATAAATGACATAACACCTCCTACCAAACAAGAGACTAAGATATTTTCATGTGGTTCTAACAGTACTTTAATATTCATTATGCAACTTGACAAAACAGGGGATAATGGCTTGTGTGCAAACAAGATGAAAGTCAGTATAGAGGCCATCGATAAATTTATTCAAAGGAGAGCCCACAACGATTCAATAGACATGCCAAGACGGGAAAGAATGTGTGGACCCGACATGTCAACTACCATGTATACATTGGTAACTCGATGGGACAATGTGAATTTAGGATGACGACCATTGATTCAAGAAACATGAAGACTAAAAAAGAAAATAGAGATTCGGTATGCTAATTATCGAGCGTTTGTTGGAAACTCGCTAGGAAATGTTCAATTCAACCACCATAAGTGGTCTCAGGTAAGGTCTGGCTGAAGACCTAAAACTTAGCGCTCTCCGGGAGGCAACCCGGTGAACTTTGTGGGTGTGTTCACTAGAAACCCTCACGAGACTCCACTCGTCCACTCGAGTCTACCGAGTGGTTTAAAAGGCTTATTGCATACGCTAAATGCAATCGTGATTCCTACGAAAGTGAGTTTAGTGCTATTTTTCAGTTGTTTTTTTTTTTTTTTTTTTTTTTCGTTTTATGTTTTTCTTTCGTGTTCTTCTTACTCACCAGTTGCAGAAGGTCAAGTGTGGGGAAAACCCATGAACTCAGCAGGTATGTATTTCGACCTTTGTGTGCAATGAGGACAACGTACGCTGCTCTGTCCCTAGAAAACACCCGACATACGCCCACACATACGCTGGACCAGGTGACTCGAGAACCTCATCTCTATAATCCGTTATAATATTGCAAAACATACATTGAGGACAACGTACCTCAAGTGTGGGGATGAGGGGATAAGGGAATTGAAAATTGAAATTTTTTAGAAAAATTCAATGATTTTTTTTGAAATTAGCCTCAAGTGAGCTTAATTGTGCATTAAACCTAATTTTTTTGATGTAAATCATTAACTACTACTTGCTTGTGCACATGTAGAGGTCCTTTGACATGGTTAGTTGAAAGCCTTAGGAAAGTTTTCTCAACAAGTAGTTGTTATAAGCGGAAATAGGATTGCTCAATAAGTATAACAAGCTAGAAGGTAGATAATATGCATGCTTCACATCCTTAGCCTATTCAACCGTTTCCGTGAGAACTTGAGCTTACTTGAGCATTATTCATATCATATCTAATAGCTCTTTTCTTTTCTTGAGTGGTTACCATAATGTGCACTTATTTTAGAACTCGTGTATCTTATACATGTCAAGATCTTGAACCGTTACGGTGCACGAACATGATGGAGGCACTAGGATAAGCCTTTTGTTTAAGCCTTTTCATTTGATTTCCCCACCTTAACTTATTCCCTGTAGAACCCTGTTGAGCCCCAACAATTCTTTTGTATGAACCTATATCACCAAACCAATAAACCTTGAGCCTTTTCTTTTAAACCCGTGCAGTGAAATCCAAATTTAGGAAGTGCTTAAATTGTTTATTTATATGTTCCTCTACTTCAGTGTGTTAATATATTCAGCAAAAAAAAAAAAAAAAAAAAAAAAAAAAAAAAAAAGAGATAAAAAAGAGAGATAAAAAAAAATAATAATAAAAAAAAAAGAAAAAGGAAAAAGAAAAAAAGAAAAGGTGGCTATATATAAGGTCAAAATGACCCAAATATAAAGCGCCAAAAAGAGAGTGAATTACTATAGTGTGTCCGGGTCAACGCGATCCAAGTGAGGTTATGTGGTCATGAATTCAGCCGTTCGAAATTGGATTTTATGAACTTTTGCCACTTTAATCCCTTTTACTCACCCTACACCTTAGCCTACCATTACAACCTTAAAAGCCCTCTTGATTTGTGTATTGTTTTGTGTTTGTTGATGGAGATGTGATGTATATACGAGCTTATGAGATAATGTACATTATTGGTTTTGAGTGTTACAGATATACTAGTATACTATCACTAGTCCAGAAAACAAACCGAGAGGAGAGATTGATTGTGAGAAGGTGTGAATGCATGTATGTTATAAACTTGAAGCAAGTTGACTTAATTGGGCGATTCTAGGTTTAAAACAAGGAATCAAATATACTTGTTGGGTTGGCAATCTTGAATGATGTAAATCTTGAAACTAGGTATGTTTTGGGACCTTAACTCACACAGTGCAAGAGGGATCTTAATGTTTTTGATTGGTTAGTGTTAAAATGTTACAAGAAGGCTTTGCTTGAGGTCAATCAAAGAAAGTGTGGGGATGTGATCGTAGGATGTTTATTCGATACTTATAAGGGTTAATTGCTTTGTTTTATACGAATTAGTATCGAACATGTGTACTTTGAGTGTGTTAATGTTTGCAGGTGGTAGAAGACAAAAGTACTTATTTTGAGAGCTTTATGGAAGTATTAGAGCAAGTGGAAGGACCGGATGTGCTATTACATGAAAGATGGAGTAAAATCAGGTCAATCTGGCACCACCGTATCAGTCACCGTATCCACCGCCGTATCATACTCTGACCACCGTATCAGGCACCGTATCAAGCACCGTATCATACGCTGGTCAGCGTATCAGCCAGCGTATCCTGAATAAATTCCAGTGAAAGAGCTCCGTAAACCTCATGACCGGCGTATGATACGCCGGGGTCACCGTATGATACGCCGTCACTCTAACAACCTCCGGTTTTGAGGATTTTCTCACCTTTTTGAACCCAATCATTAGGGTTTCGAAAGGGAGGTTGGAGGACGAATTTTAGAGGTTTTGAAGACGATTTTGGAAGTTCTTTTCACCACGGTTTCACCCGGATCAAGTCTTAACAACATCAAATCAAGCATTGAAGATACAATCATGCTAATGAGCGGCTAATCTTGTTCGTAATCACTTTCGGGAGGAGAGTTCTTGTAAGTGAAGCACTAGGGTTAGTTTGAATTGATGTTTTGGGTTATGTTCTCTTGACACAAGAATATAATTGTACGTTTGTTTAAAGTTAAAAGACTTGTTTATGTTTAAGTATTTGTGTGCTTTCATTCGCACTCGGTTTCCTTGCATCGTGAGCAGTTTGTCATGTATGTGAATTCTTTGCATAAGTAAGTTGATAATTGTGAGCGAGCGAGTCTTAAAAGTTTGTTTCATAATTATCACTTTAATCAAACGATTTTGCAAAATCATGTCTATGTGATTCCCAATCAATTCTTATGAAACCAAGTGTGGATCTTTGAACTTGAATCTTGAAAGTGGTTGCCTTTTTCTCATAAGTGTTAAAATCAATTATCAAGTTTGTTGCTTTATGCAGTTGTGTTCATTAATCCATTCCAAGTTTCAATCTTTTATTATAAAGTTTAAGTATTTTAGTTGATTGAGTCACGTTAGTTAAACACTTTCCACATATTCCCTGAGGAGACGACCTTACTTACCCGTACTAGTTATAGGTAGTTAAGTCTTTAATATTAACTTGTTTTTGATCCAACCACGATAACACGATCAGGAACAACCTTCAAGAGCTATTCAAAGACATCAATCTTGAAGAAGGAGAATCCCCAATGAGACTGTGAGTGGTGAAACTCCTGCTGTTGCTACAAAGAAAGATTCTACTGGTCAGATTGTTTTATTTACTAGAGGAGGATTGATGTTCAAAGCACCACCACCACCTACTGAAGCTCATTTTCTGTTATCAAAGCCAAAACAGAACTATGGTGAAATGTCTCATGTTATTAGCTGGGGTTATGATGGTGAAAAAAGGATGTATGTCATAAAGAGAAGGAATGGAGAAATTGATTATCTAAAGAGCACTCAAGACTTCCATACTCTACGTGCTGCTGATTTATACTCCATGGGCAAAGCTCCATTCTTCAATGAAAGTAATTACAGTGAAGCTGATTGATAAGATCACTAATACGAAGGAGATGCGCACAAACTTCAAGGATTTTAGACTGCAAAATCAAAGTTGATTGATGACTCAACAAGAATTGATGAAAATACTAAAGCTCCTATGAAGATATGAGTCTATCAACATCCCAAATTTATCAGAAAGTCCCTGTGCATGCTCCAGTTCCTCCCAACACTTTGAAGCAACTTATATCTTGGAGATGTGAGAAGGATTCCGGTCACGCTGTGTTTCAGATGTATAGACAGGTCTTATCGAATCATTGATCCAGCAGACTTAATGAAGTTTGGCAAAGACGACTTACTCAAGCTGTTACACTGCCCTATTTCAGCTGATGAGTCTGTTTATTTTCTATCTTGCCAGTACGTGTGGATGATTGACCGGATCCTGAGAAACAAATGGTATGCCTATGCAGGCTCGTACAAGAAAGCGAATGTTGACTTTGATTGATTATGTTTCACCGAGCCTAGGGGGAGTGTTGGATCATGATAAGGCTGGTGCAACCAAATTCACTTCATAGTCACTTTTGGTACTACATTAAAGGGCTTCCGAAGCCAAGCAAGAGATCTTCTGAGAGTCTGAGGAACAGCTGAAGATATCTACTGAAGGCAAAAGCTGAAGTCAACTGCTAAAGACAACAGCTGAAGCCAACAGTTGAAGATATCTACTGAAGACAAAGTCTGATGAAAGAGCTGAAGACAAAGTCTGAAAGCTTCCGAAGACAAAGTCTGATGAAAGAGCTGAAGACAAAGTCTGAAAGCTTCCGAAGACAAAGTCTGACAAAAGAGCTGAAGACAAAGTCTGCTTCCGAAGACAAAGAAGACTCCAAGCTTCGGAAGAAACAGTCTTCCGAAGTATAAGTGCCTGCGGAAGAAGTTATTCCGAAGTACTTTATCCTTCGGAAGACACTGCTATGTCCAGCAGATAAAAGTATGGTCCCTGACAGTCCGCTACAGACCTCTGATACAGCATGGCATCTTCCTAAAGAGCCATGTTGTTGACCATACTTTATTCTACTGTTCATCTTTTTATGATAGTACATGTTACCAACTTTAGTTGGTGACAAAAGGTAAGTCAGGGACATGTCTTGACTACCAACTCTCAGGCAAAATGTCTGAAAGACCTCACCTAGAGTCTTGTAGTATAGATGTAAGGTTAGAGGTATCCAGCTGGTATCAAAGTATATCCGGCTGTAGGTAGTATTATATATATCTTCTCCCTGTAACTCTTTATGTAAGTGATTTGAGTCCAAGTGTCTTGTAATCCTTTGAGTTGAGAAGCAATATATAAAAGTACCTTGAAAATTTACTTGCTGTGTTAAATTTTCTTACTGCTTGTTACTTGATATATTGTGATCACTCTTCATAAGACTGCTTGTGCTTGCTGAGTGTTGATTCACAGTGAGTTGAGAGAAAAACCACCCGAAATCCGATCCTGCAATTGGTATCAGAGCACCAGGCTCTTTATTGTGAGATCTTACCATCCTAATCAACCTGTTTTTCACTCCTCACCACAATCCACTCACTCAAATGGTTGCTCTATCCATGACTGATATGGAAACCGGTACCTTGACCAAGTCCCCCATGATCACCCCTGAAGATTTTGACACATGGTGTATCAAGATGGAAGGCTTCATCAAGTGTCAAGATTCAAGGATGTGGGACTCCATTGTCAATGGTCCTTTCATACCAAGCACTACATCTGCCACTGGTAATCGGATCATCCCAAAAGATGTTGATGATTACTCAGAGGAAGATAGGAAGAGAATAGAGCTAGATCAAAGGGCTATGACTTGTCTCCAAACTGCTCTCCCTAACTCCATCTACAGACGCTTCAAGAAGTGCAAGACTGCTAAAGATTTATGGGAAGCTTTGAAGCTGATGTATGAGGGATCCAAGGAAACTCAGGAGAACAAGAAAGATCTCTTGAAGCAGCAGTTTGAGAACTTTACTTTCAAGCTGGTGAGACCCTTGACTCAACAATACTTCAGATGTTGAGCTAGTAGATACTCTGGCGGACATTGGAGTAGCTCTTGAGAACAGAGACATAGTTAGGAAGTTCATGTCTTCGCTTCCTAAACTATGGACTCACTACTGTGTTGTCATCAAGAGAACTTCGGACCTTAAGACTCTTTCTCTCACAGAGTTGTATGGTATCCTAAGTGCATTTCAGATGGAGATGAACATGCAGAACTCCTCTGACCACTCCAATAACCAACTGAGTTCAGCCCTTCATGTGGTTGAAAGGGAAAGCATAGAACCACAGCATCAGTTGCTATGCTACCCTGACAACTCACATACTGGACCCTTCATTACTCTACCTGAGACTCCAAAGTCTCAAAAGGTTCAACACAACTCCTTTCAGGACGGTTGTGCCTTTGTCTCTGGAAGTGGACACTCTGGTGATTTTCAATACTGCTTTGATGATCTTGAGTGCTTCAGTCCAGATGATGTGGAGTACATGGACATTGTCCAGCAGATGGCTCTTTTAACTTACAGAGCGAAGAAGTTCTTCAAGAGAACTGGAAGGCAATTCCCTCAAAACCCAGTCAACACAAGTTTGGGTTTGATAAGAGCAAAGCAAGGTGTTACAACTGCAACCAACTTGGTCACTTTGCTAGGGAATGCAAGGCTCCCAAGAACAACCCAGGAACCCCACAGGCCTCCACACATCCCACTGCTCCCAAGCATGAAGAAAAGTCAACTGAAACAGCTGCCGTTGCTCAGGAAGTTGACTGGAGCTTCATGGTACAGGATGTGACTCCCGCTCAAGCACTCATGGCCGGAACAGATGATGATCAGGTATATGAACATCTTTGTACTGCTGCCTGTATTGCTAAAGTTAAATTGTATAAGGATTACATTTCGGAAATCAGATCTGAGGTTGAGTCTTTAAATGTGCTAAAATCTGACTTTAAAAGAGCTGAATCTGACTATCAAAGGAAAATTGATGAGTTAGAGAAAATTGTGTCTCTTTTAAAACATGAAAAGACTAACTATAAGACTCAAATCAAAGATCTGATCTCCAAACTTTCTGAAGTTCAAGCCCAGTTAGTCACAGCTGAGGCTCAGGCTAGGAGCAAGCTATTGCTGAGCAAAGCTTCCAAACTATTCTTGCATCAACCTCTCATTCCAAAATTTTTTATCAAAACAAAGAAGGGTATCTTGATTGCCAACCAATTTGGTGAAATAGTTTGATCTTTAACACTTAACATGTAGACAATTCGACTTGTTTCCTACTATGGCAAGGTCTAGGAGACTTCACATGTTATATCTATAATTTTAAGTTTACAAATGATTGATAACCATATACTATGGTATAAAAGAGCTACAAATGAGTGATAACTATAATACTTAAAGTTATACAAATGATTGATAACCATATACTATGGTATAAAAGAGCTACAACAGTCATGGGTTTTATATGTATATTTTCCAGGCAACATCGAATGAGCTATATCGATCCATACATGCTCAAGACAATGTTATGTGTTGGAGAACCTCGATGCCATGGTATGGTAGAATGACTATTTGATTTTAATTGTATTTTACGTAGAACTAGAGTCACTATAAACAATTGGCACAATTGGATTGGAATCATGTCCGAGTCGGTTTACAAATGTATTTTCTGTAACATTTGGTATTCATACGTCGATTATACAGTTTTTATATCTTTATGAAAATTAGTAATTGTTTGGAATAAATATATGCATACTTTTTTATAACAAAAAAATTAATGAGAATTTTTACGGCCCATGTGATTTCTATATGGCCCATATGATGTGTTATTGGCAAATGACAATGACTAACACCAATGACAGGTCATACTGGTTTGTATGAGTGACTGGTGTCTAAATAATGTATCCATACGGACTTGTTAATAAAGCTGATATTTAATTAACGCGCATAATATTATCAATAAATTAATATAAAAATGACTATATATTATTTTTAACTAAGTTTGAACAATTAAAATATAAAAGGCATGTGGCTTTCTATGGTTTTGTAGTCTAACGAAACTAGTGATTGTCCTCGTAATATGATATATGTTTAAATCCTTACAAATAAAGTATTAGATAATGTTTAAGAATGAAAAAATTGTTAAGAAAAAAGACACGTGGCCTAACATACTAATGTTTTAGAGAAAAACATCCCTTTCTAATTCGTTAAGCCTTTAATTCTTATAGGGGAAACATGTAAATTTTATAAACATGATTTAAAAACCGTGTGAGTTGGATTTTTGAAAAAATTAAAAGTAAATATAATATCGCTTTTTGGGACAACATTGTCCTTATTTTAGGTGGTTAGATGGACATTAGTATTGAGTCCTGATGTTGGTTTCATACTTTTTCCACCAAAATGTCCCAATGACGTATATTAACTTTTATATCACGAATATTAAATTAATGTTTCTTTTTTTAGTATTTCTTTTGCACATCTATCTTCTGTTTGTAAAAACTTATACTCACTTCTTAAAGGACATTATATACCAAACTCTATACACTAATCATGAGTTCTACTGGATTTAATGTACTTGTTAATGTGATAACTTCTTTATTATTTTTCTAATATGGAACATCTTTATTGTTTTCAATTAGAATCAATGTTTTCAGAACCGATCGGACGTCGAAACGGACGCCCTTACTAGTTTGGTGGCCGGACCGGTCGGACCGGTCGGACCGGATAGACCGGATTTAACTATATTTTATTATTTTATATATGTAATAAATATAAGTAATTTATATATGATTTATACTATATTTATAGTTTATATATAAAACTTAACTATATTTTATATCCGAAGTACTAATTTATGGTTTACACCACGTTTTTACCCACTAAAATCAAAAAAAAAATTGAAAACCGGTCGGAACGGCCCGTTCGCCGGTCCAACCGCCGACTCGTTTTGAACCCTTCCGGTCAACTCAACCAAAACGAACTACCCCTGACCGGACCCGGACCAGGCCCCGATTCGCGGTCGAACCGGTCGGACCCGCCGGTCCGATCCGGTCTCAACAACACTGATTAGAATTATGAAAAGGCCGTCATAAAACATAGGTGTTTAAATGGTATGCAACTATGATTATTATAAAACAAATTAAAGGTGTAAATCACTGGATGTGGTATTTTTTCTAAAAAACTAGAAATTATCCTTACAAATTAAATTATGGAAACATATATTTGTCTAAAAAAATACGATTTTTTCTCACTTTATTTTCAGTTATGGGTTTTGACTATAGCATTTTATTTTCAAAAGAGCAATATAAAATACGTTTACCGCATAAAGCAATTCTAGGGATATACATAATTAGCTATAGTAACCTGTGTTTACACGGGTTGAATAAATAAAAAATAATATAACAAAATTATTACTTATAAATAAATTTTTAGATTATATCATTGAAATTATGTATTAGAAATGACTGTAATTTATAATAGTGATGTCAACTTTTAAAACTTTATTTTTTTTCAAAAAAAAATAAACGTTTTGTTCTAAACAAACCATATAAAAATGTCATTTTTAAACATTTTTTTATTAAACCCTTAAATTTATTATTTTTTGTTTTAAAAATAACTTTTTTAAAATACCAATTTTAATATTTTTTATTTTTTAAAAAAGTATTATGCTTAAATAAATTATATTATTTTATAAAAAATTGTTTATTATAAATAATATTAATCAATAGATCTCTTTATTAATTTATTAAATCGAAAAAAGTGTTTAAATAGGATTATTAGTAATTAAGTGATTATTTAATAGGAGAGAGAGGCGGGAAAATTTGATAAGAATGATTGTGATGTTGACACGTGTCATTCAGATATCTTTTTATTAGAGTAGGAAGATCTATTAGAATATTTTTAAGAAATATTTTCAAGCTAACAAATACAACTATTGCTCTAATTTATATCAGCAATGCAATTATAAAAATCGAACTTCACATACTTCATTGCAACAAGCCCAGCCCTACTTATATATTCCGATGATATTTAACTCCTTACTCATGGTTGGTTCAGTATATTTAAAATAAAAACATATTTGTAAAATGAAGAAAAAATATTTACACAATGAGCGATACACATTAATAAGTACATACACTTGATATGTGTTGTCACCATTAGATTCATTCACATTTGAAGTTTGTACGTATGTAACATCATTCATGTTAAACTTTTCATGATTATATTGTATATGTTATATTATATTTGATATTTATCGTCTGTTTAAAATTATTAGTTTACTTCTTTAGGTTTAAAATGCTGTGAATGATCTTACATATCTCTAACATTAATTGTTGCATGGATCGTCTAAGCAATAATTGTATTACAACCATTTAAGGGGGCACATGAGAGTAACTTGGTTATATCATACTAGCTTTGTCTCTTAACCAACTTCTAATCTTCTATGGCACCGTCTTGATCCTCCTCACTCCAAAACGGCACATATGAAGAAAAGGAGTCGGATAATGAGATTAGTCAAGTAAATGATGAAGTAAGTAATAAGTTGAAAATGACTGCATAAACAATGTACATTTGAATAAAGAATCAATATAGACGTGACTCGATATCATGTAAAGGACAAACAATGGAAAGTGAATTCATGACGATGGTCTTCACAAGTTGCTAATGGAGGAAGGAGTTTAGTGCAAGGGTTAAACAATATCAACGGGTGTCTCACACTACCATAAAGTAAATTCTAGCTAGTATCAAAAAGTCACTAACGTACAGATATATATATGTAGTGATTACTAACATATTAGACAAATTCAAAAAAAAAAAAATTGTTATCATTGTTTCATATGGTGTACATAATCACTGCCGATAGAACCAATTCCTTGAAATATACAGAAAAATCATCAAGCATGTGTTTGTTTCGTTTGCTTATCACCAAGGAATGGAATCGCCAAAAAGAAGTACAAGAATGTTTCACAAAAGTGGTGTGGTAATGAAATAAGATGACCGAGTTTGACCTAGTGTGTCATGTATTGACCTGATGTGGTCAAATTGAACTAATGTGTTCATTTTGACATAATATGGATTATGATATAATAACCTAATACTAACATTTTTTACATATCATGCTAATGATGCATTTGGTTCGTGGAATATTTTTAAATGATTGAATTTGCTAAAGGAAATAGGATTTAAAATTTTGATTTGTCAAAATAAAAAAATTTAAATGAATTCAAGTCTATTAAAGAAAATTTAGTTTGTACATTTTGGATAATAATACGATCATACAGAAACTGTAATCTGCACCCCTCAACCAACTACTAGTCATCACTGTCGTTGTGAAAACTTTTCAGAATGTGAACAAGATCAAGAAAGAAAATACTGATTATTATTTGATAACACTTCAGAGTACACCACCAATCACCAACTCTTACGATCAATCCAACCTCTAACTAATCTAGCAACGATGAGTTGCTAGATAACACTGATTGCAAATACAAACTAACAAATCAGAAAGATCAAGAGACTAAGGTGTATCAGGAGAATACAAAACCCTAACTAAAACTTGGAGAAGATGACCAAAACATTCGAGATTCTAGAGTACTCGATAGATGTACTTATAGCTCCAATAGTTACCATAAACCCTTGAAGATTAATCAGCAACAGCAGCACCCTTCAAGCTTTATAAAACAGCAACAATAGTCCCCCTCAACTTCTCCAAATATTCCAAACAAATCCTATAGATTCTAAACATAAGAACAAACAAGAAAATAACAAACATTAGATTGAATTGAAACTATACAGAATTTTAACACCCCCTCCCAATTCAATTCTCAAAGAAATCAAACAAACCCAATTTATTACACAAATAAGCATGTTGACCAACACTAAGACCTTTTGTGAAATCAGCTGGTTGTTCAAGAGTATTTATTTTTTCAATTTTAAAGACACCAGCCATTACCTTTTCTCGTAAGAAAAACAAGTCAATCTCAAAGTGCTTAGTCCGTTCATGAAAAACAGGATTAGCCGAGATAAGAACACATCAACTTATTATCACAACGAATAGAAACAGGAAGAGAATAACTACCTTGAAGTCATCTAACAATTAAGAATCCATATTACCTCACATCCTGCCATATTCATCGCACGATACTCTGCTTCTGCTGAAATCGCGACTGTACTTTGTTTTTTTACTTTTCCATGACACAAGACAGTTACCCAAAAAACACAATACCCATACACAACATCTTCGAGTAGATAACCTCTACCCCAATCAGAATCCGAAAAGCATTAATCACAACTGATCAGTTTTATTAAACAACAACCTTCCCAGAGAGATTTAAGGTATCGCAAGACCCTTAGAGCAACTTGAAAATGGGAGTTTAAAGGTTTATGCATATATTGACTCAAACACTGAACAACATATGAATATCAGGTCTAGTCAATGTTAGGTAATCAATTACCTATCAATACCTGATATTTTGTGATATCCTTTAACTCAAATCACCTTTAATTAAATCAGATGAATCAGACAGAGTCGTATTCTGTCCAAAGGATTTCCAACGTTTTAGAACCAAGCAATCCAAACTCACTAATCATTCTAAGCAATATTTATGTTGAGACAAACACAAACCAGTTTTAGTTCTCAACACCTCAATACCATGAAAATATTTAAGTTCTCCCAAGTCTTAATACGAAAAATTTGACTTAATTGTTGTTTAACTTTGTTAATCTCAACCACACTGTTCCTGTACCAATTATATCATCAACTAGACAAACAAAAACACCACGACTCCAAACTTGACTTTTATATAAAGAAAAATCATTTTTACTTTGAACAAATCCAATATCAATCAAAGCAGCAGTCAGCTTTTCATTCCATTTTCGAGAGCTTGCTTAAGTCCATATAAAGACTTAACAAGCTTACAAAACTTTACCATTTTTTAAGATTATCTGAATTGTTTCCATAACCTTCAGGAATAGTCATATAAACATCTTCCTCAAGATCACCATAAAGAAATGCATTATTAACATCCATTGTAACATCCGGTTTCTAAATCCGGACTTGTAATTCTATGATAGTTATGATTAATTAACTAAGTTGAGTTTGTTTGATTGTTTGGTGTTTAGTTGCATGACTGGCATATGAATGAACTTCAGTCGCACTCCTTATGTGCGATTGAGACTCAGTCGTACGAATAGTAGGCGCATGAGCTCAGTCGCACGATTCAGTCGTACGAATGGTTCAGTCGTGCGACTGGAAGGGAGCGGGTTAAGTTGTAGGAATAGATAAGTAAGGCGGTGCATAGGGTTAAAGGCAGATTCTTATCTGCATCATCTTCAATCTCTTGTTCCCTTCACACCCAAACACCCTGTTTCTCGACGAGATTGACTAAGGCAACTCCGTTTTGGTAAGTTTTGGACGTCACGGATCAGTTTTGATATGTTATAAGTTGTGTATGATTGAATTTGATCCAACAACCTATTTAACCAGTAATTGGTCTGTTTCTTTTCTAAATTAAAATCCGGGAATTCGAATCCAAGTTTTTGTGAAGTTTGATGAAATAATGGTCCGAAACCATTGTAAACGATGTGTATATGATCTGTTTTGAGTATGACATGATTTGGATGGTTAAAACTCAAATTTTGAGTGAGTTTGGATCAAAAACGTCAAGAAAACAGCTGCTGATCCGTTTTAGACGAATGGGCTCAATCGCATGCCTCATTCGTACGAATGAGAGTCTAGTTTTGCGACTGAGTGCGAATGGAGGTTCAGTCATGCGATTGGAACCCAGTCGCCTGGTTAGGAGGCCGAATGAAGATGAGTGAACACTGGGCACGAATGAGAACTCAGTCGTGCGAATGAGTGGCTAGTCGTACGGCTGAAGGTTCAGTCGCATGGTTCATCCGTATAGGTCCAATCGCATGAGTGCTCATTCGCATAAGTGTTTAATCGCATGAGGGCCCTGTTTGAGAATAAGTGTACTGAATCAAGGTCTATTGCTTTAGATATACCCTGATTAGAGGAAGGACTAGTTACCTTGTGTACGTGAATTGTGTAGACTGTGGTGAGGAAGTCGATAAGGTGAGTTCTAAGCCCTTTTCAAATGTTTGGTTTTAACATTCGGGCTAGCACACATACAATGATAAATGAATTGAATGTTTAGTACCAGATTGTGATAGTGATGTTGATATGTTTCTAACAGTTTGTAAAGCTGTTAGGGGGAAAGTGGGGGTAGCAAATGATTACCTGAACATTGTTAAGCATTACGTGATGGTAATGATTCCAATGGGTCCAATGGGGTGTAATGATTAATGAAAATATGTTAAAACTGGTGCTAAAAGAAAGAATGTGTGGGGTGTAAATGAATGTGATAATATTGCAATAAGTAAAAGAAATGTTTTTGAAATGGTAATGTGATGTAAATCTCAACAGGCCAGTTAGGATAAGATGCCTGGGTGTGAAACTGTACAGTTTGATAGGAGTGATGACGATCACTCAGCTTTGTAAACATCTTGTGGTGACGACCCTAGATGATTAATTGGCATCCTACTGGATGAGAGATAGTAACTGGTAGTTACTAGATGTGGGCAACCGACGTTACTGGGTATGAGAAACTGGTAGTTGCTGGATGTGGGCAACCGATGTTTCTGGGGATAGTAACTGGTAGTTGCTGGATGTGGGCAACCGACGTTACTGGGTATGGGAAACTGGTAGTTGCTGGATATGGGCAACCGACGTTTCTGGGAATAGTAACTGGTAGTTGCTGGATGTGGGCAACCGACGTTACTGGGTATGGGAAACTGGTAGTTGCTGGATGTGGGCAACCGATGTTTCTGGGAATAGTAACTGGTAGTTGCTAGATGTGGGCAACTGACGTTACTAGCAACTACCAGTTACTAGGTATGGGGAACTGGTGGTTGCTAGATGTGGGCAACCGACGTTCGGTGGGACAGGTCCAGTGGGACAAAGTAATGATAAAAGTTGACATTATAATATTGTCAATATAAATATAACTTTTGTGTGTGAAAAGATGTTGTAATGTTTTAATGGAAACTAGAACTCACCAGTTTATCTGATATTTTGAGTATGTGTGTGTGTGCTAGGTAAGGAGGGATCCTCTAATAATAGGGAAAGCAAGTATGAGCTGAACAAGGACGCTATCCGGAGTAGTTGCTGGCATAGGATTTAGGGCATGTTAATACTGTAAATAGGGCAATGTATAATTGAATATATCATATGTAAAGGTTTTAAAAAGTTGGGTTAATGTATAATATTGTTTAAAGTCTTCCGCTGTAAATAAAAAGCTCTGATTTGTGGTTAAAATATTAATCCAACTGCGTGACGTGCCTCCGGTGCCCTGCCGGGTTTAGGGCGTCACAGGTTGGTATCAGAGCAGTAGTTAAAGGGATCTAGTGTCATAATAACTAGACTTTAACTAGAAAATTGATATGCCAGCAGGGATAGCTAGATAGAATAGTTTATTAAAACAAGAGAAGGTGATGGGACTATCATGAGAAGGAATAACGAGAATAGTAAAAGTAAAGTAAACAATTAATAGTACTTGGCCAACATTATTAATAATTTACTTTACTTATAGTATTCTGGTTATATACTTACATGCGAGTACCAAATAATCCTGATCTCGTTTTAATAGGTTATGGCTGAGAGGGAAAGTGAAAGAATGCAAGGTGGAACCTCGGAAAGAAATGTTGATGAGAGCACAGAGGTGCTCAGTATGACGAGACAGCAATTCCGTGATGCAATTGCTGAGGAGGTTCGTAAAGCCTTGAATGTAACTAGACCTGATGAAAGTAGGATTATTGATAAAGCTGAGGGGTCTAGTGAGAAGAAAGGAGTTACGTATAGTCAGTTCAAAGAGTGTAATCCTCCACGATTTTCTGGAGCTATGGATGTGGTAGCCACTCATAAATGGCTTCGTGAATGGAAGTCGTGATCAAGTTGAGTGAGTGTAGGGAGGATCAGAAAGTAAAGTTTGCAGCCCACTCGTTTGTAGGTGAGGCTTTGTATGGTGGGATACGATTATCCAGACGTTAGGTGAGGAGGCTACTGACAAAATGTTATGGCCTGAATTTAGAAAGTTAGTATCGGATAAGTTTTGTCTGAAGGGTGAGATGGATCGAATAGAGATGAGTTTCCTGCAGTTTCAGGCAGGTAACATGTCCCATAGGAGTACACGTCTAAGTTTGAGGAGATGGCGCGATTGGTGCCTCATCTGGTAATTCCTGAAGAAAAGAAAATTTGAGGTATACACGGGGTTACCTTAGTAGGTTAGAAAGTTGGTTAGATCATCTGCTCCAAGTAGTTATCAGTTGACGGTAAACTTAGCTGCAGATATGTATCAAGAAGTTTATGGTAGTAATGTTGCTCCTGATGGGAGTAAAAGGAGGCGTGAAGAACCTGTAGTGCAAAGAAGATTTGAGAATCCAAGTTTTCAAAAGAAGGGTAGGTTTGGAAGGGGTCAATTTCCGTGGAATGTCAGAAACGAGCTGCCACGTTGCGGGAAATGTGGCAAGCTACATCAGGTGAATGTATGATTGGTAGTAGAACTTGTTTTAGATGTGGAAAGTTCGGGCATTATGCTAATAAATGCAGTGAGAGTCCTCGTAAATGTTATGAGTGTGGAGAAACGGGACATATTCATAGTGAATGTCCAAGATTAACCGTTAAAAGGCCTGAACCGGTTAGATCGATGAAAGGGTCAGGAGAAGGGTCAATTGTGGCGAAGGGGCGAGCCTATTCTATGTCAGCTAGTGAGGCTAAAGCTCTGCCAGATGTAGTCTCAGGTACGTTTCTAGTTAATGGGATTCCAGCTAACGTGTTATTTGATTCTGGTGTAAGTGGAAGTTTCGTATCTGTTGATTTTTGTCCTATGCTTGCGAGTGAAATTCGACCATTAGAGGTAGCCTTTATAGTTGAAAAACTGCTGATAGATCTGTGATGATTAGTAGTATGATTGATGGTTGTTATATTGAATTAGAAGGATATAAGTTGCCTGCTAAACTATATCCAATGGTGTTAGGAGGATTTGATATAGTTTTGGGTATGGATTGGTTGGTAAACCATGAAGCCCATATTGTATGTAATAAAAAGTTAATTCAGTTAAGAGCACTGGATGGGAAAACGATTAATGTATATGGTGATAGAAAGGAGTCAAATGTGAAAATAATATCTATGATGAAAGTTGATAAGTTAATGAGCCGCGGGTGTGCATCTTATTTAGTATATATGATCGATTCTCAAAGTCTGTAAGAAAGATTGAGGATATTCCTGTGGTTAGAGATTTTGTAGATTGTTTCCAGAAGAATTACCGGGCATTCCTCCAGATCGTGAAGTTGAGTTTAGAATTGATTTGATTCCAGGTGCTAAGCCAGTTGCTAAGTCACCTTATAGATTAGCTCCATCGGAATGAAAGAGTTAATGAAGCAGACTGAAGACTTGCTAGAAAGAGGTTTCATTAGGCCTAGTTCTTCCCCGTGGGGTGCTCCAGTATTATTTGTAAAGAAGAAAGACGGGAGTATGCATATGTGTATCGATTATAGAGAGTTGAATAAGTTGACGATAAAGAATAAGTATCCACTTCCACGAATAGATGATTTATTTGATCAGTTACAGGGAGCTAGTTAGTTTTCTAAAATAGACCTTCATTCGGGGTATCATCAGTTGAAAGTCAAGGAAGAAGATATACCAAAAACAGCGTTTCGTACACGTTATGGTCATTATGAATTTTTAGTTATGTCCTTTGGGTTAACAAATGCACCTGCTGCTTTCATGGATTTGATGAATAGGGTGTGTAAGCCAATGTTGGATTGATCAGTAATTGTGTTTATAGATGATATACTGATCTGTTCAAAGAATGAGGGAGATCACGCCTGCCATCTTCGTGAAGTATTGGAAAGGTTGAGAAAAGAAAAGCTTTATGCAAAATTTTCTAAGTGTGAATTTTGGATGCGGGAAGTGCAGTTCTTAGGACATGTGATTAATGCAGAAGGCATTTTAGTAGACCCTTCTAAAATCGAAACAGTAGTGAAGTGGAGTCCTCCAAAAACGCCATCTTAGATCCGTAGTTTCTTGGGTCTGGCTGGTTATTATAGAAGGTTTATTCAGGATTTTGCTAAAATCGCATCCCCGTTAACGAAACTGACGAGGAAGAATGAAGAATATGTTTGGGGACCAGAACAAGAAAATGCATTTCAAGAACTGAAGCAGAAATTAACCCAATCACCAGTGCTGTCGTTGCCAGATGGAAATGAAGATTTGGTGATTTATTCGGATGCTTCGTATCAAGGCTTAGGTTGTGTATTTGTAGAAGACAAATCAAGGCTCGGCAAAACAAACTGCCTGTGCGAAAGACTGAATCCACGCGAATTAAAGAAGTCACGCGAGAAGCAGATCCCACGCGAGTCGCAGACCATGCGAGACAAGCTTCCACGCGAGATAAGATGCCACGCGAAAGCCATAGCCGCGCGAAATACCTGTCGCGCGAGAACTCACTGTTTAGTATAAATAGATGTATTTCGTTTTGTAATTAAGCTTTTCATTTATCATCATACTGTACTGTGCGAAAACTGCACAAGACCTTTTATAGGTTGTTCAATTCAATCGAAGAAGCATTTTATGTTCAATCCAATCTTCTTTTCTATCCAATCACGTTTACATTCTGCATTCACGTGATTGAGATCGTGTGTTATTGATTTCTGGGAGATTTCAGAGGTTTTACAATTGGTATCAGAGCTTTAGGCTCTTGAACCACGATTTGGAGAAGATTTGGATTATTTTCTACTCGTTTTTTGAAGAATTCTACATTGATCACTTTAGATTCTGATATGGCAATGTTATGCTGCTCGATTTTGGAGGTTTTGGACTGATTTGGACCAATTGAAACTGAATTAGTGGACTTTAGTTGAATTTTAATCAAAATTATACTTAAAATTGAACTAAATTCATTAAATTTGGACTAAAATGGGTTTAATCAACCTAATCAGTGAATTGGAGGTGACATTCGCGTGAACAAACGGTTGGAAATTTGATTCTGCACAAAGTTGAAGTTTTCGCTTGATCTGTAAGTTTTCGCACGCGAAAAGGTGGTGTTTTCGCTCAGTTAGGTATTTCACCTTTTTGTGCGATTCGCGTGAAAAGGTACTTTTGGAAATTCGCACGAACAGCTCCATCGCGCGAAAGTCTATCCGCGCGACATTTGGTTTCGCACAAGTTCTGTATTCGCACGAATATCTGATTTTTGACTTTCTGATCATTATGGCTTCAACGACTCCGAATTTGAAGCATCTTACTACTTCACTTCATCTAGATACGGAAATTGGTACTGGTAACAAGCCACCGAGGCTTCTCTGTGAAGATGATTATTCTGATGGGGCTTTCCGGTTTGAGAGATATGTTATTTACACGGAACCGAAGATGTGGAGATCAATCCAGTATGGTCCTTACATTCCGTTGTATAAAAATAATGGTGGAGATGATGGTAGAAATGATGATGATGATGATGATGGAGGTAATGATGGTAATAATGATGATGGAGGTGATAATGCTGGAGGTGATGCTACAGGTTCTTCTTCGAGTCCAACTGGAGATACTAACACTGATAATGTCGATCGACCAAGTGTTAGTGATCCAGAAGGATATGATCCACTAGACCCTGCCACGGAAAGTGTGTATGAAAAGGAACTGTATTATTTTCAACAAACTTCATCTGGAGCTGTTGAAGAAGAACTTGATATGTTTGATGATCTGGAAGAGCAGAATGAATGTACAGACATTTTTGGGAACTGATCGTAGGATGTTTATTCGATACTTATAAGGGTTAATTGCTTTGTTTTATACGAATATTAGTATCGAACATGTGTACTTTGAGTGTGTTAATGTTTGCAGGTGGTAGAAGACAAAAGTACTTATTTTGAGAGCTTTATGGAAGTATTAGAGCAAGTGGAAGGACCGGATGTGCTATTACATGAAAGATGGAGTAAAATCAGGTCAATCTGGCACCACCGTATCAGTCACCGTATCCACCGCCGTATCATACTCTGACCACCGTATCAGGCACCGTATCAAGCACCGTATCATACGCTGGTCAGCGTATCAGCCAGCGTATCCTGAATAAATTCCAGTGAAAGAGCTCCGTAAAACCTCATGACCGGCGTATGATACGCCGGGGTCACCGTATGATACGCCGGTCACTCTAACAACCTCCGGATTTTAAGGATTTTCTCACCTTTTTGAACCCAATCATTAGGGTTTCGAAAGGGAGGTTGGGAGGACGAATTTTAGAGGTTTTGAAGATGATTTTGGAAGTTCTTTTCACCACGGTTTCACCCGGATCAAGTCTTAACAACATCAAATCAAGCATTGAAGATACAATCATGCTAATGAGCGGCTAATCTTGTTCGTAATCACTTTCGGGAGGAGAGTTCTTGTAAGTGAAGCACTAGGGTTAGTTTGAATTGATGTTTTGGGTTATGTTCTCTTGACACAAGAATATAATTGTACGTTTGTTTAAAGTTAAAAGACTTGTTTATGTTTAAGTATTTGTGTGCTTTCATTCGCACTCGGTTTCCTTGCATCGTGAGCAGTTTGTCATGTATGTGAATTCTTTGCATAAGTAAGTTGATAATTGTGTGAGCGAGCGAGTCTTAAAAGTTTGTTTCATAATTATCACTTTAATCAAACGATTTTGCAAAATCATGTCTATGTGATTCCCAATCAATTCTTATGAAACCAAGTGTGGATCTTTGAACTTGAATCTTGAAAGTGGTTGCCTTTTTCTCATAAGTGTTAAAATCAATTATCAAGTTTGTTGCTTTATGCAGTTGTGTTCATTAATCCATTCCAAGTTTCAATCTTTTATTATAAAGTTTAAGTATTTTAGTTGATTGAGTCACGTTAGTTAAACACTTTCCACATATTCCCTGAGGAGACGACCTTACTTACCCGTACTAGTTATAGGTAGTTAAGTCTTTAATATTAACTTGTTTTTGATCCAACCACGATAACACGATCAAAATGGCGCCGTTGCCGGGGAATTAGTGCGCAAAGTGTTATTTTTTGTTAAATTCTTTTAGTTTTCTTTTCTTTTTTTTGTTTTGTCTTTTGCGGTGCTACGCTAGGTGTTATGTCTTGCAGGTTACTCTCAAAAAGTTAAACCTCACCATGAATCAAGTTCATTATTCATGTACCGGTTGTGGAAGTCCAGTTCACACGCGAGATCATTGCCCTGAGTTTTTGCAAAAGTGTGAAGAGGCGAGAAGAAAATTATATTTGTTAGATGTCTATTATGATGATGTACCATCATATTATCCGGACTACGAGTCATCTTCTCCATATTATGAAGGATATTATCAGTCAGAGGTGAATTACAACTCTAAGAAAGATTGGGATTGCAACAACTATAAACCAGAGATGACATCAAGCTCAAGTCAACAGGAGAATTATAACCACTATCATGAAGACTACTCTCAGGTGACGTACAAGGATCAGAATCAATGTCAATTTCCTAAACAAGAACATGTTATCCAGGATGTTGAGCAAGTTCAAAATAAGTATCAATCTGACGAGGAGGAAACTATTGCTCGATTGGAGTTGGTATTACCCGAGATCGATAAGTTGTTGTTGATTTGACTACTTGACTATCAAGCGTGACACGTTATTGTTAAAAATAGAATTAGAAGAGTTGATCTCACCATCTTTTAAAGTTGAGGATGAGGTCATGGAGACTAATACCACATTAATTCCTTCATTTGTTGAAGATCTATGTGTAAAGCAAGTGGTGGTTGATGCTTATGATGATAAAGTGAAAGAAGAGGTTATAGGTCTTTCAGAGCAAAGAGCTGAATGTTTAAACCCAATAAATGACATAACACCTCCTACCAAACAAGAGACTAAGATATTTTCATGTGGTTCTAACAGTACTTTAATATTCATTATGCAACTTGACAAAACAGGGGATAATGGCTTGTGTGCAAACAAGATGAAAGTCAGTATAGAGGCCATCGATAAATTTATTCAAAGGAGAGCCCACAACGATTCAATAGACATGCCAAGGACGGGAAAGAATGTGTGGACCCGACATGTCAACTACCATGTATACATTGGTAACTCGATGGGACAATGTGAATTTAGGATGACGACCATTGATTCAAGAAACATGAAGACTATGAAAAAGAAAATAGAGATTCGGTATGCTAATTATCGAGCGTTTGTTGGAAACTCGCTAGGAAAATGTTCAATTCAACCACCATAAGTGGTCTCAGGTAAGGTCTGGCTGAAGACCTAAAACTTAGCGCTCTCCGGGAGGCAACCCGGTGAACTTGTGGGTGTGTTCACTAGAAACCCTCACGAGACTCCACTCGTCCACTCGAGTCTACCGAGTGGTTTAAAAGGCTTATTGCATACGCTAAATGCAATCGTGATTCCTACGAAAGTGAGTTTTAGTGCTATTTTCAGTTGTTTTTTTTTTTTTTTTTTCGTTTTATGTTTTTCTTTCGTGTTCTTCTTACTCACCAGTTGCAGAAGGTCAAGTGTGGGGAAAACCCATGAACTCAGCAGGTATGTATTTCGACCTTTGTGTGCAATGAGGACAACGTACGCTGCTCTGTCCCTAGAAAACACCCGACATACGCCCACACATACGCTGGACCAGGTGACTCGAGAACCTCATCTCTATAATCCGTTATAATATTGCAAAACATACATTGAGGACAACGTACCTCAAGTGTGGGGATGAGGGGATAAGGGAATTGAAAATTGAAAATTTTTAGAAAAATTCAATGATTTTTTTTTGAAATTAGCCTCAAGTGAGCTTAATTGTGCATTAAACCTAATTTTTTTGATGTAAATCATTAACTACTACTTGCTTGTGCACATGTAGAGGTCCTTTGACATGGTTAGTTGAAAGCCTTAGGAAAGTTTTCTCAACAAGTAGTTGTTATAAGCGGAAATAGGATTGCTCAATTAAGTATAACAAGCTAGAAGGTAGATAATATGCATGCTTCACATCCTTAGCCTATTCAACCGTTTCCGTGAGAACTTGAGCTTACTTGAGCATTATTCATATCATATCTAATAGCTCTTTTCTTTTCTTGAGTGGTTACCATAATGTGCACTTATTTTAGAACTCGTGTATCTTATACATGTCAAGATCTTGAACCGTTACGGTGCACGAACATGATGGAGGCACTAGGATAAGCCTTTTGTTTAAGCCTTTTCATTTGATTTCCCCACCTTAACTTATTCCCTGTAGAAACCCTGTTGAGCCCCAAACAATTCTTTTGTATGAACCTATATCACCAAACCAATAAACCTTGAGCCTTTTCTTTTAAACCCGTGCAGTGAAATCCAAATTTAGGAAGTGCTTAAATTGTTTATTTATATGTTCCTCTACTTCAGTGTGTTAATAATATTCAGCAAAAAAAAAAAAAAAAAAAAAAAAAAAAAAAAAAAAGAGAGATAAAAAAGAGAGATAAAAAAAAATAATAATAAAAAAAAAAGAAAAAAGGAAAAAGAAAAAAAAGAAAAGGTGGCTATATATAAGGTCAAAATGACCCAAATATAAAGCGCCAAAAAGAGAGTGAATTACTATAGTGTGTCCGGGTCAACGCGATCCAAGTGAGGTTATGTGGTCATGAATTCAGCCGTTCGAAATTGGATTTTATGAACTTTTGCCACTTTAATCCCTTTTACTCACCCTACACCTTAGCCTACCATTACAACCCTTAAAAGCCCTCTTGATTTGTGTATTGTTTTGTGTTTGTTGATGGAGATGTGATGTATATACGAGCTTATGAGATAATGTACATTATTGGTTTTGAGTGTTACAGATATACTAGTATACTATCACTAGTCCAGAAAACAAACCGAGAGGAGAGATTGATTGTGAGAAGGTGTGAATGCATGTATGTTATAAACTTGAAGCAAGTTGACTTAATTGGGCGATTCTAGGTTTAAAACAAGGAATCAAATATACTTGTTGGGTTGGCAATCTTGAATGATGTAAATCTTGAAACTAGGTATGTTTTGGGACCTTAACTCACACAGTGCAAGAGGGATCTTAATGTTTTTGATTGGTTAGTGTTAAAATGTTACAAGAAGGCTTTGCTTGAGGTCAATCAAAGAATAAGTGTGGGGATGTGATCGTAGGATGTTTATTCGATACTTATAAGGGTTAATTGCTTTGTTTTATACGAATATTAGTATCGAACATGTGTACTTTGAGTGTGTTAATGTTTGCAGGTGGTAGAAGACAAAAGTACTTATTTTGAGAGCTTTATGGAAGTATTAGAGCAAGTGGAAGGACCGGATGTGCTATTACATGAAAGATGGAGTAAAATCAGGTCAATCTGGCACCACCGTATCAGTCACCGTATCCACCGCCGTATCATACTCTGACCACCGTATCAGGCACCGTATCAAGCACCGTATCATACGCTGGTCAGCGTATCAGCCAGCGTATCCTGAATAAATTCCAGTGAAAGAGCTCCGTAAAACCTCATGACCGGCGTATGATACGCCGGGGTCACCGTATGATACGCCGGTCACTCTAACAACCTCCGGATTTTGAGGATTTTCTCACCTTTTTGAACCCAATCATTAGGGTTTCGAAAGGGAGGTTGGGAGGACGAATTTTAGAGGTTTTGAAGACGATTTTGGAAGTTCTTTTCACCACGGTTTCACCCGGATCAAGTCTTAACAACATCAAATCAAGCATTGAAGATACAATCATGCTAATGAGCGGCTAATCTTGTTCGTAATCACTTTCGGGAGGAGAGTTCTTGTAAGTGAAGCACTAGGGTTAGTTTGAATTGATGTTTTGGGTTATGTTCTCTTGACACAAGAATATAATTGTACGTTTGTTTAAAGTTAAAAGACTTGTTTATGTTTAAGTATTTGTGTGCTTTCATTCGCACTCGGTTTCCTTGCATCGTGAGCAGTTTGTCATGTATGTGAATTCTTTGCATAAGTAAGTTGATAATTGTGTGAGCGAGCGAGTCTTAAAAGTTTGTTTCATAATTATCACTTTAATCAAACGATTTTGCAAAATCATGTCTATGTGATTCCCAATCAATTCTTATGAAACCAAGTGTGGATCTTTGAACTTGAATCTTGAAAGTGGTTGCCTTTTTCTCATAAGTGTTAAAATCAATTATCAAGTTTGTTGCTTTATGCAGTTGTGTTCATTAATCCATTCCAAGTTTCAATCTTTTATTATAAAGTTTAAGTATTTTAGTTGATTGAGTCACGTTAGTTAAACACTTTCCACATATTCCCTGAGGAGACGACCTTACTTACCCGTACTAGTTATAGGTAGTTAAGTCTTTAATATTAACTTGTTTTTGATCCAACCACGATAACACGATCAGGAACAACCTTCAAGAGCTATTCAAAGACATCAATCTTGAAGAAGGAGAAATCCCCAATGAGACTGTGAGTGGTGAAACTCCTGCTGTTGCTACAAAGAAAGATTCTACTGGTCAGATTGTTTTATTTACTAGAGGAGGATTGATGTTCAAAGCACCACCACCACCTACTGAAGCTCATTTTCTGTTTATATCAAAGCCAAAACAGAACTATGGTGAAATGTCTCATGTTATTAGCTGGGGTTATGATGGTGAAAAAAGGATGTATGTCATAAAGAGAAGGAATGGAGAAATTGATTATCTAAAGAGCACTCAAGACTTCCATACTCTACGTGCTGCTGATTTATACTCCATGGGCAAAGCTCCATTCTTCAATGAAAGTAATTACAGTGAAGCTGAATTGATAAGATCACTAATACGAAGGGAGATGCGCACAAACTTCAAGGATTTTAAGACTGCAAAATCAAAGTTGATTGATGACTCAACAAGAATTGATGAAAATACTAAAGCTCCTATGAAGATATGAGTCTATCAACATCCCAAATTTATCAGAAAAGTCCCTGTGCATGCTCCAGTTCCTCCCAACACTTTGAAGCAACTTATATCTTGGAGATGTGAGAAGGATTCCGGTCACGCTGTGTTCAGATGTATAGACAGGTCTTATCGAATCATTGATCCAGCAGACTTAATGAAGTTTGGCAAAGACGACTTACTCAAGCTGTTACACTGCCCTATTTCAGCTGATGAGTCTGTTTATTTTCTATCTTGCCAGTACGTGTGGATGATTGACCGGATCCTGAGAAACAAATGGTATGCCTATGCAGGCTCGTACAAGAAAGCGAATGTTGACTTTGATTGATTATGTTTCACCGAGCCTAGGGGGAGTGTTGGATCATGATAAGGCTGGTGCAACCAAATTCACTTCATAGTCACTTTTGGTACTACATTAAAGGGCTTCCGAAGCCAAGCAAGAGATCTTCTGAGAGTCTGAGGAACAACAGCTGAAGATATCTACTGAAGGCAAAAGCTGAAGTCAACTGCTAAAGACAACAGCTGAAGCCAACAGTTGAAGATATCTACTGAAGACAAAGTCTGATGAAAGAGCTGAAGACAAAGTCTGAAAGCTTCCGAAGACAAAGTCTGATGAAAGAGCTGAAGACAAAGTCTGAAAGCTTCCGAAGACAAAGTCTGACAAAAGAGCTGAAGACAAAGTCTGCTTCCGAAGACAAAGAAGACTCCAAGCTTCGGAAGAAACAGTCTTCCGAAGTATAAGTGCCTGCGGAAGAAGTTATTCTTCCGAAGTACTTTATCCTTCGGAAGACACTGCTATGTCCAGCAGATAAAAGTATGGTCCCTGACAGTCCGCTACAGACCTCTGATACAGCATGGCATCTTCCTAAAGAGCCATGTTGTTGACCATACTTTATTCTACTGTTCATCTTTTTATGATAGTACATGTTACCAACTTTAGTTGGTGACAAAAGGTAAGTCAGGGACATGTCTTGACTACCAACTCTCAGGCAAAATGTCTGAAAGACCTCACCTAGAGTCTTGTAGTATAGATGTAAGGTTAGAGGTATCCAGCTGGTATCAAAGTATATCCGGCTGTAGGTAGTATTATATATATCTTCTCCCTGTAACTCTTTATGTAAGTGATTTGAGTCCAAGTGTCTTGTAATCCTTTGAGTTGAGAAGCAATATATAAAAGTACCTTGAAAATTTACTTGCTGTGTTAAATTTTCTTACTGCTTGTTACTTGATATATTGTGATCAACTCTTCATAAGACTGCTTGCTTGCTGAGTGTTGATTCACAGTGAGTTGAGAGAAAAACCACCCGAAATCCGATCCTGCAATTGGTATCAGAGCACCAGGCTCTTTATTGTGAGATCTTACCATCCTAATCAACCTGTTTTTCACTCCTCACCACAATCCACTCACTCAAATGGTTGCTCTATCCATGACTGATATGGAAACCGGTACCTTGACCAAGTCCCCCATGATCACCCCTGAAGATTTTGACACATGGTGTATCAAGATGGAAGGCTTCATCAAGTGTCAAGATTCAAGGATGTGGGACTCCATTGTCAATGGTCCTTTCATACCAAGCACTACATCTGCCACTGGTAATCGGATCATCCCAAAAGATGTTGATGATTACTCAGAGGAAGATAGGAAGAGAATAGAGCTAGATCAAAGGGCTATGACTTGTCTCCAAACTGCTCTCCCTAACTCCATCTACAGACGCTTCAAGAAGTGCAAGACTGCTAAAGATTTATGGGAAGCTTTGAAGCTGATGTATGAGGGATCCAAGGAAACTCAGGAGAACAAGAAAGATCTCTTGAAGCAGCAGTTTGAGAACTTTACTTTCAAGGCTGGTGAGACCTTGACTCAACAATACTTCAGGTATGTTGAGCTAGTAGATACTCTGGCGGACATTGGAGTAGCTCTTGAGAACAGAGACATAGTTAGGAAGTTCATGTCTTCGCTTCCTAAACTATGGACTCACTACTGTGTTGTCATCAAGAGAACTTCGGACCTTAAGACTCTTTCTCTCACAGAGTTGTATGGTATCCTAAGTGCATTTCAGATGGAGATGAACATGCAGAACTCCTCTGACCACTCCAATAACCAACTGAGTTCAGCCCTTCATGTGGTTGAAAGGGAAAGCATAGAACCACAGCATCAGTTGCTATGCTACCCTGACAACTCACATACTGGACCCTTCATTACTCTACCTGAGACTCCAAAGTCTCAAAAGGTTCAACACAACTCCTTTCAGGACGGTTGTGCCTTTGTCTCTGGAAGTGGACACTCTGGTGATTTTCAATACTGCTTTGATGATCTTGAGTGCTTCAGTCCAGATGATGTGGAGTACATGGACATTGTCCAGCAGATGGCTCTTTTAACTTACAGAGCGAAGAAGTTCTTCAAGAGAACTGGAAGGCAATTCCCTCAAAACCCAGTCAACAACAAGTTTGGGTTTGATAAGAGCAAAGCAAGGTGTTACAACTGCAACCAACTTGGTCACTTTGCTAGGGAATGCAAGGCTCCCAAGAACAACCCAGGAACCCCACAGGCCTCCACACATCCCACTGCTCCCAAGCATGAAGAAAAGTCAACTGAAACAGCTGCCGTTGCTCAGGAAGTTGACTGGAGCTTCATGGTACAGGATGTGACTCCCGCTCAAGCACTCATGGCCGGAACAGATGATGATCAGGTATATGAACATCTTTGTACTGCTGCCTGTATTGCTAAAGTTAAATTGTATAAGGATTACATTTCGGAAATCAGATCTGAGGTTGAGTCTTTAAATGTGCTAAAATCTGACTTTAAAAGAGCTGAATCTGACTATCAAAGGAAAATTGATGAGTTAGAGAAAATTGTGTCTCTTTTAAAACATGAAAAGACTAACTATAAGACTCAAATCAAAGATCTGATCTCCAAACTTTCTGAAGTTCAAGCCCAGTTAGTCACAGCTGAGGCTCAGGCTAGGAAGCAAGCTATTGCTGAGCAAAGCTTCCAAACTATTCTTGCATCAACCTCTCATTCCAAAATGTTTTATCAAAACAAAGAAGGGTTGGGAACCAGTGAAATAGCTCCACCATACTCTTATGAGTCTATTAGACTACCTAGATGTGGTACTGAAGAGCAAGAGGTTCCAACTGCTGACCTTCTCCATTGGAACTAGAGGATGAAGTGAAAATAGTGGCCTCCACAGGGGAGAAACAGGAGGATACACCATCTCCACCTGTGATGATCAAATCCTGACCACCAAGGCAAGAAGAAGCAGAGCTAAAGCTGCTAGAAGGACTGCCAAGAAGGTTGCAGAGTCCAAGCTTAAGTTTGACCCTAAGCAAAAGGGTGTCTTCATTTCTGCCGGATTTCAAGTGGTAGGTACTCCTGATTCAGGAAAGGTGTGTAGTACCAGCACTCATGTCCTACTGAAGGATCAGAAGTTGAAAGGGAAAGTTGCTGATGAAGAGAAGAAACCCAAGAAACAGCAACCTGCAAGTTCCCAGAAGACTAACATTGCATGCATAATGTGTGGTCTGCACAACCATATGGCTAAAGATTGTTACTACAATCCAGCAAGCACACATTATGCAAATAATGTTAGAAAAGAAGAAGTCAGAGAAGGTTTCTCAGTTGGACCACTTCAAAAGGTCCAAATGATGAAAAAGGGAAAGTTGGTCTCGGAAGCCAAGTTGCTTTCGGAAGAAACTACTTCTTCCGAAGGGAAAATGGCTTCAGAAGCCAAACCTTCTAAGGTTTGGAAGAATAAGAAGGCTCCCTTGAAACCATCTCAGAAGAAGACTACTTCAGAAGAAAAGGTGGTGAAGGCTTCTTCCGAAAAGAGAGAAGCTTCGGAAGAAGACCATGCTGCAAAAGCTTCAACAAGCTCATCCTCAAAGATCAACCAAAGGATGGATTGGAAGATCAAGGAAGATGCTGCAGCCCAAACCTCTTCTTCAACAATGACCTATATTGAACCCCATTGCATATCTTTTGGTTCAATTATGTCACTATCTTTGGAAGAGCCCGAGACCTGCAAGGCTTGGGCTTCCAAACACATTTGGATTTATGAGATGATCTGTGTTGCATGCCTGAAAGGGAAACAACACAGATCATCTCATAAATCCAAATGTGTTAACTCTATCACTACTCCATTACACTTATTGCACATGGATCTCTTTGGACCCACAAGTATAATGAGCATTGGAAGGAAATCATACTGCCTTATGATAGTTGATGACTTTACAAGATTTACATGGGTATTCTTTTTAAGAAGTAAAGATGAAACTGCTGAAACTTTAAAATCTTTTATTCTTAAAATAGAAAATCAAATTGATCACAAGGTTAAGATTATTAGAAGTGATCAAGGGACTGAGTTTAAGAACTTCGTTCTTGACTCATTCTGTGACTCAAAAGGGATTGATAGACAATATAGTGCTCCCAGAACTCCTCAACAAAACGGTGTTGCTGAGAGGAGGAACAGGACACTTATTGAGGCTGCTCGGACCATGTTAGCTGATTCAAAGCTGCCTCTAACATTCTGGGCAGAGGCAGTCAGCACTGCATGCTATGTGCAGAACAGGGTTCTTGTAGTTAAGCCCCATGGAAAAACCCCTTATGAGTTATGGAACAAGAGGCCACCGTTCATTGGCTTTCTAAGGTCCTTTGGCTGCAGGTGTACCATACTTAACACAAAGGACAACTTGGCAAAGTTTGCTGAGAAGTCGGATGATGCTATCTTTATTGGATACTCTTCTAGCTCCAAAGCTTATAGAGTATACAATATTAAGAATCAACAATTTGAGGAGTCATCCAACATAGTTGTTAATGAGCACACTCCTTGTGTTAGGGGGAATGGACCTGAGTATATCTTTGATTTAGAATTGTTTCCAAACTATTCTAAACCATCTTGTGAGAATGTTTCAGCTGGAACAGGTGCTCAAAGTGATGCTGATGCCGATGCAGGTCAACTATATGAGCTTCCCAGACCTATTCCAAATTCTCCAAGAGCTGAAGGGCAACAAGCTTCAACTATTCACAGATCTGACAGTGTAACTATCTCCAGAAATAGTGAAGCTTCAACAAGTGAATCACTTGATCAACCTCAAAGTTCCTCAGGTGATCCACCACAACACCAGGTCGAGGGAAGTGGTATTCTGAAGGAACAGGCAACTGTTAATACTACTTCACAACCAACCATTGATGATGTTTCTCAATCATTCAATCAGTCCTCATTGAATGACTCTGAAACAGCAGTTGGACAGAGTGATCCAGTTCCTGATCAGAATATGTCTAACCTAGACTTATCTCTGCAATTGGAAGTGATTCCTCGTCTTAGGATTCACAACACTCATCCAACTGAGAACATCATAGGGAATGTCTCTGAGGGTGTGAGAACAAGAGGACAAACTCATCATGGGAATGTCTGCTTGTACTCATGCTTCCTGTCTCAGATGGAACCAAAGAAGGTAGAAGATGCCTTAAAGGATAGTAGTTGGGTTGAATCGATGCAGGAGGAGCTGCTTCAATTCAGAAGACAAAAGGTCTGGAATCTATGCCCACTACCATCTGGTCAAGTACCCATAGGCACTAAATGGGTATTCAGGAACAAGAAAGATGATAGAGGCTTGATTATCAAGAACAAGGCAAGACTAGTAGTTCAAGGGTACACCCAGGAGGAAGGAATTGATTATACTGATGTCTTTGCACCTGTTGCAAGACTTGAGGCAGTTAGGATCTTCCTTGCTTATGCTGCATCCAAGAACTTCACAGTCTACCAACTTGATGTCAAGTGTTCTTTTCTATATGGGGATATAGATAGGGAAATCTATGTGTGTCAACCTCCAGGATTTGAAGACCCACAGCACCCCAACTATGTGTGCAAACTGGATAAAGCTCTATATGGGCTGCACCAAGCACCTAGGCTGTGGTATGAGACCTTGTCTCAGTTTCTCCTGAAGAATGGATACACTAGAGGTACCATTGACAAGACTCTTTTCATCAGAAAGAGTGGAAAAGACATTTTGTTAGTACAAGTCTATGTTGATGACATCATATTTGGTTCTTCAAACGACCAAATGTGCAAGGACTTTGAAAGCATTATGAAGCAGAAGTTTGAGATGAGTTCCATGGGAAAAATGGACTTTTTCCTTGGAATCCAGGTGAAACAGATGAAGGAAGGGTTCTTCATAAGTCAATCTAAGTATGTCTCAGACATCTTAGAAAGATTTGAAATGAAGGACTGTAAACCAGCCAAGACACCCATACCCAGAAACCATAATCTTTGCCCTGACCTTGAGGGGGAGGATACTGATCAACATCAGTATAGAGCAATTATTGGTTCTCTGATGTATCTCACTGCAAGTAGACCAGATATCATGTTTGCCACATGCATTTGTGCAAGATATCAGGCTGCTCCAAAGGTGTCTCACCTAACTGCTGCAAAGAGAATCCTTAGATACCTCAAAGGAGCACCTAAACTAGGTCTCTGGTATCCAAGAAATAGTGATTTCAATCTCTATGGATTCTCTGACAGTGACTATGGTGGCTGCAACATTGACAAGAAATCAACATCAGGAGGATGTCAATTTCTTGGTGGAAGGATTATCTCATGGCAATGCAAGAAACAATCCTGTGTCTCTACATCAACTGCTGAAGCTGAATACATTGCTGCTGCTAGCTGCTGTGCTCAATTGTTATGGATTCAAAATCAGATGTTAGACTATGGGTTCAACTTCATGACTACTCCTATCCATATTGACAACAACAGTGCTATCTCCATTACTGAGAATCCGGTGAAGCACTCCAAGACAAAACACATTGATATCAGGTATCATTTCATTAGAGATATTCATGAAAAACAGCTGATAAAGTTAATCAAAGTTGACTCAAATGAACAATATGCTGATTTGTTCACAAAGGCATTTGATGAACAAAGATTTAAGTATCTCATATCAGCAATTGGGATGATAAACATTGAATAACTACCTCTTTTGAAAACCTTTTAAATGAGTAATGTCTTGTGTCAATACAATTTAAGCCCTGTTACAAAAGATCTTTAAACTATTCCAAGTGTAAATTCCTTCCGAAGAGGAACTAACTCTCGGAAGATATTCTTGAATATCTTCCGAAGCTAAATTCCTCAATGGAAATTTTCTTCTCGGAAGAGTTTTTGGTCTCGGAAGAAGCGATTGATTTTATATCAGATCTACTTCCGAAACTTATACAACTCTCCATTCGGAAAGACAGCTTTACCTTCGGAAGCAATGCCTTGCTTCGGAAGATAAAGTGCCTTCAAAGGACAATTTTACCTTCGGAAGCAATATCATGCTTCGGAAGAGAAATTGCCCTCGGAAGAAAATACCTTCGGAAATGTTTTACCCTCGGAAGTAAAGGTTTTTATATGTAACGGATATCTTTTGGGCCCCACTCTGTAAAAAGTAAAGATTTTGTTGATAATGTCAGATTATTTAAAATTATCCTTGCCGCCAACATCATTTCTCCGCCGTAAACCACCATACCACCCACAGTAACCCCAACACAGTTACCCTATTACCACCACTACCACTATTTACCCTTTTTAAATAATCTTGACTCATCAATTTCATCTTCTTTTACCACTTTACAGCCCTAACTGTTCCCTTCACTGTCAAAATCTCAAATTCACCCAAATTTCAAGCTTATCTTTTCTTCAATGGCGCTAAACCCTCAGCACAACCAAGTCGTATTACTTGACTCGTCAAGGGATGCAGACTTCACCCAAATCATCACCTTTCTCACCGAATCCACCTATCTCACTGCACTAACAGTTAACCCCACCATATACTCCAACCATATGTCAGAATTTTGGAGCAACGGTGAAACTGCAGTACTGAATGGGGTTCGAGTCCTGAGAACCCGAGTTTGTGGCCAAGAGTTGGTCATCAATGAACAGCTCATCAGGGAGCATCTCGAGCTTCACGATGATGGGGCTCCTACTGAGTTCCCCAAGGAAGACTTGGAAGGCACCTATATCCTCATGGGATATGGAGGCGATGTCAGCAGGTCTACAGTATACAAGTTCAACTTCTCTTACCATTGGAAGTTCCTGCTGCACATTGTCCTACATTGCCTCTCCAATAAATCAGGGGGTTGGGATCAAATCCCATATGAACTAGGATGCCTAGTTCATGGGTTGGTGAGAGGCCTCAGATTCAACTACTCATGATTTGTGTTGAACAACCTAATCGCCAATCTGAGCAGGGATACATTCTTCATGTATCCCCGATTTCTTCAACACATAATCAACTGTGAGATGGAACCAAGCAAGCTTGTCTGCGCAGCTGCTCTTCCTGTTCCACACATGAGGCCTACCATCTTCAAGACACTGAAGAAGATGTCCACCAACTTCACTGGACGGTACACTCCATTACCTCCAGAGATGACTGAGCGCATAGCTCCTGGTGACATCCCTGTTAACCCCACAGGTGATGAACCCACACCAGCAAAATCCACCACAATACCAAAACCTTCTTTACCTATCAAAGCCACATATGAGAGACGCCCCAAACGAACCCTTGTTCAATCTACTCTGATTGAACAAGCTCCTCCTGTTCACACCGAAAGGACTAGAGTGGAATCATGGGCTCCCACTCAGTCCGAGGTCACACCATCCTTCACATTTGACCTCAATGTGGGTTTTGAGCCTCCTCAGTCTCAAACCCCTGAGCCCGAACCCCAAGCCTTTAGCCCACAGGGTGAGTCTCTACACTCTCCTGTGCAGGCTTCTAGGGACAGCCCCACCATAGGCTCAATGCCTGTAGACATTGATCAAGGTCCCGGGTCAGTAGGACTAACCACCCTCTCTTTCACTGACCTTTTACTCCGAACTGATGAAGAGATTACATCTCTCCATGGCTATGAAGTTGATCTACAACACCCACTGAGAAATCAACAGAGCCAAGAGGGATCCCTTGTCTCTAGCCCCCATCAGAAGCCAGCTACTGAGGTGAGTCCCACTGATGTGGAGGGGACTCATGTAGACTTAGCTGCCACTACTCAGAGTCTCTCATTGAGCTCTCAGGACAGTGGTAACATCATTAGGACTGAGTCTACAGCAACTTTGCCCATTGACATCTCTGAAAGAGATGACTCTGAGCAAAGGAAACCAGGGTGCCAAGAAACCACATCTGGTGGTGAGAGTGAGCATACTAGGTATGTTATCTCATCTCCCCATGATTCTTCTTATGAAGATGAGGGAAGTATGCAACTAACACTTCAGTACTTGCTTTCTAAGGTCTCCAACCTGGAATCACAGGTGAGGATCTTAGAATCAAGGACTGCCACTCAGCAACTTGAGATTAACTCTCTCAAGGCTAAACTAGCTGAGAAACAGACGGAGAGGTCTGTTAGGCATGTACCAATCCAGGTCTCAATGACTTCTTCCTCTAGCTCATCTAGCTCTCAAGATGATGCTACCAAAAAGGGGGAGAAAGTTCAGAGACAAACACCTATGGAACCACAGACCCAATTCATTTCCACCCAACTAATCACACTACCTGAGTCATCTCAATCCTTTCTGGAGATTGACTCAAGGATGCTTCAAGATCTCTACAGACTTTTCACAAAGTTTGTATTGAGATCATCCCTAGAACAGCCCAGCCCCGACACCACACTTGCTTACTTTGGGGCTGAGGAGCTTCAAAGGCTGACTGCACCTTCTACCACTGTGGAAGAAGTTGGTCAACCTAAGGTCTTCATGGAACCTGAGATTAGCTTCGAAGGGGAAATGGGGACTGATGGCCCAGCAACTGAAACAGATGGGACAGAATCTGCAGCAGTCTCATCTTCCGAAGCTCTAGCTGAAGCTTCCGAAGCTTACATGGAAGCATCGGAAGAACAAGACAAGTCTTCCGAGGCCGAAATAGAAGTTGCGGAAGGCTTATTTCAGATGTCCGAGGAACTGACCATCACAGATGTCATTGCTGAAATTGCATCTGAGGTGAGCAGGGAGGACATTTCTGAAATACCTCCAACCCAAGCACCAGCTGAACTTCTCTCTCAATCACAACCCTCCATCCAAGAACCACCATAGTCAAGCACAATCAAAGACAAAGGCAAAAGAAAATTGACTGCAGAAGAGCTTCAGGAGGAGGAGAAGATTGAGAAGACCAAAAAGAAAGGTCGGTTTCCTACTGAGAAGCTGTTAGCTGCTAGTTCTAAGGCAGCTATAGCCAATCAGGAAGAAATCAACCAGAGGAGAAGAACAGCACTCATTGACCAGCTCATCAATCTAGGAGCTGCCAATGAGGAGATACTCCTGCTACCATTAGAGGAGTTGGTGACCTTGGAGAGGTCAACCAGGCTACAACAAGAAAAAGAAGCCAGGTTGGCCTTGGAGAAGGAAGAACAAGAGCAAAGGGAGGCAGCCCTGAAGCTGAGAGAGGCTAGGATCAAGTTCCTCCTCTCAAGAGGCTTCAGTCTTCCTGAACTGTCTCCACATGATGATGACATGATCCTGCTGCTCCACAACAAAGAGCAGGATCAAACGGAGAAGGAAAGGAAGAAGGCTGCTAGGGAGAAGTTGAAGGAGAAGAGGAAGAGGGAGGAAGAGAAGGAGGTCACTGCTGCCAAGAAGTCAACTGACAAAGCCTGGATGAAGGACTACCTCCGGGCTCATGGCTTCTCTGGTAGGCAGGTGGGACCTATGTCCGAAAGGACACTCCAGCGGATAGTCAGTGAAATAAAAGCTGACATCCGTTTGGGGAAAAGGAAGGAGATGTACAGAAGGATGAAAGAAATGGTCTTCACCCCAGCCACTCAACCACAGCCACAACCCACACCAGAACCAACCCCTTTTCCCATTAAACCCGAACCCACTGATGAAACCTTCACCCCTCAACCCACAACTTTACCCAAACCTACCACATCACCTCAACCACCCAAACTACCCATCCTAAAACCCAAGACTCAACCCAAAACCACTAAACCTAAGCCTACCCAACAACAACCAAGATCATCCCCTCAGCCTCCTAAACATCTCTCCTTTGAGGAAATAAAGGAGTTCAAGACGAGGCTCATCAACTGCACTACCTGAGCAGCATCTCCTGTGAGGGAGAGGTTATCAACATCACCTATGTTGATAACTCTTCAAACTCCCTCACCCTAGGCCAATTTCTTGAATTGCCTAGAGATACCTTGGGCCAGGCTGCAAGACTTCTTGATCTCAACTCTGATACCCTCAATGCTGAGGAGAAGAGGCTAAGAAGAAGACTGGTGACTCTGCTGGATACCAGGAAAGAGGACAGGATTTCTGGTCAATCTCCTGGACCTAGAAATGCAATAATCCAGTGGAGGTTCGATGAACCTTCTCACAACTTTGTTGTGGAAAGGGAGAATGGTGAAACCAACAGGCTCAATGCCACCTCTCTACTGCATCTCAGCAGATTTGATCTTGCTGAGCTTGCAGAGAAGCCATTCTCCAATCCCTCCAACTCTGAGACTGCTGCACACATCAGAAACCATATCAGTGGTCTCCACCTGGCTGAACGAAATAGAAGAGCCAAGATTGAAGAAGAGTTGAAGCTGAAAAGAGTGGAAGACAAGGAAAGACCAACCACCAAAGGCACAGCCTTTCTACAGATGGTGGAAGGTCCTGAATTGGAACCAATAGTTCGATGGGAATATGACTATACTTCCCATCAACTAACTCTTTTCAGAGGGCCACAACAGAGGGTACATATAATCCAAGGTGACAGAGTGGAGGTTCTGTCCACCAAGGATCTGTACAAGATTCTCAGCACCACAGCAGGAAAGAATGAAGACACCGATAAACACCTGCTTTCCTTGGTGCTGAGAGCTTTGAGAAGAAGAGAGAAGTGAAGTTTTGGTAGCATCAGCCTAGGGGGAGTTTGTTGGATCATGATAAGGCTGGTGCAACCAAATTCACTTCATAGTCACTTTTGGTACTACATTAAAGGGCTTCCGAAGCCAAGCAAGAGATCTTCCGAGAGTCTGAGGAACAACAGCTGAAGATATCTACTAAAGGCAAAAGCTGAAGTCAACTGCTAAAGACAACAGCTGAAGCCAACAGTTGAAGATATCTACTGAAGACAAAGTCTGATGAAAGAGCTGAAGACAAAGTCTGAAAGCTTCCGAAGACAAAGTCTGATGAAAGAGCTGAAGACAAAGTCTGAAAGCTTCCGAAGACAAAGTCTGACGAAAGAGCTGAAGACAAAGTCTGCTTCCGAAGACAAAGAAGACTCCAAGCTTCGGAAGAAACAGTCTTCCGAAGTATAAGTGCCTTCGGAAGAAGTTATTCTTCCGAAGTACTTTATCCTTCGGAAGACACTGCTATGTCCAGCAGATAAAAGTATGGTCCCTGACAGTCCGCTGCAGACCTCTGATACAGCATGGCATCTTCCTAAAGAGCCATGTTGTTGACCATACTTTATTCTACTGTTCACCTTTTTATGATAGTACATGTTACCAACTTTAGTTGGTGACAAAAGGTAAGTCAGGGACATGTCCTGACTACTAACTCTCAGGCAAAATGTCTGAAAGACCTCACCTAGAGTCTTGTAGTATAGATGTAAGGTTAGAGGTATCCAGCTGGTATCAAAGTATATCCGGCTATAGGTAGTATTATATATATCTTCTCCCTGTAACTCTTTATGTAAGTGATTTGAGTCCAAGTGTCTTGTAATCCTTTGAGTTGAGAAGCAATATATAAAAGTACCTTGAAAATTTACTTGCTGTGTTAAATTTTCTTACTGCTTGTTACTTGATATATTGTGATCAACTCTTCATAAGACTGCTTGCTTGCTGAGTGTTGATTCACAGTGAGTTGAGAGAAAAACCACCCGAAATCCGATCCTGCAGGGAGATTATAGAAGACAAATCAAGGCTCGGCAAAACAAACTGCCTGTGCGAAAGACTGAATCCACGCGAATTAAAGAAGTCACGTGAGAAGCAGATCCCACGCGAGTCACAGACCATGCGAGACAAGCTTCCACGTGAGATAAGATGCCACGCGAAAGCCATAGCCGCGCGAAATACCTGTCGCGCGAGAAATTGGCAGCAGTGGTATTTGACTTGAAGATATGGAGACATTACTTATATGGGACGAAATGTACGATTTACACGGATCATAAAAGTTTGAAGTATTTCTTTGATCAGAAGGAATTGAACATGCGCCAGCGGAGATGGTTAGAGTTAGTGAAAGATTATGATTGTGAAATACTTTACCATCCGGGTAAAGCAAATGTGGTTGCTGACGTGTTAAGTAGAAAGAATGAACACCCTTCGATCCGAATTAAGTCATATAAGTTAGTAATAACCCCAGATTTTATGCATCAGTTACGAGAAGCTCAATTAGAAGCATTGAAAGAAGAGAACGTGAAGCGAGAACGAATGAAGGGTCAAACGAAAGATCTAGAAGAAAATAGTTTTGGGGTCAAAATAAAATGTGGTCGTATATGGGTTCCGATTAAGATGAGGGATTTGGTGTTAGATGAAGCTCATAAGTCCAGATATTCTATACACCCTGGTGCTACTAAGATGTACAAAGATTTAAAACAAGAATATTGGTGGCCCGGTATGAAGTTTAATGTGATACAGTACGTAAATAGTTGTTTGACGTGTCTTCAGGTTAAAGCTGAGCATCAGAAACCATATGGTAAGCTTCAACCCCTAGAGATCCCAAAATGGAAGTGGGAGGAATTGACAATGGATTTCATAACTAAGCTCCCGCGTACAGCTAAAGGTTATGATACCATTTGGGTCATAGTGGATAGATTGACACGTAGCGGACATTTCTTACCAATTAAAGAGACGTATAACTCTGAGAAATTAGCAGAACTGTTTATTCGAGAGATTATTGCCCGACACGGGGTACCGTTGTCTATTGTGTTAGATAGAGATACACGTTTTACTTCGAGATTTTGGAGAAAGTTTCATGAAGATATGGGTACTCGTCTGTTACACAGCACGTCTTTCCACCCAGAAACTGATGGGTTGACTGAAAGGACTATCCAAACAGTTAAAGACAATGAGCTTGTGTTATAGATTTCGGTGGTAGCTGGGATAGTCATCTGTCTTTAGTTGAATTCTCCTACAATAACAGTTATCATTATACGATTAGGAGAGCCCCTTATGAGATGTTATATGGAAGAAAGTGCAGAAGTCCGATATGCTGGGGAAAAGTTGGGCAGAAAGAGTTGGGCAGTCTGGAAATTATGCAAGCTACAAATGAGAAGTTGGATCAAATTAAAGCTCGGTTTAAAGCGGCTCAGGATCAACAAAAGTCTTATGAAGATAAGAGGCGGAGACATATAGAATTTGAAGTAGGGGATAAAGTTATGTTGAAAGTATCCCCTTGGAAAGGAATTATAAGGTTCAGGAAGAGTGGAAAATTAAGTCCTCGTTTTATAGGACCATTTAGAATTATAGAACGGATTGAGGAAGTGGCCTATAAACTAGAATTACCTGATCAGTTGCAAGGAATCCACCCAACCTTTCACGTGTCACAGTTGCGCAAGTGTTTGGCCGATGAGAATGCTTATGTACCTTTAGATGATATAGAGGTGAATGATAAGTTGAACTATGTTGAGAAACCTACTGCTGTAGTAGACAGAAAGGTGAAAAGACTGAGGAATAAAATTATTGAGTTAGTTAAAGTGCAGTGGTCGAATAGAAAGGGATCTGATTTCACTTGGGAATCAGAAGATGAGATGAAGAGAGATTATCCCCAGTTGTTTGAATAGTTGGTTTCGGGGACGAAACCTATTTAAGAGGGGGAGAGTTGTAACATCCGGTTTCTAAATCCAGACTTGTAATTATATGATAGTTATGATTAATTAACTAAGTTGAGTTTGTTTGATTGTTTGGTGTTTAGTTGCATGACTGGCATACGAATGAACTTCAGTCGCACTCCTTATGTGCGATTGAGACTCAGTCGTATGAATAGTAGGCGCATGAGCTTCAGTCGCACGATTCAGTCGTACGAATGGTTCAGTCGTGCGACTGGAAGTGAGGCGGTTAAGTTGTAGGAATGGATAAGTAAGGCGGTGCATAGGGTTAAAGGCAGATTCTTATCTGCATCATCTTCAATCTCTTGTTCCCTTCACACCCAAACACCCTGTTCTCACGAGATTGACTAAGGCAACACTGTTTTGGTAAGTTTTGGATGTCACGGATCAATTTTTGATATGTTATAAGCTGTGTGTATGAGTGAATTTGATCCAACAACCTATTTAAACCAGTAAATTGGTCTGTTTCTTTTCTAAATTAAAATCCGGGAATTCGGATCTAAGGTTTTGTGAAGTTTTGATGAAATAATGATCCAAAACCATTGTAAACGATGTGTATATGATCTGTTTGAATATGACATGATTTGGATGGTTAAAACTCAAATTTTGAGAGAGTTTGGATCAAAAACGTCAAGAACACAGCTGCTGATCCGTTTCAGACGAATGGGCTCAATCGCATGCCTCAGTCGTACGAATGAGAGTCTAGTCTTGCGACTGAGTGCGAATGGAGGTTCAGTCGTGCGATTGGAACCCAGTCGCCTGGTTAGGAGGCCGAATGAAGACGAGTGAACACTGGGCACGAATGAGAACTCAGTCGTGCGAATGAGTGGCTAGTCGTACGGCTGAAGGTTCAGTCGCATGGTTCATCCATATAGGTCCAATCGCATGAGTGCTCATTCGCATAAGTGTTCAATCGCATGAGGGCCCTGTTTGAGAATAAGTGTACTGAATCAAGGTTTATTGCTTTCGATATACCCTGATTAGAGGAAGGACTAGTTACCTTGTGTACGTGAATTGTGTAGACTGTGGTGAGGAAGTCGATAAGGTGAGTTCTAAGCCCTTTTCAAATGTTTGGTTTTAACATTCGGACTAGCACACATACAATGATAAATGAATTGAATGTTTAGTACCAGAATTGTGATAGTGATGTTGATATGTTTCTAACAGTTTGTAAAGCTGTTAGGGGGAAAGTGGGAGTAGCAAATGATTACCTGAACATTGTTAAGCATTACGTGATGGTAATGATTTCAATGGGTCAGATGGGGTGTAATGATTAATAAAAATATGTTAAAACTGGTGCTAAAAGAAAAAATGTGTGGGGTGTAAATGAATGTGATAATATTGGCAATAAGTAAAAGAAATGTTTTTGAAATGGTAATGTGATGTAAATCTCAACAGGCCAGTTAGGGTAAGATGCCTGGGTGTGAAACTGTACAGTTTGATAGGAGTGATGACGATCACTCAGCTTTGTGAACATCTTGTGGTGACGACCCTAGATGATTAATTGGCATCCTACTGGATAAGAGATAGTAACTGGTAGTTGCTGGATGTGGGCAACCGACGTTACTGGGTATGGGAAACTGGTAGTTGCTGGATGTGGGCAACCGACGTTTCTGGGGATAGTAACTGGTAGTTGCTGGATGTGGGCAACCGACGTTACTGGGTATGGGAAACTAATAGTTGCTGGATGTGGGCAACCGATGTTTCTGGGAATAGTAACTGGTAGTTGCTGGATGTGGGCAACTGACGTTACTGGGTATGGGAAACTGGTAGTTGCTGGATGTGGGCAACCGACGTTTCTGGGAATAGTAATTGGTAGTTGCTAGATGTGGGCAACCGACGTTACTAGGTATGGGGAACTGGTAGTTGTTAGATGTGGGCAACCGATGTTCGGTGGGACAGGTCCAGTGGGACAAAGTAATGATAAAAGTTGACATTATAATATTGCCAATATAAATATAACTTTTGTGTGTGAAAAGATGTTGTTAATGTTTTAATGGAAATTAGAACTCACCAGTTTATCTGATATTTTGAGTATGTTGTGTGTGCTAGGTAAGGAGGGATCCTCTAATAATAGGGGAAAGCAAGTATGAGCTGAACAAGGACGCTATCCCGGAGTAGTTGTTGGCATAGGATTTAGGGCTTGTTAATACTGTAAATAGGGCAATGTATAATTGAATATAATCATATGTAAAAGGTTTTAAAAAGTTGGGTTAATGTATAATATTATTTAAAGTCTTCCACTGTAAATAAAAAGCTCTGATTTGTGGTTAAAATATTAATCTAACTGCGTGACGTGCCTCCGGTGCCCTGCCGGGTTTAGGGCGTCACATCCATTTGATATACACTACATTTATTCTGAACAGACAAGGCAAGTAGCACACGTATAGTAACAATCTTAACAACCGGAGAAAAAGTTTCATCAAAATCTAATCCCTCCCTTTGACTGTACCCTTTAGCTACTAACCTAGCTTTATATCTCTCAATCTCACCCGTAGATTTGTACTTAATTTTATAAATCCATTTACAACCTATAGGTTTGCGATTAGGAGGTAAATCAGTAATAACCCAAGTGTTATTTCTACTTAAAGCTTCCATTTCTTCATTCATTGTCACACCCCGACCGACGGCGGAATCATCGGAGCAGATGAGGGAATGATTGATTGTTCATAACACATGGTTGTCTAATAGTGGAAATAATATTAAAATCAGATTACAAGATAACATAAGTTTAACATACACAAATACAACAATTGAAACCACAAATAGTAATTGTCTTTTATTTTGACTAAGTCCGGGTCTTATATGAGCATGTAGAAGTCCACTAACTTGCTTAACCTGAAATCATGTGAGGAAATAAAGTCAGCTAACGAATTAGCTGGTGAGTAATCACAGTTTTGAGTATACATATAGATTGATTGATTGATTGAGAATAATCCAATTCACAAGGTAACGTTAAGACTTATATTGCAATAGTAAAGCATATAGATAAACCGACACAATAGAAACCCCTTGACTTGACACTTGCATAGACTCCACACAAACACCATAGATTGACTCTTGCCTCTGGCATAATCACCACTCGACTATTCACATGGGGTGGGTTATCCAAACCAGTAGATCTACCATTGATGCCAGGATTGATTGATTGATTGAATTAGGGTTTTACTGTCGTCTAGTTTATCATAGTATGTTCACATAATTGCAAGTAATAACATAACCTGTCTTGAATTGAATTTAGAATGAAATAACAATAGAATATCATGATTGAATATATTATATCACATGATTTCCCCCAAATAGGAAATTGATATAAAAAGGGGATATGAATACTCACTTGATTGATGAGATTAGAATCTGGATGCGATAGATTAAACACCAACGATTTCCTTACGATTAACCTAAGGAACGGTGTCTCGAATTAGAATAATAATGATTTGGGAATTTGGGATGTATTAGAATTTCCATTGGGTTTTTAATTTATTTAGTTTGAATATCTTGAAATACGTAAAATGAATTTATTGATAGTATTTATGTTTAGAATATAATAAAAATAATTGTATCAATACTCGTAATTATTTGGTTTATTATTAAAGTATGGAAAAATAAATAATTAATTTTATTAATCAATTATATGATAATTAATTAAAATATTTAATTATTTAAATGACTAAAAGAAATGAAAAATGAATTTGGAAAGATTTAAATATAAATCTTTTATATACGCACTAACTACTGCCACTACTTCATCCCCTATTACTATTCTTAACAGCATAATTCTATCATCGTATCTTCTTACCTCCACTACATTATCTTGGAGTTCCTTAGCAACTAGAAACCCTACTCCATTTTTCGTTCCGTCTATTCAGGGTCGGACGGAACGAAAAATGGAGTAGGATTTCTAGTTGCTAAGGAACTCCAAGATAATGTAGTGGAGGTAAGAAGATACGATGATAGAATTATGCTGTTAAGAATAGTAATAGGGGATGAAGTAGTGGCAGTAGTTAGTGCGTATGCTCCACATGTTGGACTAGGAGAAACAGAAAGAAAAAAGTTCTGGGAGAGCTTAGATCACGTTATGGGCGACATACCTAGAGACGAGAAAATATGCATAGGAGGAGATTTTAATGGGCACATCGGTAAGGACAATGACCACTTCCAGTTGGTGCATGGAGGCTTCGGGTATGGCCTTAGGAATGAAGGCGGCAAGGAGCTTCTTGACTTTGCGGTAGCGCATGACTTAGGAATCATAAATTAGTTTTTTAAGGAAAGAGAATCGCATCTAATCACGTTTAGCAGCGGCGGGAGACACACACAGATAGACTATTTGCTGACGAGGAGAGAAGATCGTAGCTCGTGGAAGGACTGTAAGACAATCCCAGGAGAGTCAGTTGTGACACAACATCATATGTTAGTGGCGGATATACGCGTGAAGAGACCAATTGTCCAACAAAACAAGAGAATTAGACATACGATAAAATGGAGCCAGCTCAAGGACGAAAACATTACCATTTTTAGAGATAAGGTCATACCAATGAAACATCCTGGACCACAGGAAGACGCAAACCAAAAGTGGGAGGCCATGGCAAATACGCTCATCCAAGCAGCTAAAGAAACGCTTGGAGTTACAACAAAGAGGACAGTCGACCATAAGGAATCTTGGTGGTGGAACGAAAATGTACAGGAGAAGATACGAATAAAACAACAAAGTTTCAGAAAGCTTATACGCTGTAACAATGAGGAAGAACGCCCAGAGCTAAAAGATAAATACAAGGAGGCTAAGAGAGAGGCGAAGAAATCGGTGTCAGAGGCAAAGAACACGGCGTATGAGATGATGTATAAACGACTAGAGACGAAAGAAGGAGAGCATGATATGTTTAAGTTAGCCAAGGCAAGAGACAGCAGAAGACAAGACCTGAGAATTGTGAAGTTTATAAAGGTTGCGGATGGAAAAGTTTTGGTGAACGACAAGGACATCAAGGGGAGATGGAAAACTTACTTCGATAACCTTTACAACATAAAGAACCCAAATCATCAAGCTGAGATAGATAATACAACCCAAACAACACAATAAAACAATTGCTATTGTAGAAGCATCACAGTAGACGAAGTTATAAGAGCTATGAAGAAAATGGGAAGGGCTAAAGCGGTGGGGCCAGACAACATACCGATTGAAGTGTGGAAATGCCTGGGAGATGAGGGGCTCAAATGGCTAACAGATTTATTCAACACTATCTTTACGACAGGGAAGATGCCGGACCAGTGGAGAACCAGTGTTATAGTCCCCATATATAAGAAAAAAGGAGATGCACAAAGTTACGAAAATTACAGGGGAATAAAGCTATTGAGTCACACGATGAAATTATGGGAAAGAGTTATTGACACGAGAATTAGACGAGAAACGCAGATAGCGTCAAACCAATTTGGATTTATGCCAGGACACTCTACGACAGAAGCAATACACGCCATAAGAAGGATAATGGAGAAATACAGAGAAAAGAAGAGGGACCTCCATATGGTATTCATCGACCTAGAAAAGGCCTATGACAGCATCCCGCGTCAACTAATTTGGGAAAGTCTACGACTTAGAAGGGTACCAGAGAGGTATATCAAAATAATCAAGGATATGTATGATGGGGCAAAAACGTGTGTGCGAGCCCCGATCGGAGACACGGACTCATTCACAGTGGAAGTGGGACTCCACCAAGGATCGGCACTGAGCCCATTTCTCTTCACAGTAGTGTTGGATGAGATGACCAAGTCTATACAGCAGCCAGCTCCGTGGTGCATGCTCTTTGCGGATGATATTGTCTTAATATCGGAGTCTAAAAGGGTGCTTAACGACAAGCTAGAACAGTGGAGAGCAGCACTAGAGCGCAAAGGTTTAAGGATAAGTCGCTCAAAGACAGAATATATGCATTGTAACTTTAGTGGCGAGGCAGAAGAGGACATCCAAATCACTATTCAGGGTATGGCGGTCCCACAAACGTCTAGGTTCAAATACCTGGGCTCGTACTTGCAGGAGGACGGAGAGATACACAGCGATGTAACGCACCGTGTTCAAGCTGGATGGTGCAAGTGGAGAGCAGCAGCAGGGATCCTATGTGATAAGAGGTTCCCAGCAAAACTAAAGGGAAAGCTATATCGAGTGGCAGTACGTCCAGCTATGTTGTATGGAACAGACTGTTGGGCCATAAAGAAATCGCACGAGAAACAAATAGAGGTAGCGGAAATGCGAATGCTGAGGTGGATGTGCGGTCACACAAGACTTGATAGGATAAGAAACGAAGTGTATCGACAGAAGCTAGAAGTGGCCTGTATCACAGATAAAATACGAGAGGGAAGATTAAGATGGTTTGGGCATGTCAAGAGGAGACCAATGGCGGCACCAGTTAGAGCAGTAGAGAACATCATTCTAAAGGGTAGGAGGAGTAGAGGAAGACCTAGATTGACTTGGGATGAGGTAATTAGACGAGATATGATACACCTGCACCTCTCTGAGCACATGATCGAGGATAGGACTGAGTGGAGGCGTAGAATTAAAATTAAGGACTTCTAGTGTGACCTATAGGCAGGAAGGGTATTTGACGTCTGGTTTCGGGGCCTAAGTAGCCCATATCTGCCCTTTAATGATGATTCTACATGCACCTAGGATTTATGTATGCTATGTGTTGTATGATTTATTGTGTACTGTAGGATATGTGTTGCATGATTTATTGTATGATGTCCTGCTGCCGATATGGTTTTTTGTATACTGTATGATATGTGCTGAATGTTTTATTATATGTTATCTTGCTAAACAGTATGACTTTTGCTATTGAGTCGGGGGTCTCATTAGAAGCGGTCTCTCTACCTAACAAGATAGAGGAAAGACTCGCCTACACCTACCCTCCCCAGACCCTGCTCTTGAGTGGGATATACTGGGTTTGTTTGTTTGTTTGTTTGTTATTTAATCATGGTTTACACGATTAATAAAATAAATAAAATGTCAAGATAAAAATAACGAATATTATATTTGATTGTTAAACAGGTGTATATATTGAAATAATTGGATGATGTGATTTAAAGTCTACTTTTTTTATATAAAAATTTAAACTAGTTATTGTTATTTATTTAAAACAATTAAAATAAATAAAATAAAATGTTGAAATAAATTTCAGAAAATAATTTGGTTGTTTTAAAAATTTCTAATGTTTGTAAAAACATTTTTATGATTTTTAGAATTTTTTTCATAATTTTTAAAGGCTTAAAAATAACCTAAAAAAATAGTGAGGTTGCCCGGGGTTGAACCCGGGACCTCCTGTTTGACATGGGAGCGTAGAACCAGTGGAACAAAGGCCTAAGCCGCGTTAGGTTTTGATTTTTAATTGTTTAAACCGAATTCACAGAAACCCCAATTTTCCATTCGAGCCCTAGGTTCGAATCCGATCAAATTGAAGCTCAATTCGATCTTGAATGCGTCTGAAAGCATAGGGCTTTTGATCCCCTAATGAAATAGAGTGTAATGATGTAAACAATTACCCGTTTGATGTTGAATTGGATGCTAACCCGATGAAGAACAGGTCGCGGCACAGACGGTGCTCGATTGATACTCAAACAATGATAATAATCAAATTAGTTTCGTAGGTAGCTTCGTATGATGATTACAAACAAAAGCCCCTTATCAGTTTTTGTTAAAATCGATTGCAAAATGGGTTTTGTTTGAGTTGCAGGTCGCGGGTGAGTTGGTATTCGAATGAGGTGTTCTTGTTTGTTTTAGGTGCAATTTGAAACTGAGTTCGATTGGGAATATATATAGGATTGTTCAGGTCGAATTAATTTTTTATTAATAGCGTTTGAGTGGGTGTGTGAGTTGTAATCGCATTCAAGAATAAAGTGGATCTAAGATCTGAAATCGTGGGTTGTAAAGTTGAATAATTAAAGTGTTTAGATTTGAATCTCGTTCACGAGCGTATTGGGACCGGTTTGGGGCAAAACGGTTGCGTTTTGAGGTGGTTTTGAAGGTTGCCGGAGCCGTGGCCGGCGGTGGCCGGACGGCCGCCGGAAAGTCGGGAGAGAAGAGAGAGAAAGCAGTTCGGGTTTTTGAAAAGCAGTTCGGGTTTTTGAAAAAATTACACATCCGGTCCCTGTGGTTTAGAGTTTGATATTTTATGCTTGAAACTTTGGTTTAAAGTTTTAAAAATTACCAAATGACCCCTGGACCTTATTATTTGTTATTATTATTGTTATTATTATTATTATTATTATTATTATTATTATTATTATTTTATTTTTCGGAATCAACATCGACGTTTTAAAACTAACTTTTATTAATGAATATATACGTGATATTATAGTCTCCCCTGCTTTAGGAAATTTCGTCCCGAAATTTTAATCACGAGGAGGCTGAAACGAAAAGATGAGGGTACTTGGATTTCATTTGGTCCTCACATTTCCAGGTGAACTCTGGCCCACGTTTAGACTCTCAACGAACCTTGACAATTGGTATTCGGCTGCGTTTGAGTTGTTTGACTTCCCGATCCATAATTTCCACAGGTTTCTCAATAAAGTGTATAGATTCATCAATCTGGACTTTGTCGAGTGGAATGTGGAGATTTTCATCGGCAAGACATTTCTTGAGATTTGAAACATGAAACGTCGGATGTATATTGTTGAGTTCTTGGGGTAGTTCCAGCTTGTAGGCCACTTCCCCAATTCGTTCGAGCACTTTGAATGGACCCACGTAGCGAGGTGCTAGTTTCCCTTTCTTTCCAAAGCGAATCACTCCCTTCCAAGGTGACACCTTAAGAAGTACGAGATCACCGACATTGTATTCCATGGGCTTACGTCTTTTGTCAGCATAATGCTTTTGACGATTTCTAGCAGCGACCAAGTTATCACGGATCTTATGAATTTTGTCGGTTGTTTCTTGTATCAATTCCGGACCAGTAATCTGTGATTCACCAACTTCAGACCATACAAGGCCTCAAATGGTACCATCTGTTGGTCTGGTAACTGTTATTGTAAGAGTATTCGATCAACGGAAGATGAGAATCCCATGATCCACTGAAATCAATGACACAAGCCCGGAGCATATTCTCGAGGGTTTGTATTATTCTTTCAGTCTGACCGTCGGTTTGCGGATGATAGGCTGTGCTAAGATTCAGTTGAGTTTCGAGAGCTGATTGGAGACTTTTCCAGAAACGAGAGATGAAGCGACTATCATGATCAGAGATAATATCTTTACTTGACAAAGGATTGGTTAGGAAGACTACCATCATGTAAACAGGTTTTGATGATAACTCACAATGAAAGTTGATAGATAAGGAATAAATGGTTTGATGTAGCTAGATCGAGTCAAAACATGAAGATAAAAGAAATCGATTTAAGAATTTAAATGTTCCAAGTTAGGATTCAAAATCAACCTAAAATGATCGGGTCTCTTTTCAAATTCAGAGATCATGCTTTGGCTTGATAGGTCGAAACACTAACATTATTTCACCCTTCAAGTTAATACATGCGTCTCGTCACCTGATTACAACCATGGTAAGTTGATGATCAAGAAATGAGAATAGTCCTCAAGGTATGGTTTTCACCCCTAACTTGATGGTGTATTTCCAAGGTATGACCACTAACTTACCAATCAAAAAGTTCGATCTCAACTCATTGTTGAGGATCCATAAAAATAAGACGAGGTAACTCATCATTAAGGTGAGGGATTCATTCCTATCTTAACGATGAATTTTTACAAAACAAAATATAACAAGATAAACTTCTTCATCAAAATCCAGAATTCACCCCTACTTTAATGAGATCGTTTCATTTGAGAAAATACAATCCATAAAAATGAAATTATCATCAAGGTATGAATTTCACGCGTATCTTGATGATTGAGCTTCAAGAAAACAATCGAAGATTGACATTTGTTACCAAAGTACGGGTTTCAATCCTATTTTGGTGAGATCATGTCATTTGTGAAATGTAAATTCCAAAGAGAATAATTGAAGTTAGTCCTCGAGATAAGGAAATCACCCTAATCCAGAGGATAAAATTGCATAAAACACATCATTGGAAAACATTTATTGAAACGAATAAAGAATCATCACCAAAGTAAGGGAACCACCCCTGGTTTGATGAGTTAGAATCATTTAGGACATTCGTATCTCCCACGGTGCATGCGGTTCAAAGTTCGACTTAACAACGAAAGGAAAAGTATCTCAATTAGAAATTTAGAAATTTTCGAATTACATCAATGTAACAAAAGGAAATCACGTTTACAAATCTTGAATTACATCATGAAGACAAAATCAAGGACAAGAATTATTCAACACCACATCATTGGTGGCTTGAGCTTGTTGGTTATTGATGTTAAAAGCACGTCCTTGAGTCGTAGGAACCGGGATGACAAGTTGAGGGCATCGATTGCGAAAATGGTTCGGATCACCATATTAATAGCATGCACGACCCTGGGTAATTGCAGGAGGATGTTGATAGACAGGTGCGGTAGTCGTGGTCTTAGCAGCACTCTTACACACGTTGAATGTATGACCCAAATGACCACAGTTCGTGCATTGACGACACTGAATGTTAGTGGGATGGTGATACATGCAGTTGTTACACTACGGAAAGGGTCCAGCGTATGGCTTTTTCATCAGCGATTGGTTGTTTACTGCTGGTTGACGAGTTGGAGGGACTTGATTAATTGGCACAGCAGGGGTAATTACAGCAAAGTTTTGAGATTGAGCCTTCCTCTTCTTATTCTTGGAAAGCTCAGGTTGATCGGTTTTGACGGTTTCGTTATGAAGTTTATCGGTATTCTTCTTTGATCCTTTCCTGGTTAAGGAACCAGCTTTCACATGATTATCGGTTAGCTGTGCAGCCAGCCTAATAGCATCTTCTAGTGTTGAAGGATTCCTTCCTAGCACCGTATCCTGAATCTGCATGGGTAGTCCACCAATATATTTCTCGATGGCTCGGGAGGTAGGGGTAGCAAGTGCGGTACCAGAAGGCTCAGTTCGTGGAATCGGTTAGTGTATGCGAGGTTCTCGCCACTGTCTTGGGTTAATTCCCAGAACTCAGCTTCCAGTTTTCGGACTTCGTTTCTTGGGCAGAACTCTTTAGTCATGAGCTCCTTAACTTCAGTCCATGTTAAAGCTAGAGCAGTTTCAGTTCCCCGGGTTCGTTTCTCCCCGTTCCACCAAGTAAGTACGCGTTTCTGGAGAACATTTGTGGCATACCGGACCTTTAGATTTTCAGGGCATTCACTGTTTAGGAATGTGTTCTCGATGCTTTCGAACCACTGTAGTAATCCAGTAGCTCCTTCAGTTCCACTGAACTTAGTGGGGTTGCAAGAACTGAAATGTTTGTAAGTACAAGTTTGAGGAGGGTTTAGTGCAGTTTGGTTTTGAACAACATTGTTGCCTTGGTTCAAATGGGTAAGTAGAGTTGGGATGACCGCAGTAACTTCACGTGCTACAATAGCAGAAATCTTACGGCCAGAGTTTCTAGACCGTGAACGGATTTGACGAGAAGACATTCTGGAATATCATTAAGATATTTTTATGAAAATTAGATAGTAGGAGTTATACCACATGAAAACGATAATCGGGAATTTGGCATAATAACAATGATATGTTCCGAGTGTAATCGTTTGATTCGTAAATCAAAGCGAGTACGTTGACTAATCAAAGTGTCATGTCCAACACAACCTTATTGAAGACATGCGTACCTATAAGCAGATACTCATCCCGAGGGTTCCCAGGTAAGGTAGACAGATCCATCGGTTGGTTTGGATTTATACGAATACCTTGCCTAGACAGAACACCCCGAGATACAGGCATCCCACTCTTCCAGCATAGCATGTTTCAAGTTGTAAGACACAGACTTTGACGGATTTGAAAACCATGAATAACAATCGAGTTTTGGAGTTTGAAATCACTTGAATTAGGCACACAATGCCTTAGAATATGATTTAAGATTCGTGTGTACATTGATAAGATTCAAAGTATAAAAAGAATCACATAAGGCATATAATCACATAATCAAGTATAAACATGTAAGGCACATAAAATCCTATCTAAGCATATAAAATACATGAGAGGACTCATGTATAAAGGTACTTAGTTATAGTCTAGGTCATTCCATTTCTAATAACCTAATTCCCTATAACCATGGCTCTGATACCAATCTGTCACACCCCGACCGACGGCGGAATCATCGGAGCGGATGAGGGAATGATTGACTGTTCATAACACATGGTTGTCTAATAGTGGAAATAATATTAAAATCAGATTACAAGATAACATAAGTTTAACATACACAAATACAACAATTGAAACCACAAATAGTAATTGTCTTTTATTTTGACTAAGTCCGGATCTTATATGAGCATGTAGAAGTCCACTAACTTGCTTAACCTGAAATCATGTGAGGAAATAAAGTCAGCTAACGAATTAGCTGGTGAGTAATCACAGTTTTGAGTATACGTATAGATTGATTGATTGATTGAGAATAATCCAATTCACAAGGTAACGTTAAGACTTATATTGCAATAGTAAAGCATATAGATAAACCGACACAATAGAAACCCCTTGACTTGACACTTGCATAGACTCCACACAAACACCATAGATTGACTCTTGCCTCTGGCACAATCACCACTCGACTATTCACATGGGGTGGGTTATCCAAACCAGTAGATCTACCATTGATACCAGGATTGATTGATTGATTGAATTAGGGTTTTACTGTCATCCAGTTTATCATAGTATGTTCACATAATTGCAAGTAATAACATAACCTGTCTTGAATTGAATTTAGAATGAAATAACAATAGAATATCATGATTGAATATATTGTATCACATGATTTCCCCCAAATAGGAAATTGATATAAAAAGGGGATATGAATACTCACTTGATTGATGAGATTAGAATCTGGATGCGATAGATTAAACACCAACGATTTCCTTACGATTAACCTAAGGAACGGTGTCTCGAATTAGAATAATAATGATTTGGGAATTTAGGATGTACTAGAATTTCCATTGGGTTTTTAATTTATTTAGTTTGAATATCTTGAAATACGTAAAATGAATTTATTGATAGTATTTATGTTTAGAATTTAATAAAAATAATTGTATCAATACTCGTAATTATTTGGTTTATTATTAAAGTATGGAAAAATAAATAATTAATTTTATTAATCAATTATATGATAATTAATTAAAATATTTAATTATTTAAATGACTAAAAGAAATGAAAAATGAATTTGGAAAGATTTAAATATAAATCTTTTATATTTAATCATGGTTTACACGATTAATAAAATAAATAAAATATCAAGATAAAAATAACGAATATTATATTTGATTGTTAAACAGGTGTATATATTGAAATAATTGGATGATGTGATTTAAAGTCTACTTTTTTTTTATATAAAAATTTAAACTAGTTATTGTTATTTATTTAAAACAATTAAAATAAATAAAATAAAATGTTGAAATAAATTTCAGAAAATAATTTAGTTGTTTTAAAAATTTCTAATGTTTGTAAAAACATTTTTATGATTTTTAAAATTTTTTTCATAATTTTTAAAGGCTTAAAAATAACCTAAAAAAATAGTGAGGTTGCCCGGGGTCGAACCCGGGACCTCCTGTTTGACATGGGAGCGTAGAACCAGTGGAACAAAGGCCTAAGCCGCGTTAGGTTTTGGTTTTTAATTGTTTTAAACCGAATTCACAGAAACCCCAATTTTCCATTCGAGCCCTAGATTCGAATCCGATCAAATTGAAGCTCAATTCGATCTTGAATGCGTCTGAAAGCATAGGGCTTTTGATCCCCTAATGAAATAGAGTGTAATGATGTAAACAATTACCCGTTTGATGTTGAATTGGATGCTAACCCGATGAAGAACAGGTCGCGGCACAGACGGTGCTCGATTGATACTCAAACAATGATAATAATCAAATTAGTTTCGTAGGTAGCTTCGTATGATGATTACAAACAAAAGCCCCTTATCAGTTTTTGTTAAAATCGATTGCAAAATGGGTTTTGTTTGAGTTGCAGGTCGCGGGTGAGTTGGTATTCGAATGAGGTGTTCTTGTTTGTTTTAGGTGCAATTTGAAACTGAGTTCGATTGGGAATATATATAGGATTGTTCAGGTCGAATTAATTTGTTTATTAATAGCGTTTGAGTGGGTGTGTGAGTTGTAATCGCATTCAAGAATAAAGTGGATCTAAGATCTGAAATCGTGGGTTGTAAAGTTGAATAATTAAAGTGTTTAGATTCGAATCTCGTTCACGAGCGTATTGGGACCGGTTTAGGGCAAAACGGTTGCGTTTTGAGGTGGTTTTGAAGGTTGCCGGAGCCGTGGCCGGCGGTGGCCGGACGGCCGCCGGAAAGTCGGGAGAGAAGAGAGAGAAAGCAGTTCGGGTTTTTGAAAAAATTACACATCCGGTCCCTGTGGTTTAGAGTTTGATATTTTATGCTTGAAACTTTGGTTTTAAAGTTTTAAAAATTACCAAATGACCCCTGGACCTTATTATTTGTTATTATTATTATTGTTATTATTATTATTATTATTATTATTATTATTATTATTTATTATTATTATTATTATTTATATTATTACTACCACTAGCATTATTATTATTATTATTATTATTATTATTATTATTATTATATTATGATATTGTATTTTTCGGAATCAACATCGACGTTTTAAAACTAACTTTTATTAATGAATATATACGCGATATTACATTCATAGCATTAATCCAGTTTACATCTTTTGAAGCCTCCTTATAAGACTTCGGTTCAACACTTTTATCAAGCAAGGACACAAAACACAGGTTTGCAGGATCAAGGTTTGAGTAATTAACATATTTTTCAATTTCATATTTAACTTTACCCTCAACTACAAAGTCTGAAAATTTTTTAGGAAGTGTACTAACATGACCTGACCTCAAACAACCACTTTTAGAACTATCAGAGGTGCCCTCAGGGAAATCTATAACTGTTGCTTCCTCATTAGGAGATATATTAGTGCTAAGCCCACCAGAACTTTGACTATCCTCCACAAGTGACTCAGAACCAAGTTTTGACTCAACAACAGGTGCCTTCCCAGCATCAGACATGTGTCTGTTCCTGGTTGCATCCTGTGGAGCCTGAACACTGTCCTCTGAATCAACCAACTCAGCAGCATGTTTATCACTGCTAGACTTGGGATCAGACTCACAGTTTGATCTATCAGAGTCAAGCTTAGGTCCACAATCAAGAGTATCCGGTTGCCTAGACCCACTAACATTTCCATTAGATTCCTTCCCTTCATCATCGGGCGAAACATTTTCCCCACTTTGTCAATTGGTTTCAAATAGTTCATCAAATAAGTTTGAATGACTGACACCTTTTTTAGTATTAGACTCGTTAACAAGTTTACTCAAAGGAAAACAACTTTCATAAAATCTTACATCTCTAGAAAAAAATACAGTTTTATCATCAAGATAGTACAGTTTATAGCCTTTTTTATCAAATGCATACCCAATTAAAACACATTTAGATGCTCTGCAATCAAACTTATCTTTTGGATTTAAATTTGTAGAAAAACATAAGCAACCAAAGGATCTATGATGAGATAGGGAAGGTTTTTTATTCACAAGTAATTCATACGGACATTTACCACCTAACACAGAAGTTGGAGTCCTGTTAATAAGATAAGTAACAGTCAGAATACATTCAGTCCACATGTTCAATGGAACACCACTTTGAAAAAATAGAGATCTAGCTACATTTAATAGATGTCGATGCTTCCTTTCAACAATACCATTCTGCTGTGGGGTATATACACATGATGTCTCATGACGTATTCCATTATTATTTACAAACGCCTGAAACTCTGAGTTTACAAATTCAGAACCATTATCAGACCTAAAACACTTTATTCGTTTGTTAAATTGATTTTGTAACAAGTGTAGAAAACATTTAACATTATTAAATACTTCATCTTTAGACCTCAGGAGATACACCCATACAGCCCTAGAATAGTCATCAACAATAGTCAGAAAATACTTATACCCTTCTCGACTCCTTATTCTAAATGGACCCCATACATCTAGATGAATCAATTCACCTACACTGTTAGTTTTATGATCACTCAAAGGAAAAGGGTTTCTAGTTTGTTTAGACTTATGATAGATCTCACATGGAACATCTAAACTGTCACCGTATATTCCTAAATCAGGTTTTAGTGTTCTCAAAACATGATGAGATGGATGACCTAACTTAGAGTGCCACACCAGAACAGTATTTTGGAAGAGCCACAACTACTACCGCATATAAAGGTACCTGGGGTAGAGTCTCCAAAATAGTACAGACCATTGACCTGTTTACCAATCAGCAGTGTCTTGGTACGAGACAGGTCCTGAATTAAAGATTTATGTTCATCAAACCAACATCCCAAACCATTATCCTTAGCTAGTTTGTATACAGACAACAAATTTACGGAGTACTGAGGGACCACTAGAACATCTGACAATACAATATTACTAGCAAGATTAAGTTTTCCCATATAGTTTATGTATGCCTTAGTTCCATTTGGGTGACCCACAGTCATTTTATATTCAGAAACATCAACCAAATCAAACATATTCTTTTCTGAAGACACCATATGTTGATTAGCACCAGTATCTATAACCCAACCACGACAAATATTATGATCAAATTGAGACACACAAGAAAAAAACATATCATCAAAGACAGGACAACTGGTACCTGCCATGTTTGAAGTACCTTGATCAGTTGACACGGGTTCCTTAAGTAACAACATGAGCTTAGAGTACTGATCTGCAGTCAACTGACAAGGCACTCCATCAGATTTTGTAGTATCACTACTAGTATTATTACTACTAGGTTTGATATTACTTATTTTCCCTTTAAAATTGGGAGGGTAACCCACCAATTCATAACATCTGTCGACCGTGTGACCATTCTTATTACAGTGTGTACATTTGAAAACAGTCCCCTTACCAGGTTTCTTAGAATTATTGGTTTTAGAAACAAAGGCTGCAGGTTGCAATTTATTAGACCCAGTTATGCCTCTGTGAGATTCTTCACTTGAAATGATAGCAAAGGCACTCTTAACCGAAGGAAGAGGGTCTTTTGTTAAAATAGAGGATCTCACAGAGTGATATGTATCATCAAGTCCCATTAAGAACTGCATTAACCTGATGTTTTGATTGAACTCAGTCACAGATTTTGAAGCATTACAAGTACATTCAGGTAATTTTGCCAAAGAATCAAATTGCCTCCACATTGAAGTTAGTTTATGGTAATAATCTGAAATAGGTGTGCCATTTTGTTTTATTGAGGCAATTTTTTGATGTAGATTAAAGATTACTGACCCATCAATTTTTGAGTATGTCTCTTTGAGTTCATTCCAAACATCAGCTGCATTCTTTGAAAAGACTTGACCAACAAACAATTCCTCAGATATAGAGTTAAGAATCCATGGCAATACCACTGAGTTACATCTATCCCATTGTCTTTCAAGGTTTTCATTTTTCTCAGATCTCATACAAGTTTTGTCCATAAAACCAAATTTATTTTTAACATTTAGAGACAATTCCATGGCATTGGCCCACACATTATAATTTTCAGTTCCTTTCAGTTTAATGTTGACAATGGTTAGATTATTAGTGTCTGATGCATGTAAGTATAATGGATTACCAAAGTCAAGGTTACTCATTAGGTTACTAGTGTCAACAACTTCTTTACCAACCACCTTACATCAAATGCACAAACCACCAAATAAAGAAATCACACAACACAATTGATTACACAAAATAACTGCGAAACCTCTTCAAGAACCAGATACCCGGTCACTACAGTGATATTGGACCAAAAGAACCAATGAGCCATCAGAAAAACCTCTAAGTCCCACATGACATCACAACAACTGCTGAAGACCTTCATCAGCAGTTTGACAAAGTCTGAAGAATCAACAGCTGAAGATCAAAGATCTGAAGTACAACAGCTGAAGATCCCAAAGTGCTGAAGATAAGTACTGAAGTCTGAAGTACTGAAGCATACAAGTACTGAAGACTTCAAGTACTGAAGACAAGTGCTGAAGATTAAATGCTGAAGAACTGAAGAACTGAAGATCAACTACTGATGCACAAAGTCTGAAAACAAAGACTGAAGACATCAGCTGATGACATCTACTGAAGTCATCAGCTGATAAATCATCTGAAGCCCAAGTCTGATGAACAAGTGCTGAAGCTTCAGAGTTTGTCATAACAGCTGAAGAAGTCTTCTTCAGTTGTTGTGATGGTTTTTCTTTTCAGTAGTTTTATGTTTTTCCTTTCAGTAGTTTGTACAACAGCTGAAGAGTTTGTTCTTCAGCTGTTATAGTTCAGTAGTTGTAAACGACTGAAGAGGTTGTTCTTCAGTCGTTGTAGGCTTTCAGTAGTTTCCTTTTTCAGTACTTGTAATAGGTAGAACACAGATTTTGTAAGAAGATGTCAGCTGTTGACATTTTCAGTAGTTTAACGTTCTATCAGTAGTTTGTTAATAATCGGTTGATGTGACTGACAAGTCACATCAGCATTCGTCCTTTTTTCTTCTATAAAAGGACGATGTGCCTATTGTATTCGGTGCCGAAACGTGTGGAGTTATAGAAAACATATTTTGCAGAACTTTTCTCTCTCTCTATGTTTGTACTTTTACATGCAAAATCTTTTGTGTTCTTGCTGTAATCGCTAAATACTGTGCTAAATCCGCTGCGAATACAATCTGATTGATCAAACTAGAGGCTGAGATCCTGTCAAGTGACTGGCCAGGTGTGAAAAGAGGGAGCAGGGAATACAACACAACCACAGATGACAGAATTAATACACGCAGCTGAAACAAACAACAAAACACAAGAAGGACGATACACCCAACTATCACAAAACACCAAATAACCAGAATAAGCAGAGATAACAACCCCAAGAATCGACAAGTAATGAATAAGAAGATTCCTACAGAGTACTCCAGCCGCAGATATTAGGGTTTAGAAGACTTACAGCGATTTAGGTGAAATAATCCCTTTATTTTAGTAAATCTTTGAAAGACTACCAGATTCAGCAACTCAGGTTGAATCTTCAAGCCCACTAATCACCACAGATTCCAGGGAGTCGTCTTCAAGAACCGAACACCACGGATACACGTGAAAACCCTAGATCTAAACGCTTTCGCAGAGATATCGAGCCTTGCGCTCTGATACCATGAAAACTTTTGAGAATGTGAACAAGATCAAGAAAGAAAATACTGATTATTATTTGATAACACTTCAGAGTACACCAACAATCACCAACTCTTACAGATCAATCCAACCTCTAGCTAATCTAGCAACGATGAGTTGCTAGATAACACTGATTGCAAAATACAAACTAACAAATCAGAAAGATCAAGAGACTAAGGTGTATCAGGGTGAATACAAAACCCTAAGTAAAACTTGGAGAAGATGACCAAAACATTCTGGAGATTCTAGAGTACTCGATAGATGTACTTATAGCTCCAATAGTTACACATAAACCCTTGAAGATTAATCAGCAACAGCAGCAATCCTTCAAGCTTTATAAAACAGCAACAGTAGTCCTTTAACTTCTCCAAATATTCCAAACAAATCCTATAGATTCTAAACATAAGAACAAACAAGAAAATAACAAAACATTAGAATTGAATTGAAACTATAACAGAATTTTAACACGTTACCACCCACCACCATCTGCATCCCCATGAATGGCACGTGGTAAGGAGGATTTGGCAATCGACGAAAGGTGGTGGGGGGCGATGATGGGCGATGGGCAGTGTCGTGGATGGTGATGGCAACAATGACAAAGGGATGACAAAGGGGTGGTAGATCCAACGAAAATGAGTGATTAGACTAGATTACATTTTCATTTGGTAATTCCCTTTACAATTTGATAGAAATATGAAATCCTTTACTTGAGAAATTTAAAAGAATTAATTAAGTTTAAATTTCTATATATTTCTTAACTAAACACATTAAAAATAAAATTCAATTTTCAATTCGTAAAATTCTTCTACTAACCAAACACATTATGAAATAGAATTCAAGTTTTCAGTTTTATTGAATTCTATCACCCAAACACCACTTATTTACTATGTACTTAACAATAGTAACAATTACTTCCTAGCTAGAGGTCCATGATCCACGAATCAATGTAGGAGACTCCTAAATTTCTTTTTACAAACATGCATTTCTAAGTTCTCTTTTTTAGTAATTTCTAGATGTAGTTTCCACATTAAACGGCTCTCGATTGGATGAGTCATCATGCAATTAAGATTAAATATCTTTACATTAAAACTTAAACCGGTACAAGTTAAATGTTTGCACAATAATTTAATTATTTTAATCAACTTTAATTTTTATAATGTTGATTTAGTACGTCATATAGCTCAATTCAAAAAACTTAGTGGACCTCCATTCAAGTAGTGACCCCTCTCATATATATGCAATTATGCATACATGAAAGCTGTAAACAATTAAGATCCGTTATATATTCTAGCTCATTTCAGTGTCATAACAATTAAATATTTCAACGTCTGCTATTACAACCTCATTTGGTTTGTTGTTTTGATTATATAGCTTGCAATTAACGGTTCGCTCCAAATATTTTATCAAAAACGAACCTTGAATACCGTATAGATAACAATCAGTAGATAAGACACATGCACAACGCGTACGTGATATATTTCAAATAACGATTGATATTATACTTTGTACGAGATACAAACAACTATACACATTGAAAATACACATATATGAACCTTAGTTTTTGGTCCGAATAATGGTGATCGTGCCTCTCTCATGTGTTTGTATCCTCGTGAGAGCGACCACCACCTTCCCTGAGAGACCCGGTCTGTCTAACGCCACCAATGGCCGACATGCAAAGTCTCCCACCGGATGCCTGAGCGGCCTCGTTGGCGGCATTAGGATTCTCTCGTTGATGTCTTTCAATGTCATATCCCCTTTATATCCTCCAGGCTTTACCAATGCAAATGGGTACACCACCCTTGTTATCACCTTCTTCTTTCTCTCCACAATCCCATCTACTATTAGATCAAAATGGTCACTAATTAAACTTTGATGATGTTATGATGGTTAACTATAGTAGGTATTTTTAACCATAGTCAGATCATCCAAGTGAATTACAAAATATTTTTTTCTTAAAAATGTCAACAATCACTCTCATTATATTAACTAAAATTACCAAATCCGTTTACTTTTGTCTCCAACAATTTTCAAATTTGGCATCATTTTTTATATAAACTAGTTTTTTATGCCGCGCGTTGCCGCGGCTATGCGAGTTTTAACGTAACCCTAAACCAGCAAAACACATAAAGTAAAACACACCAAAACCCTAAATCTATAACACACAATAATATTTAGAACCCAAAACTAAATCAAAAAACAACACAACACCATACACAAAACAGACGAAAATCAAAGTCGCAAGAAGGCGACAGTCAAAAATAGAAAACCGACAAAAACCAAAGCCCCAAAAAAAGCAAACAATAGGAAAACCCAAACCTTAATAGTGAGTATCGTCAGGGTATCGATAATGAAAAAAAGAAAATAAAAACCCAGAGAAAGACAACGACAACGAACATAATCGAAACACACATCAAAGAGACGTGTCCGGACAAAAAAACCAACAAAAAAAACCTCACCCCCAAACCCAACAAAAAATCGAACCCACACCCAAAACAAACCATATTAAAACACAAACAAAAAAAAGAAAAAAAAGAAAAAGTAAAACAACAAAAAAACAAAAAACAAAAGAAAAATTAAAACACAAAAAAAAGAAAAAAGAAAAAAAAATACCCCCACCACCAAAGCTAATAATAAGAATAATAATTTGTATTCCTAAACATCTTTTGAATATTTCATACATAAATAATAAATTATCTATCAGCTAAATAAGTAGCAATTTTAGTAAGATTTTAATATAACTTATTTTTTTTTCAATAGCTCTATTGGCATCACTTTTTTTATATAATTCTGATAATATAATTTGTAACATAACAAAATCAATCACTTTTCTGTTGATGAAGTCAAACATTAAGTGGTCAAAAATTGGCGACTTTTTGAACGTACCAGTGACGTTGTCTGATGAACTTAGGGTTTCTTTATCAGAGACAAAGTGGGTGTTGGTTGAACTCTTGGATGAAGTTGAATTCTCCCCACTTACTACAATAATATATAAACATAATTCAATAAAATGAATAATTCAACGTAAATTAACCTAAAAAATTTAAGCATCTATCATATTCATACCAGTAACTGCACCAAAATCCTCAAAATCTTGAGTAAGATTAAAATCCCAGTGGGTCTGCGGAATTTGATATCAAGATACAAACTTTAGATGATAAACACCATTCAAACCAGTAATTAAGTTATCAAGATTCAAGATTTATGCATCAAGAATTGAAGAAGATTACAGGAAATGATGGAGATGAATTATGATTGATGGGTTGATGATGATTGTGATGGTGATCATCATGTGTCATCATCAGACGACGCCGTTTGGGTCTGAATTCAAATAAAGCATCCTCAAGATAACCTGATGAGTGATCAGAATCCAACAGTGATGACTGATCATAATATGGTGGAGTGTTGTTTATCTCCATACCTGCAACATAACCCATCATCATCATCACCATACATACACATATACATGCATATATTTTGTATATACACATATATGTGTGTCTATACATATGAACGTAAGGTTAACTTACAGTGAGAGATGTCTGTGTTGAGAGATGGAAGATTGTGGATATCAAAACAGAAGGAAGAACAATGGTTTTTAGTGTGATCAGTAAAGTAAGCAATGGAGTGAAGATCACCCATCATCTTAAGTGTGAATGACAATGATCACATGAAAATTGAAACAACCATTTTCTTGAGTTGAAGTTCACCAATTTTGATGGTGGATGATGATATCTGATAATATGATGAATGATATGCAAATGTGGTATATATGTAGAGGTTGTGTTGCTACTGAAGTTGTACTTTGTGCTTGTTTGGGTGTGCGCCGGTAGCACGGTTTTCAAGAAGCACAAAGGCAAAGTGAGTAGAGAATAAAATGAGGAAGAAATTGTCAGTGAAGTAACTGAGAGAGTGAAAAAAAGAAAAAAGAAAAAAGAAAAAAGGGTAAAGTGTAGGGGGTTTATTGGGATAATCAAATGTTGAGGGACTACTTTTGATCCTATTGGGAAGGTGTGGGAGACTAAATAATTGCAGTGGTTATGATATGATGTTTGTTGGAGTTGAATAAGATAAATCCATATGCAAAGTGTAAAAAAGCAATGTTGACAACAGAACATGCTTACCAGACAAAATTCAAATTCTCTTTACTTTTTCTTTTTACCAAAATTGTTTTCTATAAGTACATTGTACACCATATGTAAGTACATAATTAAAGAGAAAATCTTATGTATATTTATTATATATGTATGGTAATGTTGAGATATTCCTTGTATAGATGACTTCACAATTATGTATTTAGTTTTACTTGTGTGTTAGATTTTTCTTCTATATAGTAATATTGACTTATTATCATGTTACGGGACACTATATTATGTATTGGCTTTAGGTTTGTGTGTCATCATCAAATGTTCTTATTATTATGAAGCCATATATTATGTAATTTTAAGACGTGTAAGATCTATATTTCTTGTACTTGCTTATATTGTTTAGTACTCGTTTGTTCTTCATATAATTGTACTTTTAGTTTTTCATCTTGAAAGTTTCCATAATTTGATTTTCAAGCATAATGTGACACTATAAATGAGATGTTATACACCAAATGTAATATCATCATACATTGTTTCTCTAAAGTATGATCTTGCTTGTTTGGATCATGATATTTAATATTTTTAGTCAATATAATGTTTATAAAGGAAGCTAAATGATCGAAGATAATATCGATCATCTATTCTTATTCTGACATGTTTCTTTGTTGTCGTTGGCTTTTAAACGAAGAGAGTGTTGGATCAACGATTATTGTGTTGAAAATTATTCATTTTGGGATATATGTTGTGTTCTCGTCATCATTGGAACATTGAAGGTCACAATAGTATCTTCTTTTCATGTAAGTCAATATGCTTATTACACTCACATATCACATAATTTGAATCCTTTCAACAACATTACGTTAAACATGTTGTTGATGGTCACATACTCTTAAAATTGTGCATTATTATGTTATGACCTTAATAATTTAATGATTGAAGCTAACAACCATCATACAACATTGGTAGCACGAGGCTTAGAAGTAGTACATGTTTTTCTAAAAGAGATCTTGATAGTTGTTTGTATCAACTTATTCTGCCTACATATATATAAACTTCTAGTAAAGTGATTAAATCCATTGTTTTACACCAAAGCCTTCTTGGGTAAATAGTACAACCTACACTTTATATCGTCGTATCACCAAAGCCTTCTTGAGTGAATAGTACAACCAACACTATGTATCGTCAATATCGCATTACAATTGACACTAAATATCAAAGTCTGAGTAATGTGTGAACTTTCTTAACTTACTATAAGGCGGAAATCTGTGAAAACCAATAACATGTTCATCTAATGAATACTTGATTGTACCATTACCAACCAATTACGAGTGACGAGTGATCTTGTGGTTCAAAAAACATTGGTTTAATGGGTTTTCAGTTGTGGGTTGAAACATATGATATCTCTCTATGTATTTAGATGAGTACGTATCTTTTGGAACTCATCGTCAAAATTTTATCTTTAGATAAGTTTGATAGCTCGAACAATTATTTTGTCATTTTCGTCTCCAATGCTAAAAAAGAGAATACATGGTAAAGGACATGCTAACGTACATATTATTTTTTATCTACTAATTACTACCACCGAAAGACCATTTAGTCGTTTACTCCTCATGATACAATAATGTAAAGCTAATACACATGATAGCGTGGATTTATAACATTAACATGTTGCTTAATCAAGTCTCATAAATGAGTAATTAAAGTAAATATTTTCTTGATTATCTATAAAGCCACACCAACACAATATCTATTGTTACGATTTTCTTTATTTAAAAGCATAATGATTATGATGATATTTTCTTTTTGTTTTCTTATTCTTGACCTATTAAAAACCATGTTGAAAATACAATTATAAAAAAATTGTCTAAGCATCCCTGAACTGACTTGTTACAAGCTTACACTTGTGTGAAACAAAAAGGATCCATATTTAGTTTGACTAATGAATAAATACATTTGACCAGGTTATTTTTCTCTATGATTGTTGGATGTGAATGATTGGAAGGGGCTTATACTCTACTGGAACATTTTGTTTACTTTTTTGTGTGAATTGGTACTGTGGGCCACACATTCTTTTATAGTGGGCCATATCTATGAGATCATATATTGTGCGTGGGCCCACCTCATATGCATGCTGGGCTGGTTGAGAAATCTGGAAACAAAATCAAAATTAATGGTCTTGGGTTGGTGCATGTGGGCCCATTGCCTCCCTAATTCAAATTAAATTGATATTTAATCCAATGACACATTTAAATCTTTAACAACCTAAGTCCAAGTGCAAGTATGAAGGGAGAGGCGTGATGCTCCGTTCGATGCGGTGGGTGAGGGGCGTGATCACATCGCGTTGGTGAATGTGATAGGGCGTGAAGGGTGGTGGCTTGGCAATCACTACCAGATTGCTATAAAGGTGTGACATGTAGAAATCACACCCTGAGAGGTTAGCCATTACGCTTGGTGTAAATTTTATCTTAGAAGAATAACTAATTCATCAACTAAATTTCTTTAATGGTGATATATTACTTGATATGATCAAAGGATGTGATGTTTTTACAGAAAAGATTGTTAATTTATGTTTTAAGTTTTAGCGTACAAATTAATTGTATTATGTTTTTTGATGGCAAGCGAAATTTTATTAAAAACTAGAAACATGCTAGGAAATAGAGTTCATACTAAATGTTACAAAGAGAAATTAAATATGCATAACTAATTGTATTGTGTAAGTAACAAGTTTACCTATAATCGTAACATGTTACAAAAGTAAATAGGAGTTTAAAATTAAGCGCATCATTGTAATCTACAATACACTAGTAACTCACTAATAAATGAATTAAACTTAAAGAAACTAGATGTGGATGTAAACGAGTTAGATGCATTGTTGGATTCATAGTACATCAAACAAATTTATGTTGTTATATATGTGTGTACGTGAGAGAGAGAGAGTTTAAAATATAAAAAATATATTTTATATAAAGGGTACGAAGGATAGTGAACCATTGACTTATGAAATCAACGGTTCAGATCAGATGATAATATTATAACATTAAAAAGAAGCAGTTCTTGTGCGTGAAAATAATCTGGAGGAGTAAAATTAAAGTGGTCTACATAGTGACTTTTTTCAAATTACTTAATTTTATAAACACATATTAGCTTTTACATGTCGCTAATTTTTAACAAAAATTATGACTTGATTATGAAATTCATTAATTAATTTCAGATCTAATATAGGGTTTGTGAGCCATTTAAGAAATCGACAATCCAGACCTAATTGTTGGTTCAAACAAGAAGTGGATTTTGCTTAAAATGATTAGAAAGATGTAGTCCTTTAATAAAAAAAATCAATGGTTAAGATAATTGAAAGATGTCATGTTATCAGGTTTTTTTTAACAACAGATTAGAATTTAGAAATTAATAATACTAAGTTAGTAATAATTTGTCAATGTCAAGGATGACTCTGGACGTTCAAGAGAGGCAAAGACTCTAACCTCCCCATTGAACCAATAGGCCAAAAGATCATTAGTTCATGTTATCAATTAAAGGGGCTAGAGGGTTAAATTTGAAAAGCTTGCAATTGTTAGTATTTTGAGTAATTTATCATTTTTATTATTGTGGTTTGCTTAAAATAATTATTTTTATTTAAAAGTTATAATTAACCATTTTTGTCCAATAGTTCAATTAAATAATGATTTTCATCTACTCTGTTAAACCCATCTAAGGATCCATTAAAAATCCCTCATGGTTCATCACATGATTAGCATTTTAGTTAATTTAACTTGAAAAAAAATATTTTTCATTCCCACTTCCCAGACTTGACACTTACAATCGATTGACTTCACAACCGGCAATCCCCTGTCGATTGGCTTCACAAGTTGCAATTCCTCATCGATCGACTACACAACTTACGATGCCTCTATCAATCGGCTTCACAAGCCGTGAGTCCTCATCGATCTACTTCACAGACCTTCGTCTCCTTTATTGATCTGTCAAAGAGCTATCGTTATGGTTGTTTTGTTATGAAACGTTTGTAAACAAGATTATAGGTTCGACCCTTAAAAGGTTTATGGTGAGTTTGAATTATTTCTCTTGAAAATTCGTGATCATTGTTGTGATTGTTATACCTCATTTCTTCTTACCTATGCAAAACTAACCTTTTAACGAAACCAACACCTACATATATATAAATGTATATAAGGATGGTTGACAAATTGTCACCCGTGTCAATTAATAAATTAAAAAATCAATCTCCATTTTTTCAAATTTTGGATTTCACCCCTTCTATTATAGATAGATTTACATAATATTTGTAGTTCTCATTAACTTGTTTTATATGTTTAATTCAACTACATTTTGTTTCTAAATTTAATATATTTCATATATGTTGTGAAAGAAAGGAAAGTGTTAAATTTCAATTAATTCATAGTATAATTGTTCATATTATTTCTTATATATTGTTTGTCTTAGAAGGGCATTGTGTTGATGAAAATGAAAATCCATATGAATTCTGCTTTTAGTTACCATTTTTGTGATGTCATTTGTGTTATTATTTTTTCTTACGGATACCCGTTGAAAACAATATTTTAATACAGGAATACCCGAGGGTATCCACAACTCAATAGAGGTTGGCCGTGGTTGATTCATTGTTGATCTTGTTAATTCTTAGCTTATCATGTGGCTTGGGTCTTCGGGATGGTGATATCGGTGATGCACCGATGATGGTTGGCATGGTGATTGTAGGCACAGATCGAAGGAATGTGTGAGGATTGTTTACGGTTTATATTTTGATTTTTTATAGCTTTTAAATTAAGGTAAAGCATGATAGAAAACTTAACATTGTTTAAAGCACGATCATTTGTGAAAACAAACGGTAATTTTCATAATTTGTTGAAATAAAACTTTGCTTAAGATTCTTTTTTACTTCCTATATATACGGGTCCGTGCAGCATTTACACGATATCGTTATGATCAATTAATGGGACTTGACTGGAAAGTTTTCTTGCATCTATCATTAGCTCGGATAGTCCCCGTTTTTGGTGTTTTAATCATTTTTAATGGCTCCCTTAATGATGTGCGAGGAATTGCCCTATTGAGTAATGGGAAGTGGGCTACTCCCCGAAAATGCCCCGCCCTACCTAGGTTCATTTTTCCTTGGGGCTAAAAAGAATTTCTTGCTCATTCCTAGATTACTTAAAACTTTTTTAAAGATATAAAATATGATTAAATAGTTTTATAGTTAAACATAAGATTTTTTTGAAATACTTTTATGTCAATCTTATAATTAAGTTAAATAATAATGTCAAATACTAAATACCTAAAATTCTAAAAGAAGATAATATATTTATATAACTACTCCAGCTTTCATTTTTCTATTAAAATAAAATACCATGTGATATATGATTGATATTACTAAAGTCTAGTTGCTATGACGTAGTAGCTTACACGTGTTATATGATATATGAGGTTATGTGATATGTAACTTAGGGGCTGTTTAGAAGGCCGGTCAGACGCGAGTGTCTGACTCGGTTAGACCTGGGGTGTTTGGTTGCTTGCTTTTTACCGGAGATCACGTCTGACTGGAGCTCCTACCCGGTCAGACCTCAACCATAGTCTGACCCGTGGTCAGACGTGAAGGTGGAGTGACGGGCGGTGGTGCTTGCGGTGGTGCTTGCGGTGGTGGTCGGCGGTGGTGCTTGCGGTGGCGGTGGTGCTTGCGGTGGCGGTGGTGCTTGCGGTGGCGGTGGTGCTTGCGGTGGTTCAGATCTGTGGTCGTCGGCGGTGGTGCTTGCGGTGGTGGTCGGCGGTGGTGCTTGCGGTGGTGGTCGGCGGTGGTGGTGGTCGGCGGTGGCGGTGGTGCTTGCGGTGGCGGTGGTGCTTGCGGTCGGCGCTGGTGCTTGCAGTGGTGCTTGCGGTGGTAGTCTGACCCGAGAGGAGAGAACCAAGAGGTGAGGGCGCTTGCGGTGGTGGTCGGCGGTGGTGCTTGCGGTGGCGGTGGATGATGATGATGATTGTGGTTGTGGTGTTTGTGGTTTAACAGAGAGAGAAGAAAGTGAGAGAGAGACGGTGATGTTTGTGGTTGTGGTGTTGGTGTTTAAAATTAAAAACTTTCCTTTTTACAACCAAACACAATTATTCGTTCGGACCTCTTACTGGTTCAGATCTCTTAATGGTTCAGACCCTCTTATTCATTCAGTACTTATTCAATCATATGTTGCCAAACAGCCCCTTAGACATATACCCATTTTATTCAATGGCTAAACTTTTGCAGTTCTATATAAAAAAATATATTTTAAAGATGCGTGTTAATTTTTAATGAAACCTAATTTTAGTGTTTGCATTTCTCTTCTATTAAATGAAAATGAGTATAAATAAGTAAACTAAATAATTAAATATCTAAAATTATAAATTTTCTTATTACAATAAATTTTTAAAATATATTAGATTATAAGATTTCAAATATATAATTTTAATAATTCTTGATTTTTATTATTTGTTATTTAAAATTTCTTAAATATTCATTATTATTATTTCATTATTGCCTAATTACATGCAAAATAGAAAATATTAATAAAACCTAATGTTTAATATATTGAATTTTTTCTATCTATCTAATACATAGGTTCTAGCCTAGTTAAACATATTTGGGTTTTTTAATAATCAATTAGAAACAAGTATTTAGGTGAACATCTGTGAAAAATCCACGTCAAAAAGCTTTTGCAAAACCTATATTGGCTATATCAACTTACAAGTTGCAAGATTGTTTTGGTGACACCCTGGAACCCAAACAAGTTACATATCGGATTTACACATCTCATACACCCTAAATACTCCAGTACATAATTTCATTACACGTTAAAAGTTTACAAATAAACTCTATTCTAGTATCTTTGCAATGAGGGTGGGCCTTGGCGCACCGGTAAAAGCTGTTCCTAAGGGACCGAAGGTCTCAGGTTCAATCCGTGGAAACGGCCTCCACACAAAATGTGGGGGAAAGACCGCGTACATCTTCCCTTAAATGGGACGGACCCTCCCTGGACCCTGCGAAAACGCGAGAGCTCTTTGCAGCACCAGGTACGCCCTAATATCTTTGCAATCTTTGTCAGATAGCGTGGAAATGTTCTATCTTACTTACTATGACTTACTTTAAAACACGTAGTAAAATCTATTAGATTTTGTTGAGTCAATAGTATAAATCGTTTATCTTATTGAGAATAAACATTTATATATCCTAAAAACTCAATTATAAATATTTATTAAAGATATCAACCCATTACAAACTTGCTCCAACCAACAATCATCAAGTTGTTTATACCTCGTTATCAATAAACACATGTTAATCGGTTTGTCATCTTAACCAATCCCATAACAGGTGAATTCCCAATACCTATCCTTTTTGAAAACGTTGAAATTATCAATGTTTAAAAAAATTATTATTTATAAACATCCATCAGACCCTTAACTATAGAAGTTCACGACCAAACCAGTACATAATCAGATAATTGGCTTACAACTAGTATTAAGCCCCTCACATTGCAGCAGATAGCGTAAAAATATGTCAAGTAGCATCAATAACACACCACCGTCAGTGATCACCAATACTAACAAAGCTCGTATTAAAAAAATAATAAAAAACAAAAAGAAAGTAAACCGAACAAAAATTAGTCGTAAAAACGTTAAACCACTCAAGCGAAACATAAAAGACCTAGAACAATAGGTAAGTTGACCTTGGACCAGCACGTGCGACGTGACAGTTAAATGGGGAAAATAAACAAACAAACAAACAAACAAACCCAGTATATCCCACTCAAGAGCAGGGTCTGGGAGGGGTAGGTGGTGGCAAGTCTTTCCTCTATCCAGATAGGTAGAGAGACCGCTTCCAAAGAGACCCCTGGCTCGATACAAAAGCTATAACGCTTGCGATTTAACATATAATCAAATAATCAAATAATCAATCATATAATCAAACGAACGATTTATGACATATGGTATATTGTACAGCACACGTCTTACAACAAGCATTCAAAGCATTAAGATATCACCAAAAGGACGTATAAAATGAGCAAGCATGCATCAGAAAAGCCGCAAGTTTCCCCTAAGAAGGTCTACGCGAACTACATACACATCAAGCCCCGTAACAAGTAAACAAAGTCCTTTCCTAGCTACAGAAACCACTAAAAGTCCTTAATTTTAATTCTACGTCTCCAGTCACTCCTATCCTCGATCATGTGCTCAGAGAGGTGCAAGTGTTCCATATCTCGCCTAATTTTCTCTTCCCAAGTCAACCTAGGTCGTCCTCTACACTTCCTACCCTCTATGCTGATGTTCTCCACTGCTCTGACCGGTGCTGCCATTGGTCTCCTCTTGACATGTCCATATCATCTTAATCTTCCCTCTCGTATTTTATCTGCAATAGAAGCCACTTCTAACTTCTGTCGAAACATTTCGTTTCTTATCCTATCCAGTCTTGTATGGCCACACATCCACTTTAGCATTCGCATTTCCGCAACCTCTAATTGTTTCTCGTGCGATTTCTTTATGGCCCAGCAGTCTGTTCCATATAGCATAGCTGGGCGTACCGCCACTCTGTATAGTTTTCCCTTAAGTTTTGCTGGAAACCTCTTATCACATAGGATCCCTGATGCTGCTCTCCACTTGCACCATCCTGCTTGGACACGGTGAGCTACATCGCTGTATATCTCTCCGTCCTCCTGCAGGTACGAGCCCAGGTATTTGAACCTAGATGTCTGTGGGACCGGCATGCCCTGGATACTGATTTGGGTGTCCTCTTCGTCGTCGCCACCAAAGTTACAATGCATGTATTCCGTCTTAGAGCGACTTATCGTTAATCCTCTGCTCTCTAGCGCTGCTCTCCACTGCTCTAGCTTGTCGTTAAGCATCATTTTAGATTCTGATATTAAGACAATATCATCCGCGAAGAGCATACACCACGGGACTGACTGTTGTATTGACTTAGTCATCTCATCCAACACTAGTGCGAAGAGAAATGGGCTCAATGCCGATCCTTGATGGAGTCCCACTTCCACTGAGAATGAGTCCGTGTCTCCTAAATGTGCTCGCACACATGTTTTTGCCCCGTCATACATGTCCTTGATTAATTTGATATACCTCTCTGGTACCCCTCTATGTCGTAGACTTTCCCAAATTAGTTGTCTCGGTACACTGTCATATGCCTTTTCTAGGTCGATGAATACCATATGGAGGTCCCTTTTCTTTTCTCTATATTTCTCCATTATCCGTCTTATGACGTGTATGGCTTCTGTTGTAGAGCGTCCTGGCATAAATCCAAATTGGTTTATTGCTATCTGGGTTTCCCGTCTAATTCTCGTGTCAATAACTCTTTCCCATAGTTTCATCGTGTGACTCAGTAGCTTTATTCCCCTGTAGTTTTCGCATCCTTGGATATCTCCTTTTTTCTTATATATGGGGACTATGACACTGGTTCTCCACTGGTCTGGCATCTTCCCTGTCTTAAAGATAGTGTTAAATAGATCTGTTAGCCATTGGAGACCCTCATCACCCAGGCATTTCCACACCTCAATCGGTATGTTGTCTGGCCCCACCGCTTTAGCCCTTCCCATTTTCTTCATAGCTCTTTTAACTTCGTCAACCGTGATGCTTCTACAATAGCATTGGTTTTGTTGCGTAGCTTGGGTTGTTCTATCTATCTCAGTTTGTTGATTTGAATTCCTTATGTTAAATAGGTTATCGAAGTAAGTTTTCCATCGCACCTTGATATCTTTCTCGTTCACCAAAACCTTTCCATCCGCAGCCTTTATGAACTTGACCATTGTTAGGTCCTGTCTTCTTCTTTCTCTTGCCTTGGCTATCTTGAACATGTCATGCTCTCATTCTTTCGTCTCTAATCGCTTATACATCCTTTCATATGTCGTGTTCTTTGCCTCTGACACCGATTTTTTCGCTTGTCTCTTAGCCTCCTTGTACTTTTGTTTTAGCTCTGCGTGTTCTGCCTCACTGCTACATCGTATGAGCTCTCTAAAACTTTGTTGTTTGATGTGTATCTTCTCCTGTACAATTTCGTTCCACCACCATGATTCCTGATGACCAACTGTCCTTTTTGTTGTAACTCCAAGCGTTTCTTTAGCTGCTTGTATGAGCCTAGTTGCCATAGCCTCCCACTTTTGGTTTGCATCTTCGTGTGGCCCAGTTTGGTTCATTGGTATGACTTTATCTCTAAAAATGGTAATCTTTTCGTCTTTGAGTTGACCCCATCTGATCTTGGGTGTGATTCTCCTGTTCCGTTGGGCAATTGGCCTCTTGACGCGTATATCCGCCACCAACATATGGTGTTGCGTTACAACCGTCTCTCCCGGGATTGCTTTACAGTCTTTCCACGAGCTATGCTCTTCTCTCCTCGTCAATAAATAATCTATCTGCGTGTGTCTCCCGCCGCTGCTAAACGTGATTAGATGAGAGTCTCTTTTCTTAAAGAACGAATTTATGATGCCTAAGTCATGCGCTACTGCAAATTCAAGAAGCTCCCTACCGCCGTCATTCCTAAGACCATACCCGTATCCTCATGCACCAGTTGGAAATGCTCATTATCCCTTCCGATATGTCCATTAAAATCTCCTCCTATGTATAACTTTTCTTCTCTAGGTATGTCAGCTATAACGTGGTCTAAACTCTCCCAGAATGTTTTTCTTTCCGTTTCCCCTAGTCCAACATGTGGTGCATACGTACTAACTATCGTCACTACCTCGTCTCCTATTACTATTCTTAACAGCATAATTCTATCATTGTATCTTCTCACCTCCACTACATTATCTTGGAGTTCCTTAGCAACTAGAAAACCTACTCCGTTTTTAGCTCCATCAGACCCTGAAAACCATAGTTTATAACTATCGCACTCTTTTGCTCTCCCACCTCGCCATCTAGTCTCCTGCAGGCATGCTATGTGGACCCTACGTTTCTTCAGCACATCAATTAACTCTAATAACTTACTGGTTAAGGTTCCTACATTCCACGATGCTACTCTTAATCTACAGACCTTATTCCCATTCTTCGCACCTCTCCTCACCGAACATGATCTCGGGGCAGCATAATGGCTCCTACTATCTATTATACCAGACAGGGTCTACTAAGACCACCAAGAAATATAAAACACGGACAACACAGAAACACAACAAATCACAAACAAGCAAATTCACACAGAAAATAGTGGATGACTCTCCCTGTTAAATAAACAAGACTAACCCAGACTAAAAATAAACAAAAAGAGCAAATAAGCAGAGACAATTAAAAACAGGAAATAGAGATGGGTACAACCCACTATGCACCTGGTACAATGGGGAAAATATGATCATAAAAATGTTGAACTACATATGCACGTCTCAGCGTGTTAACTCGCAAAATTTTTACCGAAAAATGAAAATGTTTAAAATATGAAATGTAGAGGACCAAAATTGAAAATAAAAAAATATTGAGGCTAAATTGTAAAAGATATAAAAGTATTAAGTTAAAATAAAAAAAGTTAAGCATTAAAAAAAGAGATGGGTACAACCCACTATGCACCTGGTACAATCCATGATTTATAAGAAGCTGATATTAATATTATATAAATTCTAAGTTATAAGTCCAGTTGTAGAATAATAAGAAACCCCTGATTGGTTTAAACTAAAGGACTCTAAAACTGAGAATTCAAAAGTAAAAATCAGATCATAGAAATCAGACAGTATGACCCCTGAAGATACAGGGATGATTATAAGACATGTTACTATGTAAATCACATACCTGTTTCCACCTGCATACGAGTCATAAACTGAATCGTATATACGTATATCCGCATTATATAGTAGCAACAAAAGATAGATTTTGAGGGGTGTTGTAGAATACAATATCAACAAATTCTGTAGCAACATCAAGCTGAGCAAGAACCTAACTTTGAGATGTACACCTTATACGCTATAAACAAGCATGTTAAGGCAGAGTCAAGGGTGTGTGGGTGTGAGTGTGTGTGTGTGGGTTTGGGGGGGTTGCTAGGGTAAGAGATCAACAAATTCTACAGCAGCATCAAGATGATCAAGAAGCTGCCTTGGACTTGTACACCTTGGCGCACACGACGTAAACAACCATGTTCAAGCCGCTAAGCGCAGCCAAAAGCCAAAAGAAATAATCAAGATGGCCTTCGTTGAGATTATCAGCTATCCAACCGGGCTTCCCATCTTGAGCAGTAAAATATGTAACCATGGTCAATATGAAAGAACTCAAATAGTTCCCCAATGCAGTGGTCATCAACGAAAGGGCGCTACACAAGCTACGCATGGCATCAGGTGATTGATCATAGAAAAACTCAAGCTGCCCAATGAAGAAAAATACTTCAGCAGCGCCAAGAAATAAATACTGAGGTGCCTGCCAGAAGACACTAATTGGTACTGCAACATTTTGGTTGACCAAATCAAGTGATTTTGCAAGATCAAGACGCTTTATTTCAACTAAAGCTGCAGTCGCCATGCAGAATATGGAGAGAAAAAGACCGATACCCATTCGTTGCAGTTCAGAAAAGCCTCGTCCCTGGCCTGTGTATTTCCTTGCTACTGGTACAACGATTCTGTCATAAACTGGGACCCAGAAAATGACACTGATGACATCAAAAGCTGCAAGAGAAGCTGCAGGTATTGTGAATGATCCGACTGTGGTGTCCATTGCCATCCCTTGCTCCACAAACATTGTTGACATTTGTGCATAAACTGCAGAAAACACGATTCCAGTTGCCCAAATTGGAAACATCCGGATCAAGATTTTGAGTTCTTCTACTTGCGTTACGGTGCATAGCCTCCATGGATTTGAGTAGTTCCCATTATCATGTTCTATAGATGACACCACAGCAGCTTTATCAAGATACCTGCAAAGAAAAATTTAAAATTTAATGAATATAAAAACCAATACACAACTAATTTGGGAATATTCAAAGTACACAAGTTGGAAAAATTACTTGAACTCATCAGTGTGAATGATTTTCCTACTACCGCCAATTGCCGACACTTTATCAGGAGTTTCAAACAAGAGAGAGTTATCAATAGGGACCGGGAGATCTCTTTTGTGAAATGATGCAACTAAAACCTGGCACATTCTGGTAATTGGGCTTCCCCCGGGTTTCTGAAACCTATAAAGAGGTGTTCCCATGAAGAAACTAAAGATTGCAACGCCCATGAACAATGTAGGAATTGCAAATCCTAATCCCCATCCTTGGTTTTCTTGAACCCAAACAATATAAGTACCTGAAACTACCGCACCGATATTGATTGAAAAATAAAACCAATTGAAGAAAGATCCCTTTTTTACACGCTCCTTTGGATCCGTGTCATCAAACTGGTCAGCACCAAATGATGAAACACATGGTTTGATTCCACCAGTTCCAAGTGCAATCAAGTAAAGCCCAGTAAAGAAAAATGCATACTGTAAAGGGGTAGCTGAAGGACAAATAGAATCTACACATTCAACAGGTTTCAAAGAAGGGACAGAAGCCGAAAGAGTCAATGTGCACATTCCCTGTGAACAAAAACTTTAATAATTACTATAATTATTTTTTACAAAATGTAGGAGAATGTTAAAAGTTTAAAAGATTGATCATTACGATGAAATATATAACAGAGAAGACAGCAATAGTCCAATATCTTCCCCAATATGCATCTGCCAATATAGCACCAATAAGGGGAGTGAGATAGCAAGTTCCTTGCCACGTGGTAACATTTGTCGCAGCAGCAGCATTTCCTTGATGCAAATTTTTGGTGAGGTAACTAACCAGATTAGTAGCTATCCCATAATAGGCTAGGCGCTCACAACACTCATTACCTGTTTTAAATTCTAAACCATTGTAAGAAAACAGCATGAAACTGTTTGGTCAAATATAAATCTTATGAAACCAATGTATGAACAGATGTACCAAGTATGAAGGGGCAAGCTTTCCAATTCCCAGTATTGCTTTTCAAAACAGGTCGTCCCTTAATGTCGACTGACCCATCTCCTGTATACAGGCTGCTTTCATTCTACACGAGGAAAGAAAAAAATATGTAAAGCAAAGTGCATAATACACATCCCAAAGCTATCGTTTAGTCGCTCTCAAGGTACTAAATCAAATTGCGGATTTTAACATTCAATCCTACATCAGTGGTATATCAAACATGATTGATATCTTCCATATCTGACATATTTGATCTTGTTTCATTTTTAGTAAAATGATATACTATATAAATCAGCATTTCCCCCTTGCTACAAATACATCACTACCTAAAATCCCTAATTTTTTTCGATTAGCATATTAAACCATTGTACTATATGTTTCTTTTCAAAACCATCATGCTTGTTACTGTCGCACCCGCCCCCTATATTGTGGTTCAAGCTCCGCCACCGGAAAGATCTTCAATGAACATAAACTTCACAGAAAATCAATCAGAAAACAAAAAACAAATTGGTTATAAACCTATATTGGATTCATAAGGTAGAATCCTTTGCTGCAAATAATGTCATTAAGTTATCACCACTATCAACACCACCACTCATCTTCATACTCTCAAACCATTCAGGTAAACAATAATCAAAACCGACACTAAATCGTAAACAACTAACCTACGTTTACTCCATAACTTTGCAAATGAAAATATCACAACTCAAAAGACTAAATTGCAAAAATCCAAATCCGATTTACAGATTCCATCTTCTCCGGCGGATGAAACTATAGAATCCAAACTAATCACATAGATTACTTCAAAATCAACGAAGGATAAGTGATCATGAACCACAATAATCAACAAACATCCAATTAGATTCATCTCAAGTTTCGTAACCGAACAACTACGATTAGTAACCGAAATCGATCGAAATAGTTGGATCTAAATCATCAATAACAAGCTTAAGGAGATTGAATTCAAACTAAAAAGTAACAAGTAGTGGATAATAATATTATTGACCTCGATTAGTGCATCTTCCAAGAGCAATGCGTCTTCTTCATTACGCCCCATTAGACCAAAACTCTGTGTTGGTGGTTTCTTCACCTCTAAGGCGATATTATTCAGGGTCAATCAGTTTGTTTCTGATAGAGTAACACAAAAGATCCCTACAGATGCAGATTATATTGTAGGCTTGCAGCTAATTATATACAGAACAAGGCGTGTCATATCAACTCATTCGGCCTCAATATCTATATTTTTTTATAAAAAATGTAAGACTCTGTTTTAGACGACTTCGAAGGATATGTGTTATCTTAATCGTACTCACGTATTTGTTTCTCAGCTGAGACCTTACCCCCAACCCCCTTAGGAGAACTCATCGTTGAGAAAAAACACTGGCTCAACTCTGAGCATTTTACTCAGATTGAGACTTGAACCCATAACCTTCCTTTATTTACATATTATGAGTACCTTATCTTAAGTAGTTGTGCTAAAGATTATTAGTGCCCCAATATCTATATAGTTTAAGCTTTTGTTTTACTGTAATGTTATATAAATTCTGATTATAACGTAATAATTTATGTTTACGTTTTGATAAAAAAATTATTTTAAATTGATTCGGTGCAACACACGGGGAAATTACATAGAAGTTTTTTTATTAAAACCGAATTGAGGTATATATCAATACTTTTGTCGAAAAATACTATATTTTGAACTAAGAGCATTCACAACCCGTGCCCTATAATCATGTGAGTGTGTTTGGTATATTATATGGAATGATTTTGAGTGGTTGTGAGTGAAGGAGAGAGAAAATGTTATTGTGGATTGGTATATTTGAAGAATCACTGTACAATCCTTATAAATTTTTTAATATTTTTGAAAGTGGTTGTGAGTGAAGGAGAGAGAAAAGTTAATGAAAAAGGTATAAAAATATATTATATAATTGAAAGGAGAGAGAAGAAGTAGTGATTTTTAGTGTAATTATATGGATAAAGATAAGGAATGGACTGTGAATGCTCTAACAAGTGTTATCATTTGATATTCATTACTAATAATATATTTGGTATGACGTAATTGTATCTAACAACATATTTAAATCTGGAATCTTAATATAAACTAATGTAAGGATGGGAGAGTCTTATATTTTTTTCAGTGAAATAGATTGCACTGGATAATCATGATTAATTTTTTAATTAGCTAATTTGACTATTTTTTGTTAAACGAGTTAACTTAGGTCACCTCTGCCACACCTTCAGTATGGGCATCACAAAGTACGTAGCGGGTTATGCTATGATATAACCCGTTTATACTGAATTAGATTGATATGAATAGTTTTGACTAATTAAACAACCTTAACAAGACCGATTTGTTTACCACCCGTAAATAAGGTAATTATATATAAAAGTTTAATTGCCTCAGGAATTTGAGAAGAAAAGAGAGTGGACAACTAAAAAAATATTTTAAGGGATAAAAATGTATATAGACCTTTTAAGCTAACATTATGTTATATCAAATATTCATATAACAAGTTCATTATCATAAATATAGTTGTTTCTCTTTTCACTTAAAGAACATAATCTTTTATCACTTTTCTAGCTAAGTTTTCTTGTTATTCTTTTTCTCTTTCTCAACACTAAATTTTATCAATTAAGATACGATAACAATCGTCAATGTTTTGAAGCTCGGATTGGTCCGTTCGATCCGACCGGGACTTCGAGCAACCCCAGTTCGTTTTCTATGGGTTCGAACAGCCGGTTCGCCCTGGTTTGGTGGTCGTACCGGGAACCGGTTCAGGGGTTGGACTGGATTTCATGTTTTTTTTTCCTTTTTTTATTATATTTTTTTAATTTTAATGTGTTTAACTATGTAATTGTAAATTAGAGTATTGGACATAAGATTATGTTAAATTTTATATATAATTATAAAATACACATATAAAATACTTAGATTGAATTATATGTATAAATATATATAACATCATATATAAACATATGTAATTAGTATTATGACATCATTCAATTCTTATATTCGGCCTATCACCAATAAGACGTATGATTTGCAGTCCGATCCGATTATGAAAATATTGCATGTTCTTTAAAGACTTTCTTTCTTTTCTCTTGAAACAAAAGAAAAGTCTTAAAAAAACATAAAAAAAAACTACTACTTGTTTCCTTTATTATATTTCATAACAATATATGTATCACTTAAAAGTTAAAACACAATAATCGGTTAAAAAGCGTGACACCGAAGAGTCAAACATGAAACACCGATAGAAGCAGTGGCGGATCTAGAAGAAAAGTTCAGGGGTAACGTAAAAATTTTTTTTACCGTACATTTATATAAATAAAAGAAAAAAATACGATAATAAAGGGGTCCGAATGAAGATCATTCAACACAAATCCGAAGGAATTGAACTCGAATGAATTGACTCGATAATAAAGGTGATCGATGACAGGGTGAGGCGGTGAGGGTTATTGGTATAACTAGTTATTTTTTTAAAATTTGTTTAGTTTGGGTAATGGGTATTTGAGCTTGTAAACGTGTTAGGTTTTTAAGTTATTTAAATTTTGGGCTTATTATAATTTTGGTCATGTTATTTAGTATTTTGAGTTTGTTAGTTATTAACTTATTAATGTTTTTATAAAATATTATTTGGTATTTTGGGTTTGTTAGTTGTTTAGTTATTTAAATTTTAAGCTTATTATAATTTGTTTAAATTATAATGTTATTTAGTAATTTCAATACAAATCCCTAATTGCCAATAAAACCTAAACATTAAATCAAATAACAATTACTCAATCTTCCACTCTAGAAATCTTGCAAATAACACTTAAACCTAGAAAGTAGAAAGAATACCTTCAAGGATTCAACTCTTTGATTTGGGGGGTGGGGGCTTGAGCAACACTGCAGCAGCAAACAACCAACAAACAGCAGCAGGGCAGGCAACATAAGCAGCAGCAAATCGCAAACAAACAAGCATTAAGAAGCAGCAGCAAACAAGTAGGGATTTGGGGGGTGGAACTTGTTTCTTCATTTTCCAAATCCCTAGTTCAATTTCAAATAACAAACTAAGATTAAACAATTCATATAACAAATTAACACAATTCATATAACAAATTAACACAATTCAAATCCCCAATTTCAAGTTCATAAACCTAATTTCAAATCCCCAATTTCAAATCCCTAATTTCAAGATCATAAACCTAAATTACCACAATAACTCCACAATCATAAATTACTAACTCAAACCAATTTCAAACCAATTTCAAGTGAATCAGCAGCAGGAACCGAGCAATTTCAAGTTACCACAATAATTTCAAACCAATTTCAAACCAATTTCAAGTTACCACAATAATTTCAAACCAATTTCAAACCAATTTCAAGTGAATCAGCAGTAGCACTAAATCAGCAGCAGGAACCGAGCAATTTCAAACCAATTTCAAGTTACCACAATAACTCCACAATCATAAAACTCAAACCAATTTCAAGACTCAAGTTACCTGTTCGGAATCGGAACCGAGGGAGAGGCCGAGAGGGAGCACTGGAGCAGCACCGAACGAGAGGAAGAGGCCGAGAGGGAGCAGCAGCGAACGAGAGGGAGAGGCCGAGAGGGAGCAGTAGCGAACGAGAGCAGTGAGCAGTCAGCAGCAGCGAGCCAGCAGCGAACGAGAGGGAGAGGCCGAGAGCAGTGAGAGCAGTGAACGAGAGCAGTGAGGAGCATCAGGGTTGGGTTAATGGGTTAAATGGGTTGGGTTTTGGGTTTTAAGTGTTTTTGGTTTTTTAATTGGGTTGGGTTTTGGGTTTTAAGTGTTTTTGGTTTTTTAATTGGGTTGGTTTTTTAATTGGGTTGGGTTTTTTAAGTGGGTTAAATTAATAAATTGAATTGGGTTTTTTAATATTTTTATAAAAGGTAATATTTTTATTAAAATATTACATTAATTTTTATAAAATTTAAAATTTCCTATAAAGTTTTTAGTATAAATTTTTTTAGGGGTAACGTAAAATTTTCTCAGGGGTAACGTAAAGCCATAAAAAAAAATTCTGTATAATTTTTTTTTTTTACACTACGCGTTAAAAATTGAGGGGTAGCGGAGGCTACCCCTACCCACCACATAGGTCCGCCCCTGGATAGAAGAATGAGAAGGAATAAAAACAAAAAGACGGTAGATATGAGTTTAAAGATTTAATCTTGATGGGCTCCTAACTAATAACTTGTTGGCTTTGGCTCCTTTACTTTGACTACAAGCATCGTCAACTTTATGCAATTGATTATTATTTTGGCAAATTTAATACTTTAATCAGGTTTGTTTTATATTTTACATTTTATAAAATGAAATATTAACCAAAAGAGAAATGTATATATTAACCCTCACTTCAAAGGAGTGAAAGGCCCAAAAATTACAACGGACAATGTTATTTTATTATAAGAAAACTAGTTTTTTTAACCGCGATACGCGGCGGGAGTGTTCGGTCATTTTTCACACACTCGTGTTGCGGCATGACCGCACGTAACACTTGCGGAGCGTTCATGAACTTTATTACGCGATTTGCCTTGATGAGTGATGACACTAACGTCCTTGCGTTAATAAAAGAAGTGATAAAGAAAGCTCATAATCGATGTGGTTAAACATTTAAAGATAGTTGTACGAAAAAAAAACATATTGAAAGTAACGAAAGAGATTTGGAGTTCAAAAAACGACTACCACGAAATACAAATTTGATATTTTTAACCCGCACATTGCGGTATAGTTTTAAGAACAAAGCGATTCAAACAAAAGAAATATAAGAAAAGTATTTAAAAAAATGATCCAGAAATGACAACAAAGTAATTGAAACAAAAGAAATATAAGAAAAGTTTTAAAAAACCATTAGAAAAATTTTTATTGGGCGCGGGATTCAAGCCTACCACCCTTGTTAACTAAAGCACCTAAAGACACGATACAAACCAAACGCCCCAGTCATATGTTTATTGTGAGTTCAAACATTAAAAAGACATATAAAAAGCAAAAAAGAAAAAAAATAGAAAATCACCGACGAATGAGAAGCTGACATGTGGCGTGCCGGTGGGGTAAGAAAATGGCAAACTAAGTAAAAGACGTGAATTTTGGTTGACTTTTAGTTCTAGAAACAATTTTCAAAATACAACATTCTAGTGGTTAAGTGTTTTAGTCTATTTAAATAGTTAAGGGTTTTGTGGGCGTATGGTACCGGAACATAACCCATACCCAAGATCCGACACGCATATTAACTATACTAAAAACTGACACGTGTCGCACATCCAAAGTGTTGTAATTGTCATCAATCCTAATCGTCGGTTGAACACACACTTGATTGCATGATGGGCAGGCCCTAATGGCATAACAAAGTCTTTTAGGACCACTCCTAAAAGACTCTCTCTATTTACTACTCTCTCTATCTTTCTCCTTACCCATTACTTATTTCGATTACTTATTCTCATGCTGGATGTTTGTTACAGGAAGACTTCTCCCTCCGTAACGTCTTAACTAGTATTGTTTGATTGTGTGTAGGTCAAAATCAATGAAGATATCTTGGTGAATCGAAGTTCAATTGGTGTATATCGGGTCCTATTGGAATTCGCATTTCCAGGCTTAAATCCTATGATGCGTAGAAAAGGGAGAAACGGGAGTGGAGTTTTCTAGATTCACCAGGTTTCCTAGATTGTCACATCATAGCCATATTAATTTTTATTCAATTTTCCTTTGTTTTCCTTTATTTTACATGAAGTCATCTTAGTTTTCTCCAGCTTTCGATCTAATTTGACCCACATACGCATAATCTTGAGATTAAAGGGAGAAATGGGACGGGTGACACCCAATGACTATTCACCAGGTTGAGAGCTTTTTTTGCATATCGGGTTTGGGGATGGTGTTTCTATCCAAAGCTGAATCTCCCCGCACTTCCTCGGTTCCCACTTCGTGGTCTCTAATATAAGAATAGCAATGGGTCGGGCATTTATAATCTCAAACCCATACCCGGTTCTGAAATCTTGTCTCACACCCGGGCCATTACCCGTTGGGCATTGGTCGGGTAATTATCCCTCGGGTATCGGACATACCCATTAGCATTGGGTTTTGGGCATACCTGCGAGTATCGACCAATCTCTGTCGGGTTATGGGTACATTTATACAATTCTATTTTTTAAAATTTAAGTACCACATTTTAAATATTAAATATAATCATCTCTACAGGTTTTGTGTAATAAAAACTATAGTAACATCTTAATTTGGTAATTTTACATTAAAAATAGCTACAAGTTACTTAAACTTTCTCAATGAGATTCCAAAACAACTATAACGTATAAGTGTTTTAAAATTGCACATCCAAAATACTTACAACAAGTTAGCAACAAATATTTTCATATAATATAACTTTATATCCAAAATACATATCTAATATTCAAAAAAGTTTGTTCATTTTATCTTTATATCCAAAAATAAAAAAATTCGGGTATATGTTTGGATAAACGGGTATGTGGCTTCAGGTAATTGGGCTGGGTATTACATAATCTCATATTCGTTCCATATTCAAAAAAATCATGATAACTAATCCCATAGCCGGTCCAATCCCCGTCGAGCTTCGGTATACCCACCGGACTTGGATTTTTTTTTTGTCATCCCTACTCTAATAATAATAGATTAAAAATTGTTATAAAACAAAAATGTATTTATTGCAATTTTCTTTCAAGGTTTTCACATGGATAGATCAAATTATGTTATTGCAACTTTATTATTATCAAATTTTATAACTGAGTTCATTTGACATACTAAGGAGTGTTTGTTTGGGTTTTAATGTCCCTGATCAGATGAAATGATCTGACTCAGTCAGAGCCTTATTGTTTGGTTGATACCACTTATTGAAAAAGAGCATCTTACTACACCTCTTATTAGGTCAGAGATTGTGCTCTATCTGACCCAAAAAAGCTTCCAAGCATTAGACCGCCTCCTCCTTTCCCTTCCTATGAGGTCGCCGACCATCACCAGGGCAACACCTCGTCGGCCATCATCAGGGAAACGCCTCGCACCCCCACAACACCATCTCCACCACTGTTGCACCCCCGCATCACCGTCTCCACCACCGTTGCACCCCCACAGCACCGTCGCCACCACCGTTGCAGCCCCACGACACCGTCACCAACACCTCGCCTCCTCATTCCTTACAGGTACATCATTCGGACATCTTCCCGTATTAACCTCTTTCTCTCACTCCCTAGGTTTCTCTGATCATACTTCAATTCTCAATTTCAATCACACACAAAGAAACCATAGGAGCAGATCCACTGTTAAACACCAAGGGTTTTATCTTATGTCGTAAATTCACAAGCACTTCATTAACTTTAGTTTCGTGATGTGAATTTTTGAGAATTTTGATTGATTGATGGTGAAATTTGGTGTTTTAGTCAAGCAGTTGGTTGTATGGGCACTGAATCGGATGTGTTGGTATAGTTTAGTGGCCTTATTTGCATAATCTCATGAGATTAGGATTGGTATATAGGTTTTAATTGCTAGATGAGTATCTGCCTCCATATTAGTTCTTGGAAATTCAAAAGGGTAAAATAGTCATTTTATACAGTCATTCAGATATCCAACCAAACAGTCTTAAACTAGATCAGTACTTATTGGTTCAAACCTCTTACTGGTTCAGACCTTTTACTGGTTCAGACCTCTTAGGTGTTGTTTGTTTTTTCTGCAAGAAAACGTCTGCAGTCTACGGACCACATCTGCAGACATCTGCAGCAGAAGAGGTGGACCAAACGTCTGCAGTCTGTAAGAAAAAGACTGTTTTTTTTAATCTGTAGAATGCTGAAATAGTTTGTAATTAAAGGAAACCTATTTTTTAAACTTAAAAGAACATTTTAAAATTAATATATAAATAAAAGCCATACAAATACATTATAAACCACCTAGTTTCAATTCCGATACGTTCCACCACTATCCTTATTTTAAAGATAATATCACAAAAACGACCACGTATCATCTTCTACAATTCCGATACGTTCCACCACTATCCTTATTCATCATCTCAATTCTCATATCCACAACACAAGTTCATATCAATCATTTCAATTCTATCAGATCACTCAAAGATACTACATAATAAAACCATCAACTACCTCATCCGCTCCGCCGGACCCAACGGTTACGGCTCCAAAACCACCGCCGATCAAGTCACTGGTAACTGCCTTCGAGAACACTCCACAACCGCCATCATCACCGGTAACAATAATCAATAATCATCATCATATATTCATATTCAGCGGGGGAGGGCGGCGAAGGGGGAAGGCAAGGCGGAGGTGCAGAGGAGAGGTTGTTCGTGATGACGGTGGATTTCTGGCAGATGACGGTGGTCGATGGAGGCTACGGTGGTCGATGGAGGCTACGGTGGCCGATGGGGGTGGTTGCAGGGAGGCGGGCGCAGGGAGGCGGGCGCAGGTGGGCGGTCGCAAGTGGGTGGTCGATGGGGGGCTATGGTGGTCGAAGGGGGCGACGATGGTTGTAGGGAGGCGGTCACAGGTGTGCGGCCGCAGGTGGGTTGGCGTAGATGGGTGGGCACAACTGGGTGGGCACAACTGGGTGGTTGCAAGTGGGGGGAGGGTGGCCGCCGGTGGTCCGGCCTGTGGGAGGAGATGGGGCGGCCGGAGACGAGCTGCAGTGAGGAGAGGAGAGGAGTTGTGGGTTGAATGGTTGAACACAAATGAGAAGAGAAGTCTGAAAAGGTTGGGGGTAAAGAGGAAAAGAGGTTGAGAAGACCTGAGAAGAAGTGGTAACACCATATCTTCTCCATGAAGACGTTAGGAAGACGTTTTTTAATGAAACGTCTTCCAAAAAACAAACAGTCTGCGCATTCCAAAGCTCTTCCTGCGTCTGCGTGGGCGCAGATAAAGAGGTGGGGAAGAGCTTTTGCCAAAAAACAAACACCACCTTATTGATTCAGACCTCTTACTGACTCAGACCTCTTACTGATTCAGCACTTACCCATTCAGAAGTTGTCAAACAACACCTAACACTTTAGCCGGTCCAATCGGTGAGTTTTCTTTTAAACTGTCATTAGATTTTTATTAAAAAAAGGAAAAAAAAACCGTTTATCCAATAAATTTTTTTCCTAAGACTACCCCCATCACGGCGCCCTTGGCCGGCCCGTCGCCGACGTGGACCGCCCCCGCCGGAAGGGCGGCGATGGGGAGTCCCGCCCGTGAATGGTTTGCCCGTCCGGAAGGGCTGGTGAAAGGAAGGGGAAGAATGGGGCTGGTGGGCCCCACCACCCAAAATAACCATTTTTTAATTAAAGTGTTTTTAATTAAATATTTTAAAATCTTTTATTTAAAATAAAAATATAAGTATAAAGTTTTAATTAAAATAAGTTAATTAAATAAAAATATTTTAAATTTTTTTACATTTCTAGTATTAAAGTAATTAGTTAGAGTTAATTAAATAATAATTTAAAATGAGTTAATTAAATAATAATTTAAGTATAATATTTTAAATTTTTTTACATTTATAGTATTAAAATATTTTAAAATTTTTTACATTCATAACGACTATTTTTTTTTTTTTTTTCATAACGGCTATTTTTTGTTTTTTTTTCATAACGGCTATTTTGTTGTTTTTTTATAACGGCTAGTTTTTTTTGTTTTATTCATAACGGCTAGTTTTTTTGTTTTATTCATAACGGCTAGTTTTTTTGTTTTATTCATAACGGCTAGTTTTATTTGTTTTATTCATAACGGCTAGTTTTTTTGTTTTATTCATAACGGCTAGTTTTATTTGTTTTATTCATAACGGCTAGTTTTTTTGTTTTATTCATAACGGCTAGTTTTCCTATTATAAATATGTATCATTCAGTTGAGAGTTCTTCTCAAATCACACTTCATCATCTTTCAAACATTATAACTCTCTTATAAACACAATTCAAAATTCAATTCTCAATGGATCCAAGAGCCCCATTCTCTTTCACACAAATGTTAAATGATGAAACCAATGAAGAATACCCATAACAGCAACCCGGGTTCTCCCAATATCAATACCCTGGGTTCTCCCAACTCCCACAACCCGGGGGATTCCCATATTTTCAACAATCTGGGGGATTCCCACATGTTCAACAACCTGGAGCATTCCCATATGTTCAACAACCTGACTTCTCACAATTCCCACAAGTCGGCGGATTCCCATATCTTCAACAATCTCAATCTTCGTTGGAAGACTATCAACAATATCAAGCATGGCTTAAACATAAAGAGCATCAAAAAGTGCAACAAACGCAATCACAATCACATAATGAACAACTAATTGATGAAGCACCTTCATCACCCAAAAAAACACCAGCAAAGAAGAAAGGGAAAGGAAAAGGAAAAGAAAAAGCTGAGAAGTCTGTTCGTATCAAGTGGGCAGCTGATGATGAAGTCTTGTTAGCTAAGGCTTATGTAGCCATTTCTTAAAACCTAATAATTGCCAACAGTCAAAACCAACAAGCATATTATGGGAGGATAGAACAACATTACAATGCTGGGAACCCTCAAATTCCAAGAAATGCTCACAACCTTAGAAGTCATTGGCATATGATCAAAGGAAAGGTTGCTCACTTTAATGCATCTTACGTTCGTATCAAATCACAATACCAAAGTGGTTGGTCAGAAGACCAATATATAACTCAAGCAAAATATGATTACACGAACACTAATAATGCTGCCTTCACATATGAACATGTGTGGAGGATAGTTAAAGACATTTCAAAGTACTCTGGGCCTACAAAAGTGTATGGCCGTCAAGCTTCCAAAAGAACAAAGACAAGCAGCACAGGGGGGTATGCCTCTTCTGCTTCAGATGCCAACTTCGGCAATACTCCCGAATCAACTCAAGAGTGGGAGGTATCACTTGATGATGATAATAATGATGATGATGTTCTTGCAATGCAACACGAAAATCAAGAGAAAGAACATCTAGAAGAAGAGTCTCGAGAGGAGCCTCTAACACGTCCAATGGGGAGAGACAAGGCAAAGAAGTTGGCCAAAATAAATGGTAAAGGCATGACTTCTTCTTCTTCACTTGCTTACGAAGCAAAGAGACTAAGTCTCGTTGAAGACTTGGCCGAGACGACAAAGGCAAATAAGAAAGCTATCCAACATTTTGACAAAAAAATTGATAAATTCTTTGAGTTGGAAGAGAAGAAGATCCTTTTCATCGACACAAGTCCTATGGATCCATTCCGGCGTGCCGAACATGAAGAATTGTGTAACGAGATAAGAGAGAAATATGGAATGCCTCGTCGCAAGTAACAATTTTAGTTTAATTTGTTGTTTTAGTTTATGTTGTGGTTTTAGTTTAATGTTGTATTAGCTTAATTCTCTATTTTAATGTAATTTTAGTTAATTAATGAAATTTTTTTCCTAACGGTTATTTTTTTGTCTTTTTTCTAACGGCTAGTTTTTTTGTTTTTTTTCTAACGGCTAGTTTTTTTGTCTTTTTTCTAACGGCTATTTTTTTGTCTTTTTTCTAACGGCTACTTTTTTGTTTTTATTCTAACGACTAGTTTTTTCTTGTTTGTATATATACCACAATGTACATCACAATCACTACAACACTTAACTCATTTTCCACACGAATACATTTAAAAATGAGCACCAATGATGATAGAATACCCATTAATATTCCTCAAATGCTCACACAAGAATTTCAAAATCTTATTTCCGATGATATCGAAGAGCTTGCTAATCGATTGTTTGAGCTTGACCAAGAAGAAGAGGGAAGTTCTTCCTAACAACGTAAGAAGCGCAAAGAAATAGATAGAGGTCGTAAGGATGGAGACGCACGATTGTGGAATGATTACTTTACTCCAAAGCCGGTGTACGATGAGAGTTTTTTCAGATGGCGGTTTAGGATGCGCATTGGTCTTTTTAATCGCATCGTAACAGATTTATCTGAACCAGGTAAATCAGAACATTGGAAATATTTTACGCAAAGATATGATGCTGTAGGTAGAAAGGGTCTGTCTCCAAGACAAAAATGCACAAGTGCCATTCGTCAATTGGCATATGGCACAATAGCTGACCAATGCGATGAATACTTACACATTGGTGAAAGTACTGCTATGGAATGTCTACAAAAGTTTTGCAGGTCTATCGTGAAAATGTATTCATCTGTGTATTTAAGAAGACCAACCCAATATGACGTTGACCGGTTAGTAGCTGAACACGAAGCCCATCATGGGTTTCCTGGAATGCTTGGAAGCATTGATTGTATGCACTGGAGTTGGAGAAACTGTCCAACTGCATGGAAAGGTCAATATACTCGTGGTGATCATGGGCATCCCACCATTATGCTATAAGCGGTTGTGTCACATGACCTTTGGATTTGACATGCATTCTTTGGAGTAGCTGGATCAAACAACGATATCAATGTGCTTAATCAATCCTCAGTTTTTAATCAAATCTTAGAGGGGAATGCACCACAATGTAATTTTACACTGAATGGGCATAACTACACCACAGGGTATTATCTTGCAGATGGTATTTATCCAGAATGGGCAACACTTGTAAAGAGTTTTACATATCCACCGGAGAATAATCTGGAAATGAAGTGGTACAAAAGGCGTCAAGAGTCTGCAAGAAAGGTTGTAGAAAGAGCCTTCGGTGTTCTTCAAGCTAGGTGGGCAATGATAAAATCCCCAGCAAGATCCTCAAACTTACCTGTATTAGGTGATATAATGCATGCATGTATTATATTACATAATATGATTGTAGAAGATGAAGGAGGTTCCATAACTAATTGGTCGCGTGAAGAGCAAGAACCAGAGCCAGAAAGTTACAATAACGGGGCACCACCATCATTTCAAACACACCTACAGAGATTTAGAAGCTTACGTAACCAGGACGCACACCATGCATTGCGGAACGATCTAATAGAACATCTCTGGGCGAATAGAGGGATTAGATAGTAGTTTTATTGTTGTTTCTATCTATTAATTTTGTATCGTCGTTTTTATTTTATTGTTTTACGTTGTTGTTTTTATTTTATTTTAATTAAATATATTTACAATAATTTAAATATCTTTATTTAAAGTAAATTATTAAAGAAAATATAAGGTGGAAAAATAAAGGTGTTTGTGGGAAGGATAGTGTTGGGGTAAAAAGTGTTTGTGGGAAGAATGGGTGAAAGTGAGTGGAAAGCTGATGTGACATGCTGATTAGGACTGTTTGTGGGAAGGATGGCCTGTAGCGTTGGGAACAGTCACAGGTGGGCGGCCGATGGGGGGCTACGGTGGTCGATGGGGGCGACGATGGTTGCAGGGAGGCGGTCACAGGGGGGCGGCCGTAGGTGGGTGGGCGTAGATGGGTAGGCACAACTGGGTGGGCGCAAGTGGGGGGAGGGTGGCCGCCGGTGGTCCGGTCTGTGGGAGGAGATGGGGCGGTCGGAGACGGGCTGCAGTGAGGAGAGGAGAGGAGTTGTGGGTTGAATGGTTGAACACAAATGAGAAGAGAAGTCTGAAAAGGTTGGGGGTAAAGAGGAAAAGAGGTTGAGAAGACCTGAGAAGAAGTGGTAACACCACATCTTCTCCATGAAGACGTTAGGAAGACGTTTTTTAATGAAACGTCTTCCAAAAAGCAAACAGTCTTCCAAAAAACAAACAGTCTTCCAAAAAACAAACAGTCTGCGTATTCAAAAGCTCTTCCTGCGTCTGCGTGGGCGCAGATAAAGAGGTGGGGAAGAACTTTTGCCAAAAAACAAACATCAACTTATTGATTCAGACATCTTACTGATTCAGACCTCTTACTGATTCAGCACTTACCCATTCAGATGTTGTCAAACAACACCTAACACTTTAGCCGGTCCAGTCGGTGAGTTTTCTTTTAAATAGTCATTAGATTTTTATAAAAAAAAAGGAAAAAAAAAAACGTTTATCCAATAAAAATTTGTCCTAAGTGTTCCATTTGCACGGATCAACACGGGAGATCCTTTTTTCCATTTTTTTCTAATTAATAAAACTTGAACCACATAAGGTTCAACAAATATGTCCTACCAATGCGTCAAGTGGCTAGAAAAACAAGATTTTAGTTAATCAAGTTGGTAGAACTAGCGTGCACGTCAACCACAATTTCATTCTCTCGACCACACATTAACCATGTTGATTTAGATATGTATATGTATACGTATACAAGTCAGCCCAGATATTAGAATTTTTAATAAATCTCAAGCTCCGTTCGGTTTAAGACTAAACTTTAAAATCAAGTAAGATTATTACCTAACATGAGGATCGAGCTAAACACCAGTGCTCACTGTTTAAGACTTTAAGCTTGTTAGTTAACTTTAAACTAAATTATTTGCTATGTCATAATTACCAAAATGATTTCTCAAAGTTATCTTCATGTTTAGCAGATATGTAATGTTTAATAAAGTTCAAAGGATATACAATCCAACACCAATAATTAAACATAAATAAACACCAAGTACATAGAACACAACAGATACATCAACCGTAACATGACAGATACATCAACCGTCTCACACATAAAAAACATAAACAGATAAACTACTCTTCAACCACCAACATGACAGGTGAAGGTAAAACATAGGCAAACAAACAAACTGACCATAACGACTACAGATGACTGACTGTAGGTTTATTCGACACACACGGACTAAAGAAAAAACATTGATAAAGAACGAAATGCATTAGATTCACGCACAAACTAACTCCTTCGCTAATCCAGTGTAGGAAAGGATGTTTGACATGCGTATGGCACTTCGACCCCATCTCAAGTTTGTAATTTTAGATGAAGAACATGGAGTCCTTGAGGTGTGGATCAACGTTGTAGAGGAGTTGATCATACGAGGACACAGAACGAGAACCAGAGAATTCAATTTCCACCAGCACCTCTTGAAAGATACGACCCCTGTACGCCACAAGATCCGCGTAGTACACGGGGGGAACCAATGATACAGGCTTGGTGCAACGTGCAAAAGTGTAGCACAAGTGGTAGGTCAGCTGCTGAATCTCATCTGATGAGAATTTATTCTCATCCCAAATCACGGAGTAGCGTGTGGGCTTACTCGTTCCAATGCCTCCATGATGACTACAAAGGTAGAAATCAAAGATGGAAGGATGGACTATGTTGGTGTCCACAATTGTACCTGGACGCACGTTCCCGGTGTCTCTTCTGTTATCCGGAAATAAGCGGGTTGTGTGACGCTTTTGAGCCACAACATATGTGACAATTGGGCGGTACTGTTCGGTATACAAGGCCCGCTTCATATCAACCATCTCTTTATTCAGTACCATGTCAAATTGGTCATCACTCACACCATCGCGAAACACCACAATCCTGTTCGGTTTCACTCCGTTGACTTTAGCATAAGTGTTGACCAGTTCGAAACACCGGCTCCCAAAATTAACAATCTCTTCCTTGCGGTGCTCTTGAGGAAACACACGAGCAGCATAACGATTTGCAGCAGGCCAGTTCACTGACCCAACAACAGCTGCAATGGATGGACATGTCTTGTTTGATGCAGCCGGGTGATTGACATCCGCTCCGATGAACATATAATGGTCATCTCCACTGAAAAGAGGAAGCCTCTCAAGCAGTTCCATATTGCTGCCTCCTAACTTTGCATTAATCTTCAAACCCAAATTGGCAAGAAACTGATCACCTTTGTTGGCATTTTGAGATAAACAACATTGAGTCATCACGCCAAGTTCAGTTTCCGACACCAACTTGATCCTCTTATAGCCATCGTGTTTCTCAGGCATCACACAGATAATCAATTGCAGACGCCCCTTATCCACTTTTCTACACTCTTCCACAACAAATTTAAGAAGACCGCGAACTGAATTAACATTAGACAACGGATACGTGTTCATCGGATGCACAAAAAGAGGCTCTTCCATTAGTACCCCTATGCTTCCGCACCGCCTCATCAATTTTGGAATGAAGGAGTTGACATCTAGCCACTTTTTATGCCTACTACTGAAATCTATCAGTGCCCACCTCTCAACTGCTTTTCCAACAACTAAAGCTTTTCCATTTAGAAGATTATAGTGACCTTTTTGTTTGTCAACTGTAATGATACTCGTGTTACCACTTGAACTACCAAGCTTCAGTTTAGGTGGCTCCAACACACGCCCATCAACCTGTGTCATGTTCATACCAACCTCGACTTCAAAATTTTTAATCATCTCCGCACTGCAATTGTGAAACAACAATATTAGAAATTAGACGTGGCAATACGAACCCATATACCTACGAATAGATTGATTAAAGTTATATTTTCTCTCTATGGGGGAAACAACTTTAAGCAAGTCAAACATGCCACTTGGTTCAAAAACACTGCTATCCAAAGCATACAGCCATACATTGCTTAAATTTGCTAAAGAAGATGGTATTTGTACAAAAAACATTGAACAAAATCTGACCCATTTCAACCCGTATAGAAATTGCCTGTTTTGACATGTTGCCAACACAACCAGTTGCGCATATATAACATGCCACACAATTCCGACATTAATTCAGAACCACAGAAACCCGGAAATATTAGAAACTAAACGTGGCAGCATGAACCAATTTACTTATAAATGGATTGGTTAAAGTTACGTTTATGACTAGCAAGAGACGACTTTAAACGAGTCAAACCAGTTAAAAACTGTGTTGTCTAAATCATACACTGCTTGAATTTGCAAAAAAAAGATGGTCTTTGTACAAGAAGCAATGAACGCAACCTAGTCTGTTTCAACCCATATAAAAACTGCCCATTTTGACATGTTGGCAACCCAACCATCATTGTGCATATATATATAACATACTACAAATCCTACATTGATTCAGAATGTGGCAACGCTAAAGTATCTAACAACTTAACAGCAACATGTATAAATATGCAACAGGGTAAGATTTAACATTAAAGAAAATCAAAAGAGTAGTTACATACCCAGGACGCCCAGGTGCATACTCCTCGCGAACCATACGGCATATCTCACTCCTCCTATGATCTGGTGGAAGAAGAGACAGTTCTTTAAGCTTCTTAGCAGCTTCCCAACCCAATTGCTCCTTCGGAAACCTTCTATCTTCAGCCAAGACACAGAATTCCATTGGAACATAGTTCGGCTTTTTACCAACGCCCAATTGCAAACACGGGATATCCTTGTGCACAATTTCTTTATGCCACTTATCTCGAAAATAATCTGTAAGCATGACAACTTCTGGTTCATTCACCCCTTCGGGATCTTCTCGATCAAAGGAAATGTCTTTTGTAAGCTGTTCAGACAGTCCAGACACAGTGTACGTCTGGTTTGTTCGACGATGGATCACGCCCACCTTCACCCCTTTCAATGCCGCCATCACTTCGTTCCTAAACCTTGGGATGTCTTTGGCCCCTTGAATGTCCCCAACATGTTCTTTAAGGAAATCAAGAACAGGGATCCTCTTACGGAATGGCATAACAGAGTAATCTTTACACAATACCAACCCGTTATCTGTGACCTTTAGGCTCTGATGAGAGCCTCTATATGCAGCAACACCACAATTGAGGTCATCTTCTCTTCTGTGTTCTCGTGGGTAAATGCCTCTCCCAACCGAAACCTTTGTCCTCATAAGATTCGCCTTCATAAGGACATCTAGAGCCTGCAGAACATCCCGAGGGTTCTGCATACCAATTCCTTTCAAAAAATCTTGAAGCTTTGAAAGGTTTAGCTCGTTTCCATTCTTAATGGTGCACGAGTAAGACCGACCGGCTAATTCAACCCTGTAAGTCCCCGGTTGCAAGCATATTGCACTGAAAATGTTCTTTTCACCATCATAAGCAGTCTGCAGCGACGGAAACTTATCAGGATACTCAGAACACAGCTTCTCCTGGATCATTCTCAAGGATGATTTTGGAATCGACTTCTTCAAAGGTCGAGTAGAAGAAGATGCAGCTTGTTCAGCCTCCTGTTTAACCTCTACATCGTAACGTGGGATCGTGATTGACGGATCAAACTTCACAGGAAAATGGTTAACAAGAAGCTTCACCATCTCCATTGCTCGTGTACCGCGGTCCGGACGCCTAATTGGTACATAAGCATTAGCAACTTCATCCTTTGAGCGTTCTGTAACAGATAGTGCCTCTAGACGTCGAGCTTCCACATGAACATCTGAACACAGAGAACAATACAACTTCAAAATCAACACATTTAATCTATAAAACGACGACAAACCATAAATCCCCAAATTAATTGAACGAATTCTAAACTTTATGACATAATGTAACTAATCAATCAACTCAAAACTCACTAAATTAACAATCAAATTGGCGACAACCATACCTGTGCGATTCTGAGCTAGGGTTTGCGTACGATCAACCGCCGGAGCCCCGATCGGTTGACCCGAAGCAACACGACTCCACGTGTTTCCCCCACGACCACCATCAAACCGAGGGTACGCCGGAGTCCGATTAGTCGGCTGACCACGGCCACCGGAGTCTCCACCGCCACCGCTAGCGCCACCCCTACCTCTGCCTCTACCGCCACCACGGTGGTCCTGAAACTGCTCCTGATGCTGATTACCATACGGCTGTGGATGACCTCTGTTCCGACCGCCGGAAGGGTGGTGACCACCGCCGTTGTGGCCTCTGCCGCCGGATCTCCGGCCACCGCCGTTGCCGCTGCGATTGTAGTTGTTTCGCTCCATTGAATTCGATTGTAAGATTTGAATGTGAGTTTGTGATGCTTATGATGATGTGAGGGTGTGATAGTGGTTATTTATAGGTGACTTGAGAGTGATGAGGGAGTGAATTACGGTATTACCCTTTTTGCGTGTTCACCAAGTTAAAGTAGGGTCCTTCGAAGAAGTCGAGAATGTTCGGTGAAACCGAGTGAGTAAATATTGTTTGTTTTTTAATGTTTGTGTTTTTGGTGGTTTGATTTTAATTGTGAATCAAAATCAAGTATAATATATTTTCTAGGAATATATTTTAATTCACACAGACTACATTGTACTATACTTTAATTGTGTTTGATTATAACTGTATAATACATTTTCTAGTAATATTGTTTGTTTGATTTTCTAGTATAATATATTTTAATTGTGTCGTTCTAATTCATACAGACTATATTATACCATGTCGTGTAATGATTATCAGATCTTAATACTTCGACACAAGTTGAATCATCGACTGGTAATGATAAGGGGCCGGTCGAATGACAAACTGGTGGGAGGGGAGACAGTTGAAGAATGGGCTGGGGATGAAGATTTAAAATGGCTATACTCTGTGGATTAATACCTTGTACTTAGGGAAAAAAGATTAAAATACTCTAAAATGTAATCGTAGAAACAGACGATGTTACCAGAAAGACGAAGAAAGAAAAAGAAACATAAGTGTTATAACTAAAAAAAATCAAAATATATGAACAAAATCACAATTTAAAATAGTCTTGTATTATTATTTTCTATTAAGTATTAGTAAGATGATGGTGACTAATAACAGAACCAAACAAAAGATAATGAAGGTGGTGTTCATACTTTAGACTATAGTTCCAAAACTATCCTTCAAAGAAAGTAAGGAACAACTATTTGAAACATGACTTCACTTTTAGTTCAAGTGTACAACATTCTCTCTTTATTCCTGCTTAATTGTCTTAAATATTATTAAATTTTTAATTACATTAGCGAGACTTAAAAACACCTTTTATGTTTTATATATAAGTATTTTTTAAAAGATACAGATTTCATGCTCCTTGAATCCTAGACGTCCGTCACAAACAAGACTCTAAAACTCTTGATTTGTCTTGCAAAACGAAACGTTCCAATTTCAAAATTAACCAATATGTTATAGTTAAATAAACAAATAAAGACAAGTAATTTCTTAAAAAATGACTCAAAGGGAAATTTAAAATGTTATCACATCACCTATAAGGCTATAATTTTTTTGAAAAAAATATACTTGTATTATTATTTTATTAAGTTATGAATAGCAAGACGATAGTGACTAATAACAGAATGAAATAAAATATGATAAAGTAGGAGGAAGAAACGATTACTAAAGCATTGACTTGGACTTTTCTTTTCAAGTCTTCTAGATTCTTCTTTTTTTTTCTTTCTCTTTTAATTATCTTTATATTTTAAAACATCTTTAAATATAATTTATGTAAGAGTAGACCCGACAATCATAAATGGATTGGTTTAATCGTTTAGGTAACTGTTAGCTGCTTGTTTGGTTCATTTGGGTGAGCTAAATTTGTATAATACAAGAAACGGGACAGTTTTATATAAAACATTTAATTAAACTGGTCTCAATGGATAAATAACCAGTTGTTCCAAAAACGACCAAACACCGACAAGCAAGTAGTTTCCAACTCGGTCCGCCCTGTTTTGATTTTGACATTTAGTAAAAGTTTTTTTAATTTTTACTATTATGAACTACAACTAAAATGTCTGAAAACGAACCAAGCTTGATTTATCTGACTTCAGTTTCAGTTTGGTTTCATGACTTGGATGTTGCAGGAGCGAGAGAGAGTGACAGAAACAATTTTCGATTAGTAGCTAGACCAAAGCATCTCTTCTTGCTCATGATCTATGTGATTTTATTTCAGAAAGTTAATCTATGTTTAGAATTGGTTGTAGGCACATCATAATATGTTAAATAAATGTATTAAATTTCAGTTTTTGATCATGAAAAGAGTGTTTGTTGCTAGTTGCGTATAGAATGAAATTGGGATATATCAAGTGACGATATTACCCTTTTTGCTTGATAACCAAGCATAAGTAGGGTCATCTAATAAAGCATTGAAGATTCTTTTTGTTTCGTCTCTTGAATATCTTATTTGTTATTGGGATTTAATAAATGATAGATGTAACCCCTAAGCCAACCACTAATTATGACTTGCATTTTATTATGTAAAGCCATTGCTGATAATTAGTAATCAAAAATTGATTGGTATAGATAACATTCGGTTGTAATGTTTTAAAAACTCGATCGAATAAAATACCCCTGTTGTCTAATTTGTTTACTGGTCGTATTGGTTGGATTGCTCAGACCGTACTTAAGAATCAGATAACTTTATAAATGATGGAAAAAATAAAATCATTTTGATATATCTACTTTAAAACAACATATAAAAATATTATACGTTTTGATACAAAATTTACAACTTTAAATAAATATGAAGACTTTAATGATCAATATATGGATCACGTAATGCTTTATTAGTTAGAAAATGAGATTCTAAAGGGGGTAAAGAAATTTAAAAAGATTAAAAATCAGGTCCGGCCACCCAGTCCAGTTTAACTGGTTTACCGGTCGATTGGCTCAAATGAAAATGGTCCAAATAGCAAATAGGCATAACTTAACCGGTTTCGATTCAAGTGGTTTGATTCTCAAACCAGTATTTGGTTGTTTATTAACCTCCTATAAAATTGCTCCATATATATGGATGAACAAGTTTGATCATATAATGACCGAAAACCGACAATCAAGTAGGTTACCCTCGTGCTTTCAGAACCGGGCAAAATTGGTATATGAAAACGGTAACTTGACACATAATTGGTTAGTTTTAATTTGTGTATTTTAACTGCTTCCATTTGAACCATCTGGCTACCCGTTGGAGTCGGACCCGAAACCAGACCGAGTAGTTTGATCAGTTTTCAACTTTTTTGTTACTCTTTTCTATCCAATATGCCATATTGAATAACTTATATATTTACTACTTTAAACTTCATATTTATTTACTTAATCATGTGTCTAAGATAAGAAATTGCTTACGTGTGTGGCAGTATCCATTCATGTAACAATAACAATGCACTACTTCACCTAGTTGGTGGTAACAGGCTCTCATACTAGTTATTCAATGTACTCTTTATGTAAGATGGTCAAATAATATAATGATTTGTTTCCTTAATGTAACATAAATCTCAATTCAAGATATGATTTGAAAGATTAAATATTAATAGACTTTTTTAATACGTGAATGCTTACAATTTGACATCAAACATTATAAAATCAATCATTTGTGACAGCATGGTATTGACTATTGACAATAACATCAGCAACTGCAAATATGCAAAACAATTTAAATCATAATTTACAATGATAAAGAATCACATGCAAAACTTATGAAATCTGATGTGTGAATATAAAATCTGATGTGAGGTCTTCATTAATTTCTTAATTTGCAGCACTGCAGGCACTTCTAATCACTCCATTAGCACCAGTAAGAGGCATAATTTCTCCCATTTTAACCATTGCTGCAGCAAAATCTGATGCAAATCTTGAAGGGTTGTTGCTGTACTCCAACACAATGCTATCACTTGACCCACCATTAAACAGCACCTGATCTGATTGCAAAAGACCTCTTCTTTGAACAAGATTCCTGAAGTAATTATTATCAAATGAATTTGGTGTCACCAAATCAAGTGGTGCCAAGTTTCCATCTCCATCTCCTCTATTCTCAGGGCAATTGCGCCTACGCGTGCTAGCAAAACCTGCATCTATGTCTGACCCGTTGCTATATATCCTGGCTCGAAATGCAACACATCGCGATTGCCCAATGGTGTGAGACCCTGATCATAAAAGGTTGCATAAGAAAGCAAGCTAATAGAACTTGTATGAGTAAATAGCATGTGCGCGCATAAAGTCTAACCAGATAAAGCAACCATGTCTCTTTCATTTAGACCCTTTGCATCAAAATCTCTAATGAGTGATGGCAGATCTTGATCAACTGTTGGAAGATCAGTATCAGCTAGTCGTCGGTTTGCAGCAGTAGAATCTCTTCTGCCAAGACTTACTGACCATGAAGGACCACCCACCTGAATATTAATCAAATTATTCAACATTTGATCTATAAAAAGATGCAAGATTCTAACTTTATGTAACCAAACTATATATACATATATATAGTAGAATATTACCGCGACAGAAGCATCACGAGCTGCAATAGTGAGTATATCAGCACATGAAACTACCCCTGGGCAAATGTTCTCAACTGCGGCTTTTGTTGCATCTATAACTTCATAGCCTCCAACACCAGTGTTGGACAATGCTGTTCTCTCAGTTGTAGCAGGGTCATTTAGTAAAATGGATGCGTCACAACCCTGCAAAAATTATGTGTTTACATAAGTGCATGTAAGAAGCTTAATTTGTAACTATAAGCGCGAGAACTCTTATGATCGTTTATATATTGTTAATATATTTTAGACGCTTATATGTGTGACAAATATTTGATGCATCTTAAAGGTGCAAAGTTTATGTTTTACATAAGTGAAAGAAGTTTAATCTATAACTATAAGCGTAAAAACTCTTATTATTAATCATATTTCTCCGTGCTTATAAATGTAAATATATTTTAGACGCTTATAAGCTTGACAATCATTTGACACATCATACAGGTGCAAACTTTTTTTCTACATAAGTGCAAGAAATTATAATCTATAACTATAAGCATGAAAACAGTTATGATCGATTATATTTCGCAATGCTTAGAAATGTAAACATATTTAGACGCTTATAAGTGTGACAAACATTGACACATCATAAAGGGGAACGGGAACAAGTTAAATGAACCTGAACAAAACAATCATGAAAATGAAGGCGAATAAGAAGGGCTGCCATGCGACGTTGACGAGATACTGCAGTTCTAATAGAAGTTCTAATGGTGGCGAGCGCATTGGGGCATGTGCGATCGTAGAATGTAGGAGACAACTGAGCTTTGATCATCACCATATTGTTTGATGAAAGAATTAAAATGATGACAGAAACAAAAATGTTTTGAAGAGATTTATGAGGATCCATGTGGTTAAATAGCTGAAAATGAGCTTTAGCCTTGTGGTTTGAATGTAAACTTTTAATTGGTTTGTATGAATAAAGTGTCATGACTTGATCGAGGTGTATATATAGGGTGTAGGTGACAAGTGGTTCAATTGGTGGAATAAATAATCAGTCACAAATATTATTATTAATTTTTTGTTGAATTAGTCACTTAGACTAAGCCTGCAGGATGTGTGGGATCCATGATATTTATAACTTGGTTCACCATTCTTGACACTAGAATTCAAATTTGCATTAACCAACTAATGCATTTAATGTGTTTAGTTTGAGACATATGACCGGAGATGCCAAGGGGTGGGGTGCAAAATTTAAGTTTCAAAGCAAGTTGATCTATGGGCATATCAAGATCCAACTTTGAGTAAGAAGTTAGCTTGGAGTTTAGAATATGAAAAGTCAAATATTATTATTCATGATATAGTCTCTTCTATATGAACTAGTGAGTTAACCTATGCGTTGCAACAAGAGCGTTGGGATTTATAAGGTTTGGTTTCAGCGACTTGCATGTTAGTATTCATTCGCTGGTTTCTATCAACTCGAATTTGAAAAAAAAAGTACGTCAAACATTGATAAAACTAAGCATGTTGCATGTCTCATCAGTAAATTCGGATTTTATGAAACATCTTTAAAAGTTATAGGAGAAAAGTATTGTAAAAAAATTCAAATCCCTGAAATGGCTTTGATAACTTGTACATTTGTGTTCCTAACCGGTACATCACACAAAATTCTATTAGGAATAAAGTTTAAGGCGAAATGTAGATTAAAGTAAGAAAGTCGCAACATATGTTTTGATTTTATAAAACATTATTATCTTTAAAATAATAATAATAATAATAATAATAATAATAATAATAATAATAATAATAATAATAATAATAATAATAATAATAATAATAATAATAATAATAATAATAAGTACAAAAAGTAAAAATGAAAAAGAAATAAGTGAAAATACACATGACAAGTGATGTGTTAGTGTTATTAGTTATCACACGTGATTTTTAAGAAGTTATATAATTGTAAGATTATTCTTTTAAAATTTTTTTTATTTGAAATTCAATTACATTTGAATTAAATGAGAGAAGCATTTATAAATATAAAAACAATGATTTTATTTATTAGGAAGTATCATATAAAGGTAACTTGTAAAGTTTTAACAACATAGACCTAGATTTTTGGATCTAACTTCTTCAGTTATTTGGGTTTGGATCTAGCACTCTCTAGGCCCATCTTCCTATGGTCCATAACTAGAAATATATGTGAAGAGTGAAAAAATGACCATCAATCTTACCATAAATATTAAATTTGTTAATACGCTTTGACTCCTAATAGAGATAAAGATATTAAAAAAAGATGTCTTCATAACACGGACTATTTGCTATTAACCTCTATTAGATTAGTTTCAAACGAAAAGAAGCAGAGGATAATGATTTCCAACTAAATGGATGCCAAAATATAAGAACACGCATAAATATACACCTCATTACTAGAAAAATATGTGTAGAAATATTACCGAATGATCCCAGAAAATCAAAAAAAAAAAAAAATTACGATAAATTCCCCGAAAGAAAATCTGTCAAATCTTCTTAGCACTTCATTCAGAAAATTTTGTTATTTATTCAAATTTATATTTGTTTACTCATATCCGACACAAAAATATATAGAGAAATTTACAGTTTTAAAACAGAAAGTGTTTTGGATCAACGCATCTCGTAGCAACCTGATTTAACCTGTACAATAAAAAAATCTTTTGACCTAAATGTTTTTGACATGTGACCCGACACACCTATTTTGCCACCATTATTGACTTATAAGAATGGAATAGTTGCAGATAGAACAAATAAAAAGATGAAGACATGCGGCTCGCACACTCATTGTCTATGGAAACAATAACGATGGGTAAACAATAACGATAAAAAGCATTAGAGAACCCTTAATGGATTTAGATGTTGTAAATATGAAAAAAGAAATCGTAAAATCTAGAAAACATAATTATATATATATATGGTTGCTGGATAGTGGTTATAAAATTTGGTTAAATCTCAGCCATTGAAACCCATGAACTTTTGATCTCCACCGTTTAAATTAGGTAGTTGTTTTCTTGTGTGTAGGTTACACAAATTGAAACCCACGTTCCCAAACTTCAGTTCCATCTCTTCGGTTCCAACAGCTCCCCACGTTCCCTGAAGTTCAGGGCCTGAACTGCTGTAGCAGTTCCATCTATTCGGTTCCAACAGCTCCCCACGTTCCTTCTTCTTCGGATATCTCCCATGTCGAGCAGTACAAGTACCTCGCCAGCCACTCATTCTTCGACATTTCAAGGAGCAGTTCAATTTGTTGCCTTCAATTTCAGATTTTGGGATTTAGGGCTTCTTTTGCAATGGCGACTAGAGAAGTTTTTCAGATCGGAGTAGATGCTCGACAATCGAAAAAAGTGAAGGTTGAAGCTGAGGTATTACATCTTTTCTATCGATTCTTTAACAAGATTGGTTCTAATCGACAGTGATTTTGTGGTATTAAATTCAAGTTCCTGTTCATGTAGGCGAATCCTAACATTTTTGGCAACAAAATCAAAGAATTGGTGACGAATGCGAGGGTTGAAGTCGAGGTATGTTCGATTAAGGATGCGATATTATCAATTATGTTACATGTTTTCTGTCGGTTCTTCATTGCTTCTAATTGACATTGATTTGGTGTTACTAAATCCAACTCCCTGTTACTAAATCCATGTATATGTGCTTATGTATTTATGGTGCAGGAGGAAAACAAAGCTGCAATCCAAGCCGCTGATAGGGTCATTCATCGTGCAAAAGCTTTGCTAAATTGGAAGTGGGATGAGGTTATTGATATAAGCAGTTCAGAGAATGAATGCGAAGTTATTGTTCTCAGCAGTTCTGATGATGATGGCGATGAAGATGAGTTGAGTGATACTGCTGATTCACTCCGGCGATTCAAGATTCCGCGTGTCACAGTTCATAGTAGGAACCGAGTTGTCAAAATCTGACTGATTTATATGTTTCTAGGATGTCGTTTTTGGTGCATCGCTTTCAGCAAGAACACCACTACGCAATATCAGTATGTTTTAGATTTGAAGGTTTAGACTGACCGCTTAATATGTGCATGATCTTAATACCATTGTTTCTGTTGCTTTTTTTATGTTTATATGTTTTTCCACATCAGGTTGTTTCAAAATTTGACTTGATAAAAACAATCAAATCATGTTCTCTGATTCTGTTGTTGTCAACCTGCAAGTCAATTTTTCAGTTTACATGTTGACCTCGAGTATGTTAACGTGCACAAACACCATTACATGTTGAAAAAATGAATAACCATCCATATGAAAGCTCTGAAGTACTGTATCATTGTTTTGTAGTATGATTTCCACAAGTCCTTTATAAGTCGCATTAATAATGGATCTATCTGCTTGTGGTGGTTCGCTTAGTGGCATTTTTGTGAAGTCCATTTTATAAGAACCTTTCATATTTTGACTATCAGCAAGCATCACTGGTGTAATTTTAGGATTAGTAAATGAAATCCCATTAAAAGAAGCACGTTGTTTTCCATTTTCTCAACACATATGTGTTTGTTACATTGATTGATCCGTAGTGAAATGAGCCCTGTGGGTTTGGTGCTGCTATAGAGAGATTACATGGTGTCAAAATAGTGAGAATGCAAGGAATAAATACATAATTGTATTTCAAACCTAGTGAGTCAAGTGGGTAAAAGTAAAACAGATCAAATCAGTTGAATGGGTCAAAAGTGACCTCAAATAGTAGCTTCTTTAGAGTTGTATTCTTATGGTTACACTCTATGTTACACTCTAGAGTACCAGTTTGGCTCTGTGACATGTGAGTTGTATTTTAACAATCATTTCGTTTCTGATTTTCATATTAGCATCCAAATCATCAAAGATGCGGGGATTCTGATCATTTCGATGTTAATGATGCAGAGTTTTCGATCAAATTCGATGTAATAAGGTATTAAGGCAAGTTCTGGAGTTTGATTTCTTAAATAAACCTGATGAAATTTAGTTTACATTTATAGATATTGATTTCTTCTTTTATTGTTCTTATTCTATCATGATTTGTTGATGTGTGATTTCTACTTTGGATATTAAAAGAGATACTGATGATTAATTGTATGTACGCACATCCATCCCTCCAATTTAGTTGAAATAGATGTTCTTAAATTGCGCACACAAGTTGTTCGATCATATGCCTCAACATATGACTTTAAGGATTTGTGGCCTCTTAACGATAGAGTTCTTATTAAAGTAACTTGCTTTGATAATTTGAACAATTGATACAATCATGGACCCTATTTAGTATCGACAATCATAGATGTTAAAGGCAGTGATGTTAACTTTTCATTTACTTTACTTCTAGGTTTTAACTTTTTGGTGTTTGGAAAGGAAGTTGTATACATGTTTAATAAATAATAAGAAAATGGGCTTAACATTTCCTTGTCTTGCACATAGTTTAAATGAGAATGTTTTTACCATAAAAATGGTTCATTTCAACTTTGAAGTAATGTGGCATATTTGGTTGTGATGCAGACACTAACACCAGAGCATGATGTAGTCCAAAAGATGACCCTAGTCCCACATGGTTAAGCAAGAAAACCATGTGGTTTTTCCATCAGAAGACCATACATTGATTTTCAAACAACATCTATTTGCATGAATTATAGGGTGCCCTTGGTAGAAGAGCTGATGAAGAAGTGATCTTTAGTGTGAATGGGGTAACTTCTAACTATAGGTGTAACAACAGATCACGGGTCTTGCCAAACAGGTAATGATCATGAATTCTGTTAATTAATGAAATATATAATTTTTCCTATATTGTATTTTACACTATATAATATTTTGAGGAAAAAGTCCTTAAAAGAAAAGGATTATCTATCCGGAAAACAAGTGGGTTGAGTAAAGAATAAAACATCTCGGGTTGGATTGGGTTGACCCACCAGGACTTCTTTATCTCAATTTACTTTTTCTAATGTTTACAAATGATATGTTATATCAAATGCGATCTAGATTATAGTTTTTATATAATGCTATATTTTGTCTTTTCAAATAGAGTAATTTGAGAAGGCTGAGCACTTGAGTACGCTTTAGGTGGTCTTCTATGAGTTCAACCCATTACAACTGTTTCCTTTCTTTGATTCTTTGACCTACACAGAAGGTAAATTTCATGCTTTGCTCATATTTTATTATATATACATATGTGACATTGATTTTTTTGAATTTTTAGTCAACTAATTCTGTCTGCATTGGCTTTACATTTTCTATATATTATCTTGGGTATAATATATAGATGTATGTATGAATATTATTAATGTGTAGTTATTTATCTCTTTGATTACTAGGCTCTTTATAATCTTCAACACGGCCTTATTTATTCTAAAAATCAAGTTTCATCATCATGGAAGTTTGGGTACAAAAGAAACATTACATGTGAATGGAGGTAAGTGGTTAGATTAATTTTCTAAGATGATATACACACAAATGTAATCCTTTTTATTGTTAAAGCTTTAAAAGTTTTAAAATAATATTCAACTTTATGTGAAGATTTCATGTTAAGTTTTCCACAATAATTTTCTTATTGATAAGTTCTGATTGCTTTTATTGAACAAGAAAACTAACTTTTTGTTGCTTTTATTGAACAAGATTTTATTAAGATTATAGTATATATATTAGTTTTTTTCTAGAGTACTTGGGTTGACTTATCAAGTCAAAACTTTAGCTATTTGTTGTATCTATTCTCATGCCAATTTTCTATAATATAAATTTCATCATGTTATAATGTCCATTGCAACTTTGCCTTTAGCCTTAGAATCAACTATTCGAGGAATTTATGGATCTAAATCATGTTAAGGTGATCTTTGTTAGCGTCATAGGTTACTTGTATTTTGCATAAATGAAGGATGTTGTTGCACATAGTTGTGCTTCTATAGGATACAATTAATAATATTTTTCCAGGTTATCGTAGGATCAGTGGATTTAGCTGCCAACAATGATGTCATGCACACACCTTAGGTACTGTATTATGCTATTTCTTATTATGTCATTTTTATATAAGCCCACTGCAGACTTTTCTTAGAGACCGCTTTTGATTTTAATAACTAAAGTAATGATATTTGTTACTTTTAAATATAGATGTTACCGTGTTAGAAGATGGAGTACATGATGAACGTTTATACATGTTACCGTGTTATGAACGTTTCTATATATATATATATATATATATATATATATATATATATATATATATATAATCTTTTATGGAGCTTTTACACTGGTCTTTGTTTTATCCAAGAAGGAAGCATCCTGAGTGGAGCGTATTTTAAAAAAGGTGCCTTTCTTTGCCCTTTCGTACCAATAAGCATACTTAAAGACCTTTTTTTAATAATTCTTGCCAATATTATTTAAATCTTGGTTTAAAGGGTTGGAAAGTTGTTTCCAATTGCAGTGACAACAAAAAGGTTCATACAAAGACCCTTCAGTTATTTAAGGACAACATACTTTTAGGATGAAAGTGTGAAACGGACTATGTCATTTGGGATTGATATTTCAATCACAAAGAAACGAGCAAGAGACCGTAAAACAGACTTAACCTTTAAGTATTATGTTGGGTGATTGTATAGGTAGCTTTGGCATGGGTCGAGACGGGTTAGATAATTGCATCTCATTATTTTTTATATGCAGTAGCAGAATCCTATGTTACATTCAGATTTGTTAATACAATGGAAGAACAGGTTTAGTACCAGTTTGGCTCTGTGACATGGCTTGATTCAATGAAAATGTGGGAATATTTCAAATTAATGCGGTTGCACAGGTGGTTGTCTCCACTCTCCTGGATTGTAGTGGCCCTATTTTTTAGGAAGGTGGGCTTCTTTTTTTGTTGTAGCATAACTACATAAGACTCCAGTAACTGTACTTCATTTTTTTATATTTCACCAATCACTTTTGTCATTCTCAGCATATTACCGCCATTTAAGTGTAAGTCCTCTGTTATTTTTTTGGTTTCTACTTTCTCTTATACGGTTGAGTTGCATAATCAATTCTAACCTTCTTTTATTTCATCAGGGTTGTCATCTTCGATTTCTGGGCGTATTAAACGTGTAAACCCGGGCGTTTCCTTACAGGTTTGGTTTCCCCGCTCCTGTTTACTGTTTTTGATACTACCTCTGTTGATGCATGATCCTCTGTTGATGCACGATATATTTTGGTATCCTGTTTGTGTTTTTCTTTTCATTTTGTTGTTTAGTGTATTTTATGAGCTTTCATCACCCTTTGCTGCATTTTATTTGGACTAATTTAAATCATAGTAACGTCTATCCGACGACATTAGCCGGTTGTTGCTCGTAATCTTACAACCACATCTTCTGTATTCCAATATGTGTAATGTAGATGCCTACACGTGTATCTGAATTCTTATATTGTTTATTATAGTTGTCTTATTAAAGTAGCTTTCGTTTTCTTACATCAAAACATTAGATAAGGAGGGCGATATGGCAGAACTTCCGTGTTTGTTAATAATGACAGAAATAGTGTCAAGACTTTCGGGTGGCCGGGTGGTTTCATGTCATTATGTCCTAATTATCTCTTTTGGTATGGCAGAACTTCTGATTATGCATTATTTTAGGGATAAATAAGAGAATAACATCTCAGTGCTATGTTTTGGTTTACAGGTTAATATTATCGATGAAATTAGGATGTAACATAGGCAGCTATGAAATGTTAATAAATTGTAGGTATAATAGTCAATGGAGAGTTTAGTAAGCATAATATAAGGATGTGTCTTTCACTATTGTGATATGAATAAATGGTGTAGATATATCTTAAATGCTTCAGCAATATGTTATAAAAGTTATCATCCATCGTTTGATCCATCATTTTGATTTGGAACCTCAACACATCATAAGATTTGATTCCTACACATGTATCTGAATTCTTATATTGTTTATGTTGGACCAAAAGAACCAATGAGCCAAGATCAGGAAAACCTCTAAGTCCCACATGCCACTGCTACAACTGCTGAAGACTTCCATCAGTCAAAATGTTCTCTTGCTTGAATGTCAGACTCGAGAACATCTGAAGACTATCATCAGCTATTGTGTTCTCTTGCTTGAATGTCAAACTCGAGAGCATCTTAGCTCCAGCCTTCTGCTGTTATGACAAAGTCTGAAGGACAAAGTATGAAGATCAAAGAACTGAAGAACATCAGCTGAAGAAGACTCCAAAGTACTGAAGACCAAATACTGAAGTCTGAAGTACTGATCTTACAAGTACTGAAGACTTCAAGTACTGAAGACAAGTACTGAAGAATCAACAGCTGAACTAAAGAACTGAAGACCTTCTACTAAAGCACAAAGTCTGAAGACAAAGACTGAAGACAACAACTGATGATATCTACTGAAGTCGTCAGTTGTTATATCATCTGAAGCAAAGTCTGAAGACCAAGTACTGAAGACTCAGAGTTTGTCACAACAACTGAAGAAGTCTTCTTCAGTTGTTGTGGTGGTTTTTCCTTTCAGTAGTTTAATTACTTTCAGTAGTTGTACAACAACTGAAGAGCATGTTCTTCAGTTGTTATAGTATCAGTAGCTATAAACGACTGAAGAGTTTGTTCTTCAGTCGTTGTAGGATTTCAGTAGTTTACTTTTGTCAGCACTTAGGAACTTTTGTAAGAAGATGTCAGTTGTTGACATCTTCAGTAGTTTTATGTTTTGTCAGTTGTAATTTGAATATTCAGTGATGTCAGAAAAAGGACATCACGCCCATCCTTTTGCCGCCTATAAAAGGATGGGTAACCATACTGTTTTAAGTGCCGAAACGTGCGAACCAATAGAACATTTATTGTTTTGCAGAAACTCTTCTCTCTATGTTCATGCTTTAATTTGAAATATCTTTTATGTTCTTGCTTTAATTGCTAATTCATGAGCTAAATCCGCTGCAAACATAATCTAATTGATCAACAGAGAGGCTGAGATCCTGTCAAATGGTATCAGAGCAGGTTAATCATTGATCGATTTCATCATTGATCATTTGAAACTGCTCTTTTGATCTCTCAGTTTGATCGAATTAGCAATTTGCAAGAGTTAGTCATAGAGAGTAAGTTTCTGCTGTTTCCGGCCAAAATCTTGAGATCTTTTGGTGGTTTTGAGTTACATTTGTCGTGTTTAAACTTGTTTTTGACCAAAACCTGAGATGACAACACCAACCAATGATCCTCACAATACTGGTTCCGCAACCAAGCCTCCGATGCTGGTTAGGAACGAGTATAACATATGGCAAAGACGTATGCTACACCACTTGGCTGTCAACAGTGCTGGTTGTTGGAAGTCAGTGGTGCATGGGCCATACAAGCCTATGGTGAGCGTCCCGGAGTCTAATGAACAGGTTGCCAAGAAACCTGAACAATATTCGGACGAAGATCTAAAGCTGTTCGAAATTGATGCCAGAGCCCATGGAATTTTAGCCATGGCCATTCCAAACGAGATATATTCAGGGCTTTTGCATCATGAGTCTGCTCATGACCTATGGGTTGCTCTAAAGGAACAATTTGGAGGAACTGATTCGGTCTTAGCAAACAATAGGGAAATCCTTGCCCAACAATATGAGACTTTCTCATATAGAAAGGGTGAGACTCTGACCCAGCAGTTTGAACGGTTCTCTTGTTTAATCTCTGAGCTGAAGATGGTTAAACAAGAGTACTCCAAAAGCCAGATGAACAACAGGTTCCTCAGGTCATTGCCTGAGAGATGGGACACATATACCATTGTCCTACGCTCTAGTGCTGACCTTGACACTCTATCTCTCACCCAACTTCATGGGAAGCTACTCACTTTTGAGAGAGAAGTAGAGCAAAAGAGGAAGTTGTCATCTTCTGGCAAACTTGCTGATGACTTTGTCCAAGGTAATACTGCCTTGATAAGTCATGAGTCAGAATATGCTTCATCTGAAAGTTCTTATGATGAGCATATCGATTTCTCTACCAACTCAGAACAAGCTTTTGTTGGTGTTAGTAGTTCAGGAGGTGGTGGTGACAACTTGTGTTTTCTGATGGAGGATTTGAAGGGCATTCCAGATGATGATCTGGAAGAGATGGATATTTTGAACCAAATGGCAATGATAAATATCCGATCTCAGAAGTTCTACAAAAGAACTGGTAGGAAATTCCCAGGACTCTCTGGCAAAACCAAAGTTGGTTTTGACAAGAGCAAGTTGAGGTGTCACAAGTGCCAAAGGCTTGGACACTTTGCAAGAGAGTGTAGATCATCTGGATCTAACTCATCTGCACCCTTTGTGACTTTTCCCAGCAATAGCTCACAGCATAAAGGGCAACCTTCCTACAGTTCTCCCCATCCATCTCAAACACAAGCACCACCTGCTTATTTTGTGCCACAGGGTCATATGCCTTATCCTTACCCCTGTTACTACATGTCTCAGCCTGGTCAAACTCAAGCACCCTCGGCTCAACCACCTCATGCTCTTCCAGAGCCTCATTCTTCCCAATCTCATCATCACACACAACCTCAACAACAAAGCTTTTTCACCCCAACTGCTGTTGACTGGAGTAGTCTACCAGAAGAGCTATCTGGTCAGGAACCACTACTCCAAGGTGCTGGTCAACATGGTGGTGACCAACCTTTTGGAAATCTTGCTCTGATGGCCCTTGATTCTGCTGAAGGGTCATCATCTAATGCCTCATCTCAGGTATCCACTGAGGCAAAAGCCAAGCTTTGTTCAGAGTCATGCATAGAAGCATTTGCTTCTATTAGAGAAGCAAATGTATCTTTAATAGATAAAAATCTTGAGCTTGAGCACACTATTTCCAAAAGAAAAGCTAATTTTGAGGTTGTTCTAAAAGATAAAAATGATGAGATTTACAAGCTTAACTGCCAAATCAAAGATGCTAAAGCTAGGGAAGATGTACTTCTTGAGAAGTACAAAGATCTCAAGGAAACTCTTGCAACCACCCAAGTTGAGTGTGATCGATGGGTGCAATCATGCAAGGGTTTTGAAATGCTTCTTAGCAAGCAAACTGCTTCCAATGTGAAGTTTGGCATTGGTTACAATCACACTGCTCCACCCACAGACTTCATTTCAAGAGCAGAAGTTGAATCTGATGGGGAGAGCAGTAACCAATCCTTCTCATCATGTGACCTACTATCCTCTGAATCAGCATCATCAGAGATAGACTGTCACATGACCAAAAGGCTGATCAACTCAGGAGTTGTCACTAGAAGTACTGAAGGTACTGGAGAGCAAGTGACAACACCTGAAGTTCATACCTCAAATACTGTTAGCACTAAAGAGAAGAAAACTAACAGTAAGAAAGGTTTGAAGACAGCTAAAGAGGATACCAGGAAAGCAGGCACTAGGAAGAAAACTGCTAGTACTGATGACAAACAGCTGAAGAACAAGACTTCAGCAGTTAAATCCTCTTCAGCTGATGATCAGCATAAGATGAAGAAAAGGCCATGTGAGATATGTGGCTTATTCAATCATCTTACTGATGATTGCTGGTACAAAAGGGGTTCCAAACTCAAACAGAAGGAGCAAATCACTGAGAGCATCAATAAAATGAAAAATGAGTTTGAAACCAAGTTTGTATTAGCAACATCCAAACCTGAAATCCCTAAGCCCAAAGCTAAATCTAAAAAGAAGGTAGGGATAACTCAGGCAACAGCTGAGGTTGCTCAGAAAAAGATGGTACAACATAGGAACTCATCATCAGCAAACTCCAATGTGTCTGAAGAGCTGAAAGCCCTATCACAAAATCAGACACAGTTGGTGATGATGGTTCAGCAACTAGTGGGAAGAGTCAACCACTTAGATGCTCCTATGTTGAAATCACAGAAAAGGAAGTCCAAGCCAAAGGGTTCCTCTTCTGTACCATCTTCTTCACCTCAAGCTGTCACACACAACACAACTGTTAGTGCTGCACTTGTAGCTGAGAACAGACCCAAAACCAAGCAGGTTTGGGTCTCCAAGACAAACTAACACATAGTTGTGTTTGCAGGGTTCTTCAACATGCCTTAAAAGCATCTGGTATGTAGACAGTGGAGGATCCATGCACATGACAGGAAGCAGCTCCCTTCTTAATGACTACTCTTAAGGAAAGAAGGGATTTGTTTCTTTTGGCAATGATGCAAAGGGTTACATCATCGGAAAAGGCTTTGTTTCCAACGGGGAAATAAGGTTTGATGATGTTAACCATGTGGAGAATCTCAAGTACAACCTCTTGAGTGTCAGTCAAATGTGTGATAAAGGCCATGTTGCCCTTTTCACAAGCCAGAACTGTAGGATTCTGTCATCCAAAGTTCTGAGTTTGATTGACAAGGCATTGGATGAACACACTCTCCTGAAGGCCAATAGGACAGGAAGAGTGTATGCCTTAGATCTCTCCAAAAAGATGGATCTAAAAGGCAATCCTTGCCTATTCTCCAAGGCATCTCCTCAAGAGTCTACACTATGGCATAGAAGGCTGGGTCATGTTAATTTCAAGAACATGAATCAGCTTATAAGCCATGGTTTAGTAAGAGGATTGCCTCTGAAGGAGTTCAAGTGTGAAGATGACTGCACTGCTTGCATGAAAGGAAAACAGCACAAAGTTTCATTCCCTTCAATAGAAGAACCAAAGTCCACTGTCTGCTTACAACTTCTACACATGGATCTCTTTGGTCCTGTGAGAGTGATGAGCATGGCAAAGAAGAAATTCTGCCTGGTAATTGTGGATGATTACTCCAGGTTTGTATGGACTTTCTTCTTGCACTCCAAGGATGAAGCAGCAAAGACAATAATGAACTTTGTGTTACAAGTAGAAAAGCAGTATTCCCTACAGGTCAAGTGTGTGAGGAGTGATAATGGAACAGAGTTTAGAAACCACACACTTGATGACTTCTACCTGTCCAAGGGAATTAGAAGGCAGTTTAGCATTCCTAGAACTCCTGAGCAGAATGGAGTGGTGGAGAGAAAGAATAGGACCCTCATTGAAGCAGCAAGGTCAATGTTGGCTGACTCTGGATTGCCACTGACCTTTTGGGCTGAAGCTGTCAACACAGCTTGCTATGTACAAAATAGAGCTTTAGTGAATAAGAGGTTGATGAAGACTCCGTATGAAGTTCTTCATCATTTGGCTCCTCTTATTTCATTCTTTAGAGCCTTTGGGTGTCCTTGTTTTATTCTCAACACTAGCAACCCACTCCATAAGTTTGCTAGTAAGGTGGATGCAGGGTACTTTGTTGGTTATTCATCAACTTGCAAAGCATACAGAGTCTTCAACTGTAGAACCAAAGGAGTTGAAGAAACTTTGCATGTTAAGTTCAATGAATCTCCAAAGGACAAGATTCCAAAAACCCTGTGGAGTTGTTTGATCTGGACATACTGCAAGATGTTCCTTATCAACCTCCATCTGTTGAGCCTGTCAACAGATCTCCACCTGGTGGTACTGATGATGATGAAGTCAGTACTCACCTCTTCAGGATCAGTGACAATCTGCCTAAAGTCACTGAACCTGATGCTCCTGTAGCCTCAGCAGCTCCATCCACTACAAATGCTGATGAGATTTCTGCCTGCTCCACTTCATTTGAGCTGCCATCCTCTACATGGTTTCAGGAATCTCCATCACCATCTGTTGCTGCTGATGGGTCTACAAACACTTGCACAGATATCATAGTTTATCAAGAGCTCAAGAATCACCCCACTTCACAAATCATTGGTGATATTCATGCTGGAGTTTCAACCAGGAATCAATTGTCCAACTTTTGTTTCTATGCTCTCTTCATCAGTCAGCAAGAACCAAAGAACTATCATATTGCTTTAAGAGACAATGGATGGGTGGAAGCTATGCAGCTTGAGCTACTTCAATTCAAGAAACAGCAAGTGTGGGAGCTTGTTCCATTACCCAAAGATAAGTGTGCTATAGGCACCAAGTGGGTATTCAGGAACAAAACAGATGAGAAGGGCCAAATTGTTAAGAACAAGGCCAGACTGGTTGTCCAAGGGTTTGCACAGGAGGAAGGCATCGATTATGATGAGACCTTTGCACCTGTGGCTAGACTGGAAGCAATCAGACTGTTCTTAGCTTATGCTGCCTTTTACAGTCTCAAGGTTTATCAAATGGATGTCAAAAGTGCCTTCCTATATGGAAAAATAAAAGAAGAGGTCTATGTGTGTCAACCACCAGGCTTTGAGGACAATAAACATCCTGATTGGGTGTACAAGCTTGATAAGGCTCTCTATGGGCTGAAGCAAGCTCCTAGAGCCTGGTATGAGACACTCTCAACTTTTCTTCTAGAGAATAAATTCACTAGGGGCACCATTGATAAAACCCTATTCATCAAGACTGTGGGGCAACATAAACTCCTTGTTCAGATTTATGTTGATGATATCATCTTTGCATCCTCTGATCCAAAGTTGTGTGATGAATTTACAAAGCTTATGAAGCTGAGATTTGAAATGAGTGCTATGGGAGAATTACAGTACTTTCTGGGCTTGCAAATCAAACAACTGGATGATGGAATCTTCATCCATCAGTCCAAGTATACCAAAGAGTTGCTGAATAAGTTTGATTTACAATCCTGTAAGCCCTGTTCTACTCCTATGAGCAGCATCACACAACTAGATGTTGATCAGAAAGGTAAAGCGGTTGATGAAACCCTTTACAGATGTATGATTGGGTCCTTGATGTACCTTACAGCTTCTAGACCAGATATCATGTTTTCAACATGTGCTTGTGCTAGATTTCAGGCTGCACCTAAAGAATCCCACTTGATTGCAGTCAAAAGGATCTTTAGATATCTGCAAGGTACCCAATCACTAGGACTTTGGTATTCAGCTGGGCATTCATGCAAATTAGTTGCTTTCTCTGATAGTGACTATGCAGGATGCAAAGTCACCAGAAAATCCACTTCTGGTGGTTGCCAATTCCTAGGCAATTGTTTAGTTTCTTGGCAGAGTAAGAAACAAACATCCATTGCTACATCCACTGCTGAAGCTGAGTATATTGCTGCTGCAAGCTGTACCTCTCAAATACTCTGGCTTCAGAACCAACTTCTGGATTATGGCATTACTGAGACTAAGACTCCATTATTAATGGATAGTGCTTCAGCTCTTTGTATTGTTAAGAATCCAGTCCAGCACTCTAGGACCAAGCATATTGAGATCAGACATCATTTTATCAGGGATTGCTATGAGAAAGGTCTGATTGACCCTAAGTTTGTACCTAGTGCTGATGAGCTTGCAGACATTTTTACTAAGCCTTTAGATAGTGCCACATTCCAAAATTTGGTACTAAGGCTTGGTATGCTGCAGCTTGAATGATTTGACCTATGCTGGTACTCTTAGTTCACAACTACTGAAGAGCAAAGGTCAAATATAAGTACTGATGAGTAATTTAGTCTTCAGCTCTTTCACAACTACTGAAGACTAAACTGACTCAAAGTACTGATGTACATTATTTATTGAAAAACAACTGATGTAGTGAAGTGGATTACAACTACTGAGGTATGATTTTCAATTAAATAAGTACTGAAGAACAAATTTTGGTCATAAGTACTGATGTGTAATCTTACACAAATACTGAAGACAAAATTTGTTCACCAGCTCTGAAGAATACTTCATCAGCACTTGTGAACATCTGATCACAAGAGCTGAAGGCATGAATATTCACAAAAGCTGAAGGGTCAATGAAACATCTGAAAATCAGCCAAAGAGCTGATGAGTAAGTGTGGAGGCTAGTATGAAACAACTGAATTGACGGAAACAGCTGATGAGTAATTTCTCATCAGCTGATAACAACAGCTGATGTTTCATACACAAACAACTGAAGGACAAAACCATGTCTTCAGTAGTTCACAACTACTGACAACAGTAGTTCACAACTACTGAAGGCTAAAACCAAGTCCTCAGTTGTTTACAACAACTGAAGCAATACCATGTCTTCAGTAGTTCACAACTACTGATCTCAGTAGTTTACAACTACTGAAGGCTAACACCAAGTCTTCAGTTGTTCCAACGTCTGAAGAAGAATACTAGGTCATCAGTAGTTCATAACTACTGAAGACTGACAGTAACTCTTCAGTCGTTCACAACATCTGAAGGACAAAACCAAAGTCTCAGTAGTTTCAACTACTGAAGACTAATACCGAGTCCTCAGATGTTACAACCACTGAAGGTTAAAACCACGTCATCAGTTGTTACAACAACTGATGACTAACACCAAAACCTTCAGTAGTTTTCTTTCAACCTTTGCCCTACCCTATAAATACCTCTTCAGAGCATTTACTCCTCACTTGACCTAATCCTTACAAACCTCTGAAATTCCCATACACCATTAATGGCGAACATGCAACTGAAACCTCGACACAACTGTGTCGCCCATCTCACCAAGTCGCCATTATGGCCCAAATTCCATCAAGCCGTCGATCTCATGCACGACTCACCTTACAAAACGGCTTTTCTTTTGAACCCCACCTTATACACCGACTCCTTGACGGAGTTTTGGACCAATGTAACCGTCCAAACCGGAGAGCAGAACGCCGAGGTCTCCCTCCGGTCCTCCGTCAATGGAAAACCCGTGGTTATCACTCCAGCCACCATACGACAAACCCTAGAGCTGGAGAATGCCACTCACCCAACTTCCTACCCCAAAGGTACCCTTGATCTCTCTTTTACATCTCACGACTATCAGGGTAACCTCTCCGCCTCCACCTTGCTGAAGAAACACCTGCCTGACCCTCAACGACTGATTTTTCACATGGTGAATGTATGTCTGGCTCCCAAGACCTCTTCGTGGGACCAGATGTCCACAAGGTGACAGCAGGTATTGTATTCTATCCTTGAGAAACAACCTTTAAATTTTTCTGAAATTTTATTTTTGGAACTCAAGGACATGGCCACAAAACCTTTTTCTAACCGTTGGAACTTATATCCACGGTTCATAATGGCCATGATCCAATACCAGCTTCAGGCTGAGGGACTAGTTGGCACTGGGGTCCCTGCCATGGCTGTTCAAGCCGAGGTATACTCCAGGCACAACTCCGACCAAACACTGAAACAGGCTGGCCGGCTGCGGAAACCCACGCAGCTGGAACCCACAGCCTCCACCTCCAAATCCAGAGTCCCCACCAAGCCAAAAGCCAAAAAGAAGCCCTCAAAGGCTACTCAGGGAGATGAGTCCCCTGAGGATGCCCCTGCCACACAAAGGCAGGATGTGCCTGCTGGCTCGATTCTCCCAGCAGGTACCACGACTCCACCCACCACAACCGCACAGGCTTCCTCTCAACAGGAGCCTGATGTAACCAATTTTGAGGCAACCACACTACTGGGGTCTTCCTCACTTGAGGAGGCTGCCATTGAAGAGCACAGTCCTCCCCATGTGCATACTGCTTCTAGCCCACATACTGAGGAGACTGCCCCACTAAGCCCAACACTGGTAATAGCCAGAGTGCTGACTGATCTGAGCACTCCACCCTCTCCCCAGAAACCTATTACAACTGGGGAGACTCCAACCGAAGAGGGGGTGGGCACAAGTGCTGATCAGAGCCCACAGCACAGAGAATCAGTTCACTCTCCCAGTGTGGCTAGGGAGAGAGAACATTCTGGTGAGGCTGCCACTTCCCCTGCATCAACATCTGAGCAGGGTGAAGCTGGTAACATCTCTAAGACCTCACCAGAGGCAATGGCCGATGATGGATCCAATCCGGAGGCCAGAAGTCCCCAGTACCAAGATCAAGGGGCACATGTCATTACTGAGCCACACTCAGGACATGTTCATCTTGACAATGTCAGGAGGTCAGGTGATTCAGCTTATGCTGATGATGACCTGAGCTTTTTCTTTGATGTAGTTGCTCAAAACACTATCCTTGAGGATGAGATCAGCAGACTCAAAGAGCTGCTGGCTCAGATGACTCAGGATAGAAGTCCATCTGCCACCACTACCCCACAGATGGCACCTTCACCTGAAGGTCTCACATACACTGAGCCACTTCCACAAACTCAGCCACCAGCCCCTGCTTCTGGCACTAGCTCTCAGGGACAGAACCCCCCTGAGCAGCTGGATGCTATCCTCCACAAATCCCTACCTCTCATCACACCCATGCTTAAAGACATAATTAACCAAACCCTTGATGAGAGGCTTCCCACATACATACAACCCATGGTGGAGGTTGCCATAGCCAAGGCTCTTGCTGATAGTCAAACCCCAACCAATGCACCCAAAAAGGGGGAGACATCAGTGCAAGACAAGAGGAAGAGGGGTGAGGAGGAGAAAGAGGCAGAGAAAGAGGTGGTGGTAGAGAGGGAGTTGGCTGAGGAGACCAGTAGGGTGAGGGAGAAGGGGAAGAGGAAAGTGAGGGAGGTAGAGCAGATAGGAGTGGCTGAAATCCAAAAGGATTTCAGTTTCACTGATAAGAATAAGGGAGAGGGAAAGAAGGTGGCTGATCCTGATCTAGCAGCCCTTGTCAAGGAGGCTGATGCTGAGCACAACCGTTCAATGAACAAAGTCATTGAACAGCTGTTCAGGCAAGGCTTTGACAAGGACACTGCCTTGCTAGATCAAGAGATCAGAAATATGGAGAGGAGAGAAATTGACTACCGATGGACTACTCATAGCCAACAGGAAAGACAAAAACTTGAGGCTATGAGTAGGTTCACTTCGAAGTACCTGGGCAGACCAGTCCTTGATGTTAAGGCATGGAACAGGGACAAACTCTTGGCAATAACCACCAAGATTTGTTCAGCTGGTGATTTTACAAAGGGACTGGTCGCAGAGGCCCTATCTGAAGCCGGTGCTGGGAACAGGACACTGCTAGTCAAGCTGACTAAACCAGCCCTTATCTCTAGGCTGCTAGCAGTGCCTGCCAACACTCCCACACCAACAACCCAACCACAACCCACAAAACCAACTCCTTTACCACCAAAACCCGCAGCCAATGATCCACCCTTGAAGAAGAAGAGAAGGGTGCTGAGGCTGCAAGATGAAGAAGAGGATGATGAGGAGGATAGTCTGCCACTCTCAGCAGTCATACTTCTACCCAAAGCCAAACCACAAACCATCAATCCCACCTCACAGCAGGACACTGTGAGGGTTAAGTTAGAAGAGGAGGAGCAGCAAAAGAAACATGATGAGGAAATGCTGAAAAGCATTGACAAATGTTATGCTGCTTCGACCTCTATAATAAATATGCAGAGAGAAGCTCTGAGGTTATTCACCCTCAGACAAACCTTTCAATATAAAAGGGAGAGGGTGAGAACTTGGCCTGACCCAAGGGTGGCTCACAGGATAGTCAAGAAGTACATGCCTGTGAGATACAAAAGCCAACTAAAGAGAATCGTAGATGAAGAGATCTCTGTGGCTATTGTAATAACACCCTGGGAAATAGTAGATGAATTCGAGAAAGCTTATAGAGCCGGCCAATCACCCTTTTCAATGCTAGATAATAGGGTGGTTAGGAAGGGTCTGGTCTATAAGAAGCTTGAGAATTTTCATCGGAATGAGCTCACTTTGTTGTTAGAGGGTATACACCCTGATGAGTTTGCATATAGGCAAATCACAACACTTGAGCTCAAAAATGGAAGACAGGTCAAGTACCTCTCAGAGCAGTACGGTCGGGAGGGGTTATTCGAAGGTGAGCCTGAAGACCTGTCCAAAGAAGAACAATTGATCTTTCTTCAGGCTTACTGTAGAGAATCCTACCGGCTTGTACGTGGGAGGTAGATCTCATGGATGGGGCAACAGCTCTGTGTCCAATTCCCCAAGACAGAGCTCCCATCCATACTTAGCCAAACAAACATTTGAGACTACCTCTCTGGCCAGTGCTTATCTGGGTCAACTTCTAATCTAATCTAGAAGGAAATAGACCAATCTTTATGCCATCAATAAGTGGGACATCCAATAATTAGAGGTTTTGGCTGCATTGGTTCAGGGGGAGTTTATTGGACCAAAAAAACCAATGAGCCAAGATCAGGAAAACCTCTAAGTCCCACATGCCACTGCTACAACTGCTGAAGACTTCCATCAGTCAAAATGTTCTCTTGCTTGAATGTCAGACTCGAGAACATCTGAAGACTATCATCAGCTATTGTGTTCTCTTGCTTGAATGTCAAACTCGAGAGCATCTTAGCTCCAGCCTTCTGTTGTTATGACAAAGTCTGAAGGACAAAGTATGAAGATCAAAGAACTGAAGAACATCAGCTGAAGAAGACTCCAAAGTACTGAAGACCAAATACTGAAGTCTGAAGTACTGATCTTACAAGTACTGAAGACTTCAAGTACTGAAGACAAGTACTGAAGAATCAACAGCTGAACTAAAGAACTGAAGACCTTCTACTGAAGCACAAAGTCTGAAGACAAAGATTGAAGACAACAACTGATGATATCTACTGAAGTCGTCAGTTGTTATATCATCTGAAGCAAAGTCTGAAGACCAAGTACTGAAGACTCAGAGTTTGTCACAACAACTGAAGAAGTCTTCTTCAGTTGTTGTGGTGGTTTTTCCTTTTCAGTAGTTTAATTACTTTCAGTAGTTGTACAACAACTGAAGAGCATGTTCTTCAGTTGTTATAGTATCAGTAGCTATAAACGACTGAAGAGTTTGTTCTTCAGTCGTTGTAGGATTTCAGTAGTTTACTTTTGTCAGCACTTAGGAACTTTTGTAAGAAGATGTCAGTTGTTGACATCTTCAGTAGTTTTATGTTTTGTCAGTTGTAATTTGAATATTCAGTGATGTCAGAAAAAGGACATCACGCCCATCCTTTTGCCGCCTATAAAAGGATGGGTAACCATACTGTTTTAAGTGCCGAAACGTGCGAACCAATAGAACATTTATTGTTTTGCAGAAACTCTTCTCTCTATGTTCATGCTTTAATTTGAAATATCTTTTATGTTCTTGCTTTAATTGCTAATTCATGAGCTAAATCCGCTGCAAACATAATCTAATTGATCAACAGAGAGGCTGAGATCCTGTCAGTTTATTATGGTTTTATTATTAAAGTATTTCAATATTCATACACATGTTTAGTTATTAATATATTGCCTATTATAGTTTTATAGTTCCGTACTTGCGTTATTAAAGTATGCTTCGATTTCTTTCTTCAACACATTACTCAACACATTATTGTCTATGTGCCTGGTATTAGGATCATCTTGCATTTGCACATGCTTCATATTTCTTACATGTCTAAAAATTAGGTACCATGCTCTACCCCCTGTTTACACCACTCTCCCCAATGATTTATTTAACTTGTACCTGACATTTGTAGAGCGTGATATTCTATTACATGTTTAATGTTAGTCATCATTAGTGTTTTTGATAGGTATATGTTAACATCAATTTTAGATGACATTGTTACCTGATGTTTACATACGACATTGTAGATGACATCCAGATCAATTGCATATCGATACGTTGCCGACCTACGTCCAAACATTACAGATAAATGGAAGGTGAATGTGATGGTATCACGTGCATGGACGACCTATAATCCTTCAACAAATCGGGTCTTGTCTTTTGACGTTATTTTAGCCGATGAACATGTAAGCTAAATAAGTCCATCAATTATCAGGCTTTAAATTATGTTGTAATTTTTACTAATGATTTTTTATTTGTTTTCAGTCGGGCTACATTCACGGAAAAGTTCCAGCTTACTTGGTTCACAAATTCAAGAACCTTATGATTGAAGGACGTGTCTATACGATTCATAAGTTTGTTGTTATGTCGTACAAGACTTCATATCGCCCTCTTAGGCGTGACATCTTCGTTCAATTTTCCAATGCAACATCAGTTGTTCCCTCGCCAGTTGATCCCTGTCTGTTTACCCCATATGTTTTTGACTTTGTTTCCTTCAATCTTCTTCCTCATCGCATCGACGACGACAAATATTTAACAGGTATTGCCGCTTTACCTATTTTATTTAATTGATGTCAACACATGTAATCCTCGCTTCTCAACAGATGTCATTGGTGTTCTTCGTGTATGGGGCCCTCTTTCAAACCAATCAAGATCTTCTGTTTCCTTTAACAGGGATCGTCGACATATCATACTTGCTAACGAAAGGTGATACCTTTTTTTATTCAATTTTAACCTTTCCATTTGGCTGCATTAATAGTTGAATTTTTATAATGAAAACTTAGTGGAACGGAGGTCAGCGTTACATTATGGGGATCAGTTGCTCGAATGTTCAATGATGAAAAAATACGTAGCTATAGGGCGATGAAGGTTGTAGTCATTTTGACATCATGCAGGGTTCGTGGAAGCAAATGTATGTTTTCCTGCGGATGCACTTTTTATTTTATGTGTGTTGTACATTTGGATATGTTACATTTTGGTCCTTGTCCGATCAGGTGCACCGGCTCTGATGACGAGTATAGCGTCACACATGTACTTGAACTTATCAGTTCCTGAGGTTGATATATATCATAATATGTAAGTCATTCTGTCGTGTAAGGAATACTTAATAAATTATTTACTTCCTTTCAACTTGTAAATTACTTTCACATTTCTTTTATCAGTTATGCTCCACCTGTTACATTTGAAGACGATAAACACCAGAAAGAGGACATTCGAGTCACACCGATTTCAAAAATCTATACGTGCTTGATGCAGGGTGTTACACAGGTATAACAGATATATATTTTTTAAAAGGGCAGTGCCCTGGCAAAAATTTATTATAAAATAAAAAGAATTACAAACGAAGGCAGTTGAAGGCCCGGGACATAAACCCAAGGCCAACAATCCCAATAAAGAACAAACCCATGAAACTAAAATAAAACAATAAAGCCTAGGACATGGGCATGGAGAAACAACTCAAACAAAAACAACATACCCAAAATAAACCCAAGAACAATATCCAAGCATAACCCCAACCAATACAAATTGAGTAATAAAAAGCATCATAACTCCAAACTAGAGATAGGCCATGGATCCCTTTCACAATGCAAAGCCTATCTAGAAGCAACCAAGCCAATATAATCCACTCCCCAAAATCACACTAGGCAGGCCCAAATACATCAACAGCATTAATACATCAGCATAATAAGCCCATGAAGCCCAATACATATATAAAGCCCAGCATCTAATAAACAACTCCCAAAATAAAACACAGCCCAAGCCCCAAAAACCTAGATATAGCAATCAGCCCATCCAAAAACCCTCACAAAAAAACCAATCCACAAAAACCAGATCCCCATAATGCGAGATATCTACACTCCAGCCCATCTCATCCAAAAAACATGCCCAATACATAAACAGCTGAAGAATATAATCAGCAGATTTAAAAAGCTGATGGTGATCAGCTATTTAAACAACTGACAAAACTACTGAAGCTCTTTATCAGTTGTTTTAAACAGCTGATGTGCAAAATCTGCTGTAAACGACTGAAGCTCTTTATCCAGAAACCCAAACCCAATATACAAACAGCTAAAGGCAGCTGATCTTTAGTAGATAAACATCAGTAGTTTAAACAGCTGAATGCAGCTGTTCTTCAGCAGATGAGCATCAGCAGTTGTAAACAGCTGAAAGCAGCTGTTCTTCAGTAGATGTGCACCAAAAACGGTGTTAAGTTTATTAGATCCCATGGAATAATCTTATGTTCATGATATATTAAAGGGGACCATGTATCTTGTCAATGCAACAATTCTTGATGTTGATATGACATATGGATGGACGTATGTAGAATGCAACACCTGTCATAAGAAGGCGTCGGTGGCTGGTACTCATTACTTTTGTTCTGCGTGCCAAAAGAAAGTTGTCAATCCACGCCAAGTGTAAGTTAATCCATCTCAGACCGGATTTTACTTACATGTGACTAACAACAAAAAGTATACAGGTATAAGCTGGTAATCCGTGTATCCGACGAGGAAGAAGAAATGATGTGTGTCCTGTTCGATGAGGCTGCCCGTGCTGTTATTTCCCTCACCGCTGATGAGATAGTTGCAAAGAGTTTGGCAGAGGTTTGATTTATTGCTCATCTGTAACCTTCTAAGTTCTATCTATATATACACACCACTCACATATGAACAGGCCCACAAATACATGCCCCCTAAAACAAATAGTCATATATTCTTCATTTTGTTTATCCTTGGTTATAATTTGTTTTATAATTTGTTTTCGTTTTTTGTAGGCGTGCTAACATGTTTCTTCCTTTTCCAATTAGGGTCGTGATGATGCTCATTGGATTCATCAATTTCTGGTTGACAACTTATGTGCAAAAAGGATTGTAGTGAAGATTAAGATTAGTGAATTCAACCTCCCTCCTATTTATAATCGCCATTTTACTGTATGCAAATACTTTGGTAATGATGTGAAGATGATAGAGAAACGTGTCTCCCCAACTGCAACTTCAACCAATCCTGCCGATAAAACGGTTATCCTTAGCGATCAAGGAGATAGTGATGAGGATCGCGGGGCGTTTGCCAACATCACAGAGGATGAGTGGGAAATGTCAGCTGAATCTTTATGGGGACCTCGGCATATTTCGATTGCAGCTACATCATCAGCAGCATTGGTATTTTATATATTACTCTATTTGTTTGTCATTCTCATAATTCCTGTAATGATTTTGAGGATGTGTTTTAAATATAAGATGTTTGTGGTATTAATTAGGATGAAAGGTCCTGTGGCTCCTCAACTACTTCTGTAGATGCCATTAGCACGATCTCTACACCTTCAATTGACATGTCCCCTACAGATCATAGAAAAGATGAATCATTTTCGCGGTCAAAGCTGAGTAGGAGTGTGAAGAGACCTCGGAGATATTTGAATTAACTACAGAATTGGATGTTCTACAAGTACGAAGTTATTTGAGCATGTGCTTCCGTTCGAACGCAATCTATGAACTTTGTTTTTATGTTTTTGGTACCTTTATTTGGTTTGTTTGAGTGTGTTAGGTGGATCTATTATGCTTTTTTTTTCTTTATCAATGCCTTATACATTTTGGTCAATTGTCATATGTAGAGTCTGCTTGTGTGGCGTGATAAGTGTTCTTTTATGTTCTTCGGTTGTTATGCTATATGGTAATCATTGTTAGTTGCCATTGTGCTTTTCCCTTTGGTCACGTAATTAATTATCATGCTTGGTGGTAATTATGTTGATGTACGCTTAAATGTTGGTTTATGCTTAGTGATATTATGAAAGGTTGCAGATCTCATTCCTTGTGTTACTCCTTTTGGATTGCTTTGTTGTTTCACAGTCACTGGTTTTAGTCTGTTTAATATATTGGCAGACCATTGATGGTATATCCTCTTTGAATACAGGTTAAAACTTTGCTCAACAATGCTAAGGCGGGTGTTCCATTGAATGTGTCTGGATCAACTAACAGCTTAAAGGCAACATTTGGCAATGCGATACCTTCCATGTTTCAAGCTGGCAGCACACCTCCGCTCTCACCAAGTAGTTCATCTGGTTCTCCTCCTATTTCGAAACAAAGAGCGGGCCCGTCTGTTTTGGGTTCTCCTTTGAGATTGATTAGTGAGCCAGCAAAAGAGTTAATACCCCAGGTTTGTCGAAAAAAGTCAATGTAGATAAAAACTATAATTTGTTTAGTGGAAAGTTAAATATATAAATTAATTTTTTATTAATATTAGATGGATCCATAATAAACTAAATACAGAGAAATCTTCTTTGAAGTCCATTAACAAAGCACATATTCACTTACATATTATAATTATAAAACATAGATGTTTATTTAGAAACCTTAAATTATTAATAATTAATTATAAACCTTTAACTGTGCATGATCCATGTCACGTGCATTTAAATTTTAGGTAACTGATGTTTGAATATTTCAAATTAATGCGGTTGCACAGGTGGTTGTCTCCACTCTCCTGGATTGTAGTGGCCCTATTTTTTAGGAAGGTGGGCTTCTTTTTTTTGTTGTAGCATAACTACATAAGACTTCATTTTTTTATATTTCACCAATCACTTTTGTCATTCTCAGCATATTACCGCCATTTAAGTGTAAGTCCTCTGTTATATTTTTGGTTTCTACTTTCTCTTATATGGTTGAGTTGCATAATCAATTCTAACCTTCTTTTCTTTCATCAGGGTTGTCATCTTCGATTTCTGGGCATATTAAACGTGTAAACCTGGGCGTTTCCTTACAGGTTTGGTTTCCCTGCTTCTGTAGTTCTGTTTACTGTTTTTTAATATTACCTCTGTTGATGCATGATCCTTTTTTGATGCATATATTTGGTATCCTGTTTGTGTTTTTTTTCATTTTGTTGTTTAGTGTATTTTATGAGCTTTCATCACCCTTTGCTGCATTTTATTTGGACTAATTTAAATCATAGTAACGTCTATCCGACGACATTAGCCGGTTGTTGCTCGTAATCTTACAACCACATCTTCTGTATTCCAATATGTGTAATGTAGATGCCTACACGTGTATCTGAATTCTTATATTGTTTATTATAGTTGTCTTATTAAAGTAGCTTTCGTTTTCTTACATCAAAACATTAGATAAGGAGGGCGATATGGCAGAACTTCCGTGTTTGTTAATAATGACAGAAATAGTGTCAAGACTTTCGGGGAAGATTGCTACGCAATGCAAGGTTGTTTGCAAGGAATGGAGGTCCTTTATATCAACAAAAGACTTTTCAATCCTTCACTGCAGCCGTATGAAATCACTATCGCAGAAGAAGATTCTTGCGTTTGACAGAGAAGACAAATCCCTTCATTCATTTTTCTACGATTCACCACAATGTTGGGTAGAGAAAACAGTTTCTTTGCCTTTAAACGCCAAAGTCGATGATTTGCTTGTATTATCTACCTTGGATGGAATGTTATGTGTCTGTATGGAGAATACCAATGAATTGGTCATTTGGAATCCCCTAACTAGTGTGCACAGGAAGCTGCCAAGCTCCAAAAACTATGGTGTATATGATACGCGTGCCGATGCACTTGGGTTCTTCGTTGACTTGTATAATGAGTACAAGGTGCTGCATATAAAACGCACGGGTGGGGTGATACAACCTTATGTGTATTCTTCATTTTCTGATTCCTGGCAGAACATCAAATTTATTCAAGACTACCAGTACTATGCCCCGAACTACCATTGGTCGATGGGTACTCTTTCTGGAGATGGTCTCTTTTTCACAGTCATGTTCTTTGGTCCTTGTGTTCAATCATTGATACGTTTTGATGTTAATTCGGAGGAGTTCACTGAATTACCCTTTCCAAGTGTTATATCGAAAGGAGGATGCGAGGGTACTTTGGTTAGTTCACGCGATGAGCTTCACCTATTCGTTACTCATGGGTTATTTAAGTATACTGTAGATGTGTGGAAGATGGATCCGTATAAAAAATGGATGCAAATATTGTCTATTTCGCATACTGCTCGTGTTCCAATTTCATTATGGTGTCACATCTCTTATATGGTCCCAAATAAGAAGTGGATTATGATGACTGATTCTGGGGGAGTTTGCGACTTTGATGTGAGAAACAACGAGTTCAGTTGTTTATTTCCAAGCAGATTCTTTCAGGCCTTGGAACGCGCAATTTACTCCGAGTCTCTAATATCAACGGATATTTAGTTTCACTAGGCTTTGCACTTAGGTTTGTTATAGTCTTTATTTCCTTATGTATTTCAAAATCAAGGCTTCATAGTCTTTGATTCGCCTATCTATGTTGTTCTTTAAAACGAATGTTATATTTTAGTGCAGTTTATGTGTTATTGGTCCTTAAGTACCATATCATGTCTTTTCTCCATGCTATTCAATTAAGTTATTGTACATTAAAACTCTTTGTTATGTTTTAATATTTGATACTTTATGATAATGACAAGCCAAGATTATAATAAAGCTAATATGAACTAATTAGTACAAAGGAAACAAAGAAGGCTACCTTCACATAACAAAAATTAAAATCCGGGAAAGTTGAACTTTGAGGTTTGCTTTTATTTTTTCAAACATAATTGTGTAATCCTTTTCCAACCTGTTATTTTTTAGAATGTGTATTTTTTTAATATTTGTGAAAAAATGATAACCGTCCTTCGGTTATCATAGAAATACCACTAGAAAATTACAAACTTAAGTATGATCATGGAACTAATAATAATTGGTATATAATATATTCATAGGAGCTAATAATAATTGGTATTAGTTTACACTAGCAAATTAGAGTGTGTATTTTCTAGATTTAAGATCTAATCTTACTTATTACATGTATTCGGATTTCATGAAATTTACAAAGAGACAAATTTTGAGAAAATGTTAAGAGAAATCTCCTCCTTTATCTCTCTCTCTCTCTATATATATATATATATATACACACACACGTGCCATCTAATATTGGAACTATTGTGGTTCAAATAGTTGTATAGATATGCGATATATTTCATAAATTTGATAAAACATAATTCATGGCCCGTATGGTTGTATTGGGTATTTGCTAATTGCCATAACAACATAACTAATTCAAAATTTAATCTCTACTTAACAGTTAATAATATGTTTTGTTTTCTATGTCTGTGCGCTCTTATGTTGTTTGTTTAGATATGTGTGTGTGTGTTTTCTTAATTCACACTAATGATTATACGAATAAGACTTTGGATCCGTAGTTTTTCGTCTATCTTTTGAAAATCAGCATGACCCGCTCTCATATTTTAGTCATTTAATAGTTATTTATCTTTATTGTTTTGTGTTTTTTTAGTGTAGTCAGTTGTCTTTTATGCTAACAAGTTACATTAGTTTCTAACAAATGGTGTTTTTGTTTGGAATACCAAAAAAGATGATTAGGACATAGCCTCTTTTTGATTACTGATTATGCATTATTTTAGGGATAAATAAGAGAATAACATCTCAGTGCTATGTTTTGGTTTACAGGTTAATATTATCGATGAAATTAGGATGTAACATAGGCTATGAAATGTTAATAAATTGTAGGTATCATAGTCAATGGAGAGTACATATATAGTAAGCATAATATAAGGATGTGTTTTTCACTATTGTGATATGAATAAATGGTGTAGATATATCTTAAATGCTTCAGCAATATGTTATAAAAGTTATCCATTGTTTGATCCATCATTTTGATTTGGAACCGTTCATGATCCTATAGAAACATTTTTAACAAGGAATGTTTTAACATAAATAATAGTGTTTAGTGCCAACAAGGATTTATATGTTAAATAGATAGAGATGTTTTTCCTGCTTGACCTAAATTTTATATTTCCAGTTGTGGTAAGTGTGGTGGTATGCATTTATATAATTTGGTTTTCGATGACGTTTATAATGTGCCATCGTTTCAGTCAGTTGATTATGTATATCTGGTACGTGTATATGTTTACTTTCTTTAACTGTTGTATGTTTATAATTTTTCTTATTATATCATTCCATTAAAGAGTGATAAATAAATCATATTCGTGTATTGAATTCCAAACCTTGTCTATGGATTAGTTAGGTCAAAGTTCATCTTATTATATACAATTATTTTGCTATTCATGTGTGCTTCTACATGATGTCGGTAATAAATATAATTTGTATTGGTACTTTCAGATATTACAGGTTGCCTACCACCATGGCATGCTCTCGTATTTCCGATCTACGTCCTAATACGACATGTAAGTGGCGGATGACTGTTATGGTTTCCCGTGCATGGACATCATTCAACCCACACACTAATCGTGTTATGTCGTATGATATTGTTGTATCGGATCAGCACGTAAGATGATATTGAAGTTTATCATGTTTGTATTTAGTCACGATTGTTTCCTATCTACGTAACGTTATTCTTTCTTTTGTAGAATTGCTCAATACATGCAAGTATACCGACTTATCTTATTCCCATTTTTAAAAATGCATTTACGGAGGGTCATGTATACAGTATTTATAAGTTTGTGGTTCTTCCATACGAGACTCTTTATCGCCCAATTCATCGAGATTCCTATGTTCGCTTCACGCGAGCAACAATAGTTAATGAATGCCATATGGAGGTGTCTTTATTCACACGCTACGTTTTTGAACCTACTCCATTTAATGGGCTTCAGCATCGTCTTAATAACGACAAATACTTAACAGGTTATGTTTATTTTAACCATTAGCTTTCATTTATTTTTCGATAATCTAACATGATGACATACGCAGATGTTATTGGCATACTTCGCGTGTGGGGTTATGTTTCCAATCAATCTCGTGTAGTCCAATCGGTTGATAGTGATGTGCGAGACATTGTTATAGCTGATGCGTGGTATACCCTTTTTGCAGTTATAGCAAATTGTTAAATTTAAGCATCTTTTAAAATAATTTGTTAATTACAATGAAAACATACAGTGGCTCGGAGCTTAGATTGTCTTTATGGGGAAAGTTGGCGCGGCATGTTGCTGACGATGATATTCGAAGTTATGGCAACCAATGCATACTTGTCGTTGTGACATCGTGCAAAGTTCGATTGTTCAATGGTATCATCTTTTTATGCAAATTAATTTTTTATTTGATGTACAAATGGCATGTAACATTTAACTTTTGTTTGTCAAAAGCAGATGCCCTGTGTTTGGTGTCAACTGTAGGATCCCATATGTATCTAAACCCCCAGTCGCCTTTCGCTGATACTTTCAAGTCTATGTACGTCATCATATTTTTCTCCATGGTTTAGTCTATAATAATGATCCATTTTAATCATTAAGCTATCATAATGGTGTTTTCAGTGAATACCGTCCTTTGACATTCAAATCACCGGAACATCATGATCAGAATTTCAGGGTTACACAAATCTCTGATTTGTACAAAATTTTGCAAGACGGAGTTAAACCGGTACTGCTCTAAGCTTTATGATAATTAAAGTTCATATTTTTGGTAATATTTTCATTGTTTTTAATTTTCTTTTTTTAGGGAACAATGTTCAACATCAATGGTCTAATAATTGGTGTTGATTTAACAAATGAATGGACTTATATAAAGTGCAGCACTTGTCGTAAGAAGATGACATTGGTTGAGGATCAATACTTTTGTTCTGCTTGTAAAAAAAATGTTCTCAATCCAGCTCAGGCGTAAGCGAGACATAACTTTTCCTCCATCTCTTTTTTTCCACACTGATAATGTCTTTATATAGGTACAAACTGGAAATTCGTGTTATTGATGACGGTCAAGAAACGATTTGTGTTTTATTTGATGATGCTGCCCATGCTCTTCTAGGCATTACGGCGTCGGATTTACTTGTGAGGAGTTTTATCGAGGTATATATGTTCTTATAAGCATGCAACGAGTGCTCCATACACTACTGTACACATATCCCCATGCTATGTCAAACAATCTCATGAAACTCACTCCCATGTATATATATTCACACGTATAATCTTTTTTGTGTCTTAATTTTCTTTTCTAATATACATACATGTGTGTTTGAATATTTTTGTGTATATTTGTCTCCTTACCTTGTCCTGTGTATTGTCTAGGGTATTGATAACCCGCGCTGGATACCTGATTTTTTTATTGATAATTTAATTGCTCGAAGCGTCATTCTTAGAGTAAAGATTGATAAATTCAACTTGGCTCCTGAATATGTTCGACGCTTCACCGTTTCTAAATACCTCGGAGATGATGTGAATTTACTCAATAATCACTCTCACATGTCGACTGTTGGAGCGACTATCGGAGCGAGGGCTGGTGCTCCAACAACCGATATTCTTTGCACTGAGGAGGATGATGAAGGCGTTGATTTTTTTTCTAGAATAACAAGTGACGAATGGGATATGGCTGCTGAGGCGTTATGGGGACCACACACTTCTTCTTTTACGACTGCATCAACAACATTATCAGTATATTTTGCTATAAGTGTTTAATGTCGTATAAAATTACATGTGTTTCGTTTTTCTTTATGTTCTTTATTGTATTTTTAGGTTGTACTTGATAATGATGATGAGGGAGAATCTAAAAAGGATGTTTCAGATACATCTATTATTGATACATCTATTGTTGATTCAGTCAAACCTTCTACTCTGGTTGAGGTTGATTGTCATGCTAAACCTCATGAAAAGTCGCAGTATTCAAGACCGCAAAGGATCAAAAAGAGGCCTAAGCGTTTGGAGTATTAAAGTTATTGCATGTATGTTTGATGACTCCAAAAAATTGTTCTGTATGTTATATGTTTATTTAATTTATCCAATTATATTAATGATTTTCATTAATACTTTTTTTCCTTCTGTTATAGCATGCAGATTTGGTGGAAGCACGTTGTTTTGGTGTTTATCTAAGTAGGATTTGTTATACACCCTTTTAGATTGAATATTACAATCTTGGTGTTATTTTTTCTAGACCATAATTTTGTTGGCGTTGTTGATAATGTTTCTCTAGGGATTATTAACTTGATGAATTCTTGTCTTTATATGACCTGTTTAGTTGGATGCGTGCTTTTCAAACTAATATTAATCTTAAGATCATATGATATATCCTCAAATATAAAAGACTTTTTTGTATGTGCTTAATTGTCTTTACAGTAACACGTTAATAGTGTTATTGTTTATAATTTAAGAAGAGAGTTATTACATTAAGACATGAAACCTCCCGACCACCGGACGGGTATAAAACTAGTTATCCACCATTGCCCAAGAACCCAAGGGTCACATGGGAATGAAGATGATATGATATAAGCATAGAACATTGGTTTAGAATTCTTGATTCTCCCTGTGACTTATTTTAATGAATCTCAATGGAGTTTGTTTTGTTCATTGTTGTATCTTTTCTCTGCTGTTTGTGTATACATAATTGTGTTGTTAAATAATTAAATATATCATCTTTTCTTGTCCATTGTGTTAATAAAATATCAAATTTGATCATTTTGATGTCACATGTGATGTGATAGCCATCATATCATCAATAGAATTCTAACAATTTCGGTTTTAGATTCAAACTTTATTTCATTTTAATAACTTGTCAGGTGAAATCAGAAATGATCACTAATCATATCTTTATTTATGGGTCCCTTTATTTAGACACCCCTTAATTTTAAATCAACACCCCTGTACCCTATACGTCGCGTATGGGTCCATACGCGGCGTATAGGGTACATTGTTGATTTAACGTTTTATACCCTATACGGCGCGTATGGGTCCATACGCGGCGTATAGGGTATGTTGTTGATTTGACGTTTTATACCCTATACTCAGCGTATGGGACCATACGTGGCGTATAGGGTTTGACATTTTATACTCATACGTGACTTATGACCCATACGTGGAAGAGCTATACGCCGCGTATGGAACCATACGCGGCGTATAGCTTATGTATTTATTTTTTTAATTTTTTGAGTTTTTATTTTAATATATACAATATGAATACAATAATAAAATTAAAATTAAAATATATAATTCGCATATTACAAATTATAAATTAAAATAAATTTATATAAGCCGGGGGTTCTCGGTTATTCTCTATTATTGCGTTGTATTCCGAGATACGAATCCTATACATAATCTCTCATTCTGCAGCACGTACGCTTCGGTTAAGAATCCAAAGATTACTTAATGTTGGCATCGGATAATCTCCTTCTAACTTAACGTGGACGAAATGATTGTTGTTGACATGAACAATCGACACGATATGATGAGGCATGACAGTTTTCGGATCAGCCCATAATGGGAAAAATGTTTGACAACCATTATTGCTTAGTAAATGAAGAATAACCCCAAACTTTTGAGCAACCACTAATCCCGTATACGGCATTATCATCCAATGTTCTTCTGGTGCAGGTTCCACACTTTGCCAATCGATGGTGTGACGTAATTCGTTATACTGTCCGGGGTACAAAGTATCGAAAACTTCTCTGTACTCCAATTCATGTCTGTCCAACTCTTCTAAAAGCTGTGTCCGCACATACATCCACTTATTTTCGTCAAACCCTAAGCCTAAAGCTATTGATCGAAAACCACAATTCCCATCGGGTCGGACATCTCGTATACGTGAAATATACTGATGAAAGATTGACGGAATCCAATTTTTTAACCTGTTTATATTGTTTAATTGGTTATCTCCGACAATCGAAGAAAACTCATTAGTACCCCGTGATACTTTAGATGATGTTGAACGACTACGTTGCATGGCAGGCTTCTGGGGCTTTACAGCTGAACTTGTTCTTCCGGAAATGTGAGACGCAATAAACGAGCTATGTCTCGGCATGTCGCACGTACTTTGTTGAGTGTCGTACTTTTGTTATTGAACCTTTAACGTTGGACGACCGCGAATATCTGTTTGAACAACAGGCGCTTTTTTGTTATTTTTCCATGGATACACAATTTTTTTTATTTTTTCCACCAAACTAAATTTTACAGCTGCGGGTTGTGTCATTATTTGTTGTTTCACCCGTTCCATTTCTTCTTCAACATCAACTTTTTCATCCACCGTATATGATGGCTTAATGTTATCAAGCTTCGTCCAAAATACTTCAATTGCATCTAATGGAATTTTAGTGCCTGCATTATAAAGTATAAATTAATACATAATTTGTCACTTTAATAGAAAAATGATAATGATGGAGCGACTATTACCAGAATGTTCATATTTTTCCAGCCGACAAGCACAAGGCAAGCCACAACTAGTGAAAAGATGACAACCACATGTTGCATTTGCAGAGCGCATCACATGCAATTTAGTGTTTTCGGCAACTAATAAATCAAGAGCTATGTGTGAAACATTGCCTCTTAAGTAATCAAATAGCGGAAGTTTATGATGATTCATGGTTTTAATTTTGCTTGTCTCAAAGCTTTCTTTTAAATTTACCTCTTGTGCGTTCACCAATTGATCTACAAACTCCACAAGTCTATCCAGTGAGCTATTTGTTGATTTAAGATATCTTTTTAAATTTGCATGTTGACTCTCCACCCTATTTGTTGTGCGTTGGCCAAAATTGCGGTTCAAGTTAGTCCAGGCTGATACAAACATTTCTTTGTAACTCTCTAACCAGTTTCTGTTTATATATGACAATACCTCTGAAAATATAATAAATCACGCTTAAATTATATATTGAAAATATAATAAAACATAATTAAAATATAATAAAAACTTACTTTCTCGATTCGCTTCAACTAATCGTTCGTAAAGAAGGTTATAGTTATACTCGTAAATCTCCGCCGTGGGAGACTCACACAAACGTGCCCATGCATATTTAAACTTTCTCCAGTCATCTTTCGTAAAACTTGCTTTACAGTGTTTCGCGATATTTCATCAATATGCCACCTGCATAAACACTTTGAAGCATTCGGAAACACTTTAACACATGCGTTCATTAAAGCGAGATCTCTGTCTGTTATTATGACGCGCGGCTCCATACACTTGCTTAACGTATCTTTCAATCTATTAAGCACCCATTCAAAATTATCTTCCCGTTCTTTGTTAATAAACGCATGAGCAACACAAAATGTCTTGTGTGTGGAGGTCACACCAACAATCTGAACAAACGGAAGCTTGTACATGTTTGTTTTATATGTAGCGTCTATCATCAGCACGTGCGGAAATGCACGCCAAGTGTCGTATGATTTAGGATGACAAAAAAATATATCTTCTACGACATTAGTATCGGGATCTTCTCGGGTGTAATAAACGTACCTTTTAATAGATAAAAGGTTTTCTAAGACTTGCATTGGTGTTTCACCGACTTTTCTTTCACTTCTTATCTTATATTGAGCGTTGTATACGTCTCTGGTTATTGATGCGTTATTAGGATTTTGCTTTTTAATAGCTGATAAGATGCTACGAGGCTCCATGTTCTGATCAGTAAGCTGCTCCACCAAATTGTATTCGTTTTGAGAAAACCTTCTTACAAAAGGATGCCCCTCCATATGTTAAGCAGGATCATGGTTATGTTCGTCACTTCGCACCTCTAATTTCCACGAACGACGTTTGTTGTCGTATATCCCTACCAATTTAAAAGGACATCCGATTTTTTTGCTACCAGATCGTCTAACTGTCGCTTTACTTTTGTGTTCGCCCGCACGATCACAGATAAGCCATACCTTTACGACCTGACCTTCTTTTTTCTTTGATCTTCGTGTAATAATAACGTAACCATTATCACGTCCTCTATTAACAGCCCAACAGACTAGCTCATCGAGAGATAAAAAATTTTGAGATGTTTCAAACGATACTTTTGTCGTTTGTTTTTCATCACTCGAGAGTATATTATTTTGTTGCGTGTCGTAAATTGACTCTCGGCAAAACTCAACTTCATCATCGGGAACATACGATTGGTTTAAATCTGGCAGTCCTGTCTCGTAAGCAGATTGAACGTACGCATCATCTTGATTACTATCCACCACGAACGAATATTCATTTGAATATTCATTTGAATATTCACCAAACAAATAGTTACCGTCTCAAAACGACATACCGAACGAATAAAAAGTGTGATATTTTGAGAGAGAAATACGTTTGGGATTTACAGGAATCGAAAGCATATCGAAAGTGTTATCGAAATCGTTGTTATATAGGTGAAAACGAATCTTGGGTCATGTCATATCGAAATAATTTATACGTGGCGTATGGGTCCATACGCCACGTATAGGATCCTATACGCAGCGTATGGGCCTATACGCTACGTATAGGCTTGCCACGTCTTCCACGTATAGAATCCTATACGCAGCGTATGTACCATGTAATCGTACATGGTACAAAAAGTACATCTGACACCACCAATTATTTTGTACTATACGTGGCGTATGGATCCATACGCCACGTATAGTGCAAAATAATTGGTCGCAAGAGGACTGTAGTGGTCGCATGAGCACCAATTATTTGTACTATACGTGGCGTATGGGGCCATACGCCACGTATAGTACAAAATAATTGGTCGCATTAGCACTGTACGTGGTCGCAAGAGGACTGTAGTAGAGGAGCTATACGCCGCGTATGGGTCTATACGCGGCGTATAGTTTATATATGTATATGTTTTTTTTAATTTTTGAGTTTTAATATATATATAATTTGAATTAAAATTATTTATGTATGTATGTATGTATGTATGTATGTGTGTATGTCTGTATGTATGTATGTCTGTATGTCTGTATGTGTATGTATGTATGTATGTATGTATGTATGTATGTATGTCTGTATGTCTGTATGTCTGTCTGTATGTCTGTATGTCTGTATGTATGTATGTATGTATGTATGTATGTATGTATGTATGTCTGTATGTCTGTATGTCTGTCTGTATGTATGTATGTATGTATGTATGTATGTATGTATGTATGTCTGTATGTCTGTCTGTATGTCTGTATGTCTGTATGTATGTATGTATGTATGTATGTATGTATGTATGTATGTATGTCTGTATGTCTGTATGTCTGTCTGTATGTATGTATGTATGTATGTATGTATGTATGTATGTATGTATGTCTGTCTGTCTGTATGTCTGTATGTCTGTATGTATGTATGTATGTATGTATGTATGTATGTATGTATGTCTGTATGTCTGTATGTCTGTCTGTATGTATGTATGTATGTATGTATGTATGTATGTATGTCTGTATGTCTGTATGTCTGTCTGTATGTATGTCTGTATGTATGTATGTATGTATGTATGTATGTATGTATGTATGTATGTATGTATGTCTGCGTATAGCCCTATACGCGGGGCTGTACCGGCGTATAGTTCTTTAATCCAGTTTTTAAATCACGCATTTTGGGGCATAAAACACTACTTTAACGTTTAAATCAATGAACGATTAACATAATAATGATGTATGAACAATAATACGTACCTGGATGTTGAAAAATCGAAGATCAATACGTGTAGTATAGTGCTATACGAGAGTGTTTTTTTTTGAAGTGTGTGTAAAAAATAGAAAATTTGAAAGATATAGTAAGCCGAGGATCTATACGCCGCGTATGGGACCATACGCGGCGTATAGCTTATATTCTTTTTTAAATCGACACCGACCTATACGTGGCGTATGGACCTATACGCCCCGTATAGGTGAAGTGATGTGACGTCGGTTGTCAGTCATTAATGTCGCATTAATGGTCGTACCCTATACGCCGGGTATGGGCCGCGTATGGACCCATACGCGGCGTATAGGGGGGTGTCGATTTAAAAAAGTGGGTGTCTATTTATTAGGACCCTTATTTATTTAAAGAAATAAAATGATTATAATAAATTAATTAAAAAAGAATATAAAAGTTATCAGATTTTTACTTTTTAAAAAACAAGAGAATATTGGTCTAACTACATCATGTGTAAGACGACCTTGTTTGAACTTTCACCTTCTTGTGCCCACAAAATTTAAGTGGAACAAGACTATCACACAATAACAATTGTCGATAATTCTACACCATGTATAATTTCAATTTTAATTCTTTATAATTAGTGCTTCAAAAAGAAATTATAAACAAATTAGTAACCATAAAGCCAACACTTTAATGTTTACATATATTTAATTAAACCATTATTTAATTACTGAAAAGCCAACATTTTGTTTTATATAAAACTTTCTATTTGACTTGTGTTTACACATGTCCTACACTATGACTTCCTTATTTAATACAAGGATTGTTGTATTAGTGTTTTATCGTATCATCAAAACGTAGTTAATAAATATTTGACCAATATCTTATGTGTTAAAGTTTATGTGGTTAAAGTTTTGATTCGTTATTACCTCAGTTTATAACAAGAGAGACAAAACAAACTCGTATAATATACGTAAAATAACCTGTTTAACTCATTAGTTTCTAAAAACAATTTTTTTCCAAGAAAGATTGCGTTGATGTTTTCCGACATCATGTTTAATGAAAGATTATGTGCATGCACTTTTCTGTTGATAAGGTAGGTTATTGATCATAACGATACATGACATATATTGTGTCATAATGAAACATAATATTTCGGTCAAAGTGCTCCATCAATGATATTCGATGTACTTTAATTAGTGATGATTGTATTACAAAGGGCTAGACCAATTACTTATGATTACCAACAAAGACAATTGGAAGGATCATGTTTTCTATCTCTAATCCGACTCCCCTAAATATGTAGCGACATGTTATCACTACTTATTCAGGTTATTATTGAATACGTAATTTTACGAACTAAAATCATTGTAAGACATGAGACTTGCCTTACGTAGTTCACATGTGAATTGTAGAGTTAATAGACCAAACGAACTTCCTTATAAACTAGATTAGTCTTTTGGATTGGATTCTTTTGTTCTCTCCGTAAAAGTGACATTAGATCTAAACTCTAAGTTGTGGCCCATAGAATGATGGCCAATATTCTATTTATGATCTTTTATATGTTTTTAACCGTGTTAGTCAAGTGAATTGAAATAACAATGATATAAAACCATATACTAGTCGTGGAGATTTGAAACTTTTGAATGGAAGATGTAAATTGGATGAACAGGACAACGAAAATGATATTCCACCTTCTTTTTTTTTTTTGTTTTTTCTAGATCAAGTAATTCATAATAAAGAGATTTACTTGAACATGGGAGTGTTATTTTGAGAATGAACTCTAGGAACCTTTTTTTACACGTGTTTGCACTGATTTTTCATGCAAACTAAAGGAACTTTTTTACACATGTATAAACATCGTAAAATAGTTCTTTTTTTGCACATGTAAAAAATTCTTAAAGTTCTCACAAAAATGAATGAAAAATCATAACATGTGAGAAATCTAGGAACATTTTTTCCTACACGTGTGAAATAATACAATTTTTACACATGATTACACATGTATAAAACTAAAGTTTCTAAAGTTCTCATACAAAATTAAAGTTAACATTTTACTATTCCCCTACTACCTAAATAATATAATATATTATATGTTGTATGTCAACTTAACGACAAATATAACACGCGGGCGGTCTTTAATTACCTACACATGCCATGGAGATTAAAGAAAGCCCCAACATAATACATGACAATGGCGTCCACTAACAATATCGGAAAATTTAAATTCTTATCTTATTACCAATAAACAAAAATATATTAGAGTACACAACTTGTTGAACATGGATTTTACATGCACTTGTTATGTATGAGTGTGGGTATATATATGTGTGTGCGCATCATTATACGTGGAAGACAATTGCACGTTGGTTGGGCCGACTGTTTTATGTCACATGTATAATCATATAAAAGATAACGACTTGCTTTCTTTCACTAAAGTTTGAATTTTGTTTTTAGCAGTTTTTTCGTAATAACTTGAAGACCACTTGCACAACGCAAGGTACACTTTATATGATCTAGATTGTTAGTGGGTAAAGAATATTGTGATTTTTGAAATCTTATGGTTAGAAAATAGAAAGGGATTTAGTAGTTTTTATGAAGTATTATCAATGGTGCAATCTTCGAGTGAAAAGCAAACAAAAAGAAAAACTTGCTTTTACAACTGAATTAATTGGATTTGTACCTAGATTCGTTTTGCAATAAATTTCTATAAATTATTTATTGGTTCTAATGACCAAAAGAAGGAAACCAATGTAAAGACAAAAGGGCTTAAAAGTTAACTTCAGTTTTCTTTTCACTTTGATCAATCGTATACAATGATTCTAGAGTAGTGACTATTTGAGGTGGTGGGTTTGAAATTTGTAAACAATTGGAATATTATTTCTATTGCAACATGTGACAATTTGACTATAACTTCTATATTTATTTATACTTAAACTTTATACTTTTAGACGTGCTAGTTAAGTACAAAAATTTCACATGTCAACCCCTCTCTAGCTAGCTCCACCACTATTTATAATATAGCTACGGTTTATCTCTATTGTTAGTTTCTCACTAAAGATAAACAATTTTATTGATATGTTCTTGAACTTGATGTTTGTGTTATGATCGAGTTTGATTACATCAGCGTTTTCACAAGAGTGGAAGTCCAAATGTTAAACGCCTCAGGGGAAGTATTATTATATGGATATCTATAATATAGAAGAGTGTTAGCATTTTCAACCATCAAAGAAAACCACATATGACAATTGCAAAAGTCACCAAAGAGCTTGTATGGTTGATGAACTTCTTATTAGGGTTAGTCGTGAAAGACAATGTAGTAATGCGGTGTTTCACAACACATTGCAACTTATAATTTAGATGATTGGTTACTTTCTCAGAAAATTAATAAGTGATGGTATTTTATCAATGAGAAAAAGGCTTATTTATACGAAGACTCACGGTGATATATTTACTAAGATGGCAGCAACAGAGAAGTTGAAACCTTATATAACGATGAGAATACACCGTGCTATATAGAGGACGTTACTAAAGTTACATAATTAGAAGCGAATTGTTGAGCATTCGTGTCCCATGGTTGTCAAAGTAACCAAAAAGACAATTACAAGTATTTGGTTGAAAGTTATAATACCTCATAACTTTTAATTCATCATGAAAGTATTTTTTTTAATATTTCATAAAAGAGAAATCCTACATGTTTTTATTTGAGTGAATTAAATAAAACTATTCTGAATAAATGATTACAGAGTTAACAAATATCAAATATGTGATTAGAATTGAAATAGTCTAGCATAGAGCCATAGAGCTAGCTGAAGATTATGTCACCCAGAATAATCAATTACAAACACCAAGTTTAAACGTGATTTTTTTTAATCTAGGTGAGTATGCAACATTGATATGATTTCTAGACAACATTGATATGATTTCTTGATTATTGGCAATATTCCGGATCATGTGATACTGGTGCACAAGTTGGTTTGTTCGTCACTTAGAGAGCAAGGCTAAAAGCTCGATCAATATTAAATGAATGGATAATACTAAAGACTTCATAATAGATAACTGTGATAGGTTGTTAGGATTTATTATTTATTTAATCTTATTGTTTAACAATTATAGATCGATGTAGTCTAACATGCATTGATTGGCTATATATAAACCAAGTTATAGTTCACTACTATATAATCACGTTTTGATAGATTTGCTTGATAATAAGATTTTGACCTTAGCCAAATTGTTTTGTTTTAGTTACCAATTCTTAACTTAATTGAAAGAAACCTGTGATAAGATTGGCAAAAAGCACTTGTCATTTGCTATTGGCACATTCCTATTCCGATTATTATTTTCAAAAACACACAAACCATACATTGTCAAACGTTTTGTATTTAGTCAATATCAGTGTGACCCATGCCAATCCTATTGATGTCTTCTGCATTTACGGGTTGAGGATCGATTATCTTTCTAAACTGATGAATTTGTTTGTTTTTAAGTTTCAACCGTTCCCTATCTCATGGACCCATATATCATTGTATCTTTTGTCATCATGCTCTAGCTTTTTGGCCATGAGTCTTAACAAAGGAGGGCTGCGTCCTCCTAGAAAAAGAGTTAGGCATCTCCAATGCTACATCTCGATCTCTCATTGCACGAAATATAATATATAATATATGATGTATATATATAATATTAATCTTTGCATAGCAAGGAAGGTGAGATGAATTTAAACATTGGGTGCTTCAAGCCTAATAAATGGAGGGTCCCCTTAACCCACTTTCAACGAAAAGAAAATATATAAACCTACTTTATGAAAACGTTTTTTTTTTGTTCTTCTAAAGGTCAGAATATTTTTTATTCGAATTCTATAATTTTCTTGTTTTATGATTATACGTTTTCAGTTGTTTTTTAGTCCTATAAACTTTGATTTTAAGTTTTTATAATTTTGAACATTTTAATATCTTGAACATATGTTGACGGGCTTCCAAATAATCTTTTATTTTCTTAAACCTTTGTTTTAGTTTTTCGTGAAAGCTTGTTTTGTGTTTTAGAAAAAAAAAATGATTGGGGACTTTAGATAAAATTTTGTTTTTTTTTTTGTGTGATTGGCATGTCTAGTAACCATGTATACTTTTGGACTTCACATGAAGACTCATGTTTTCATGCAAATATTATGTGATTCATGTACATAGTTTTTTCTCCAACTTGTGTCGATCTATGGGATAGTTTAGTTTCGATTTTTCTTTAAAGTTCTTTTTCTCTTAGTATAAGTTCGTGACAAAATGTACTTTAGAATCGCAATCATTTGAAGATGTCTCCGACTATACGATAAATCAATAAAACTAAACAAGGGTTATAAATCATGCTAGCTACTTGACAAAGCACCAAATCTTGTCTGTTAAAGTAGTTGTCTCTACATCGAAATCTTTAACTTACCGACCAATATGACGAGAGCCCTAATTTAATTTCCATTGTTTTTAACCACAAGATTTATTAGTGGCTACAAATGTTCTATATAAATTTGCTTGAAGGCCTAACAAATACTAGTCAATATTAAAAAAAATACCTCCAAACTCGAAAAGGTGTGCTTATTTAATTGGTGTTTAGGTCGCCAAGCCAATAAGAGACCATGTTTCTCTTAGCTCGTCCATTCTCTACCTAATTATAGGTTAATATGTAATCCCATTCAGCAATTTTTATATTAAAAAGCTTGTTAAAAGGTGATTAACATAAAACTAGAACTTAATAAAAGATGAAATTAAGGCCGTTCAAAAAGCTCACGGCTCGTGACTTACTCGAAAATAGCTCGACAAGAGCTCGCGGAGCCAAGGTCAGCTCGGCTCGTGGCTCGCTCGATAGCTCATTTAAATTTAAACCTAAATTATACTTTATATAATTTAGAAATAAAAAATTATGACATATTATTTAAAATACGTCATATATATGATTATTTTGATATTATTAATAGGATAATTATAAAAGTATAAAAACATGATTTTACTTTTTGAAATAACAAGTTTATATAATTGTTTTCAACGAATCAAGATAACAAAGATAATAAATATTACCTGTTTTTCTATATATATGAATATATATAAATAAAAAAATATTTTTTAAAAAATAAAAAAGTCGGCACCAAGCCAGCTCAGATAGCTTGTAAACGAGCTGAGCCCAAGCTCGGAGTTTGAGCTTCGTTAAAATAAATGAGCTCAGCCGGCTCGGTTTGGTTTTTAAACGAGCTGAGTCAAACCCGAGCCCGAACCTATCCTGACTCTGCTCGACTCGTTTATATCCTTAGTTGAAATGAACTTTGAGATGAATCCGTTAGTTCAAGTTCATTTGACCTAACAAGAATGGGGAGGGCATGCGTCTCATATTAATTAGTCTCAACTAAGGAACATATGTGATTAATTACCTTTTTTTTAACAAGCATGCCATACCTCATTTTGTGAATGCCTAAACTAATATTAACCAAATTAGAACCTGAATGTTAACTTTTATCTTTACAAATTTTGAAGTTTCTTTATGTATTCTATACTATGTATAATGATGAGTAAAACAAACAAACGTTATTTTACTCAAAATTTAACACATCTAATACTATTTTTTAAACATAAACAAATGCTCTATACAATATTGTAATGGTTTCAACTTTACCCACATTTATAAACTTATTATAATTAATATGTTATTTAATAAATATATTAATACATCATTTAATTTATTACATTATTTATATTATCTTATTTATAACACTTTAAATTGATATTTAAATTTAAAATTATTAGTTTATAATTAAATTCTATTTAAATTAAGTATTTTATCTAAATACTTAAGTATATAATTATTAATATTTTTATATTTATAATAACAATAATAATAATATTTTTAGGGACATTTTGGGTATTTAATAATTTTAGTATTTATGACTAAGTTTGTTAGTTAACAATATATTATTTAATATGTTTTAAAAAACAATTAAAATAATAATTAATATAATAATAATAACAATAATAATAATAATATAATAATAATAATAATAATAATAATAATAATAATTATTATTATTATTATTATTATTATTATTATTATTATTATTATTATTATTATTATTATTATTATAAAGTTAGCAATTACAACAATAATAACATAGTGTTATTATATTAGTTATAATTTAATACTTTTTTTATTATATTATTATATCTGTAACAATTTAATAGCAACATATCATTAATTATAATACAATATTGTTTTACATTTGATACTAGTTTTGTTCGAAGGCTTCTAACGTATTTGTTTAATTGATATCTACGACCTATCAAATATCATATGCTAGGTAATAATATCTTGACGGTATAATAACGAATCACTAAAGCATGTATAGATATCTATGAGAATCTTAGAGCATATATATCATTGAAATCAATAAAACCAAGATATATAATCTCAAAATTATCTTAGAAACGTTCTTGTATACATTTAAAATCAAAACACGGTAAAACACAATTCTAATATGCTAGTAATAAACAATGGGACTTAAGCTAGAATTTCATGTGTCAATTCTATAAAGACAAAGATGTATGTGTTATAAATATAATGTGGTGTTCTAAACATGAGAGATTAAGAGAACATAAGCATCTCACCAGGTGATGGTAGTGAACACCTTATACATAAGCGTCTCATTTTTAAAACAAAATGAGCACCTTCTAAACATAATGCGGTGTTGTAAAACAATAGAGGTCAAAAGCACATGAAAGATATGTATGGAACTTGAAGCTCAACTATCCATCTTTAGATGATTTATAATCACCATACATGATTTAATAATATGATAAAAATGAGACTACGATCTATTAAATATATATATATTTAAAAGTATTATCGAGCAAAGTGGTAATAATAAATTGTGGAATAGTCTTGGTATTTATAGACATAGACAATATTGAATAAAAGCACAGTTTCATTAACAGATAGATACACGATTGATCCATGGTTGACCATGTGTGCAGTGCAATTATTTGAACGTTGCTCTTTGACAAATTCACACTCTAAAGTTCCATTTATATAACACTTATTTTAACTTTGTAGAAAGTTTCTTTCGATCGACCTCATTTCCATTTATATAACACTTATTTTAACTTTGTAGAAAGTTTCTTTCGATCGACCTCATTACTACCTTTGATTTTCTCAAATAGAAGATTCACATACTTAATTTCGAAGTTCAAATTCAATTTAGAGTTCAAGGTAATACTTGATATTTATTTATAAAGATTTTAATTTGTAAACACTTTGCTTAAGTTTTATAAAATGCTTTAGGGAAATAACTTTGGTTTTATAAAATTACAATTTTTAATATTTATAAAGTATTTTTGATTTATTTTAATTTAATATTTATTTATAAAGATTTTTAATTCGTAAAGAATTTCTTTAGATTAATGAAATGGTTTGCAAAATGAATTTCATTTATTTTATAAACATTATCCTTGTATAGTTCTTAAAAAATGTTTGCAAAACGATTTTAATCTTTCTCATTCCACCATCATATTTTCATTGTTTTGAGTTATTTATATCGATGCGTATCAGAATCTCCAATGAGCTTGATCTCTCCACGTGTTTGATAGCTTGAATTCAATATAAATGCTATGTACATGATAACCTATACGTGTTTTAAGAACTTGTATGTGCCATCTGATCAGTACTTACCAACAAATAATAACATATGTGACTTTTTTATAATTATTATATCAAAATTCGGGATTATATTTTTCAAATTAAACCGTCATTCTCTTACCAACAGTCTTATCGTTTCATTTAACATGTAAAACGTAACGTGTTACCATACCCTTCAAAGATAAATCACATTTCATCCCAATTAAATTCACGAAATATAAGATTGACAGAATACAAAATTCTTGCTACAATATTCGGTTATATTTTCTTCTTCAATTTCTCCCTGCATTTCAATGGTGTACTAACTACAAAAATAGGAAGTGAGACCGACTTCCCTACACTACACACTCATGCTGGCCCATCCATTAGTATATAATAATTATCCACCATCTAAGTGGAAGAATTGGTTGCATATTTTAGTGTAGGCACTATGCACTACACATAGATATATATGATTTAATTCACAATAAACATACATTACTCACAATTTGTCCTCTCTTTATATTCTAAATATATACCCCACCCCCATCCCCAATCAACTTAAGTTTCAGAGCTCAATGGATAACTGTATAATGGCTGAACAATGCAATAAAAACTCTAGTGCAACATCTTCTTCTGCAGCCAAATGGTGGTCAGATGTTCAGGCAAGTTCTATTTGTTCATGGACTTCTGGTGGTGCTAATTATGCAAGTAATCCTTCATGTAATAACTCGCAAAAGCGTAATTCTAATTGCTCTAATGGTGAAGAAGACGTTTCTATATCTACTTCTTTTACGACGAATGCTTCAAATAATTCTGGGCTCAGCATGGAGTCCTCCCGACAACTTGTGGAGAAAGCTTCGACAAACGATCCCTATGGAGAGGCGGTTTCTGATAATCATCATCTGTGGAACCAAGTGCTATTGTAAGTTGCTACATCATATAATTCAATACTTGATATTTAAACTTACATACAAGTCTAGGGTTTTTAGGAAATAGATCTAACCTTTTAATTGACTTTTGTTTTCTAACGAAAATAATGTCCAAATTTAGTTACTAACAATCAATAACCATCTCCTCACACACAATTACTTCTATTAATATAATATTTAAAATTAACGAGTCGGGGGTTTCTTCGAAAGCGGTCTCTCTATCTTTCAAGATAGAGGAAAGACTTGTCACCATATACCCCTCCCAGACCCTGCTCTTCAGCGGGATACACTGGGTATGTTTGTTTGTTTGTTTAATATAACATTTAAAAGATAGTTGTTACAAGATTTATTGTTAAGTTAGCATAGTTCTTAAATATAATATATATAGATGGAAAGGGCAAAAAATAGTTTTTGAATTTGAGCAAACAATAGATTGCTACAATTAATACGGCTTCAAATTTAATAGAACTTAAATATTTACATAAAACATATAATTTTGTTCATGTTTACTCTCTTTAAATTAAATATTAATTTCATGGTAGTCATAGATTTACTTCTAATCTAATATTATTGCTATCTGGTAATGATGAAGGCTTGATTAGAGTAGGAAAAGGTGGATCTTTCTCAGAAAGATTTTATTAGTGGATTCCTTTTGTTCTTCCCATTCTTTCACTTTGCTTTAACAGAGCCTAACATTTCACATATATTTTATGCTTGGGTCCTATAAACTGCTGTTTGTAAATTACAGTTTACTACTTTTAAACAACAGTTTAGGGTATTTGAGTGGTGTACACGGTGTATGAAACAAATACCCCTTTATGTTTTTAGCTTTATAAATTTGCTTAAACATGTAGTAAGTATATATTATGCTGATTAACATTAACATACTTTTATATAGTTATCCTTGTGCTAATACTTGTAGAGATGTGGGAACTACCGGAGAACTGCAAAACATCCCAACTCGTATGTTTGAACCTGCATACGATTATTTGAAGAAGCTAGAGACTGGATGGGAGTTTTCAGGCCAAACAAACATCAATCAGTTTCAAAAGAACTTTAACGGCTTTAAAGATGGTATGTACCAAAGCAAGATCATCCCGTCTACCGCAAACAGTTGGTCCATTGCACCACAAGAACATGAAATAAGTACTCCACAGTTTGATCAATACATCGGTCAATTCACAACAATAAAGAACGAACAACAAGATCGTAATATTCAATGTGAAGGATTATTTAGAAGGAGATCAAATAGTCATGCAATAGATAATTACGAAGGGGGATTCACCAAAGAGATTTTGGAGATAATAATAAGTTTTACTACAACGGTATTTCGGATATGGTGTGTACCAATGGAAGGGGTTTTGTTGATCTAGTTGCTTTTGGTGGAGGTGTAAACAAACCATCATTAGAGAGTAACATGCCTAATAAATCCATGATAAACACCATTAATATTCTACAAGACCGAAGAAAGCCCGACCTCCTTAACACTTATCAGGTATAATCATCATATCCCTCTCTCTCTATTATTTTAGAGAATCATGAAAGATTATACTTAAAGAGCATAACAAGTCACTAATTAATAGGATTTTGAGTTTTTCAGTAACGTGTTTTCATGTTAAAAAATAAGTAACAAGCATCAACAAGATTAACACCAGTGCGTTATGAGCCAAAGTTACAAATCTCATAGATCACCATGAATATATTATACATACCCGTACTAGAAAAGTATTCAATGTCCGACGAAGTTTTTTTATCGAAAGCTCATGGGAAAGACTGTTTTTTCGATGAGCTTTAAAAGAAATTATTTGAAAGTTGTGCTTGGAAATATTTTCTTACAAAAATACAGTTTAATATTTTGATAATTTTCTGATAAAGTTTTGCTTTTATTATTAAAATTTTACAATGAAATTTTATTTTCTTTCTTTTTTAATTTTTAGACAAATTTTCAACGTACATCCTTAGGTCACTATTTTGTTGGAATAGTGTTGCTAGTTATAAAGTTTTCTTCTATATATGAGGAAGTTTGTCAAAATTTTATAGGAACTTCTGATAAAAATTTTGTGTAGAAAAATCCTTTAGCAAAAAATGATGCTTTCTAGTAGTTATGGAGAACCATGTCATTAGTGGCGGAGCTTGAACGAAAGCTTGGGGGGGCGGGGGCGAAAATAAACTATTTTAAGGGGGGCGCACTTTATATTTTTTTAAAAATTTACACTACCGGACCGAAAATTTACACTATTGAGCCGAAAATTTACACTACTGACGAAAAAAAGGGGGGGCGGGGGCCCCGGCCCCTATAAAGCTTCGCCAATACATGTCATCAGATTAAGATAAATTATACACATAATGTTTGCATATGGATATATAAAACAGTACTAATGTTTTGACTTGAAAGTACAAGATAATGGCCCCTTCATCATAATGATGCTGATATTAAAGGTGGAATTGAGAACCTACTACATGTTGTTGATGCAATCATTATAAATTAATTAATTAATTAATAAAAAACCCTAATGAGTTACCCTAACAAATAGATGTATGTAGTGGTGTTTTCTTTTAAGGCTGCCTTCCATTATTTTGTTGCAACTTCTTTAACTTACATATGCCATATAATCCAATTCAAATAACAAATAGTATTGCTCACACACACAAGCATATATAAATGTGTATGATACCTTAATAAAGTTTTAAATCTTGTACATGTTTCAATACACAAAAATTGCAGCCAATAAGACCAAGAGGCAGCAGCACCCCACTTACTAAAATCAGTGGGAGGGTAAATGGAGTGGTAAATGAAGGAAAGAAGAAGAAATCAGAAGACCAAGGTGGGTCACTTTTAAAGAAGACCAAGCTTGAGACTTCAACAGTTTCATCAACTAAGGTATCCATCTCATCTTGTTTACATAGATTTAAATCAAACTCCAATATTAATGTTTAATTCTAATACTAATTTTTGATATAATATCTTTCCAATAGGTTCAGATTCCTAAAGCAAAGCTTGGGGATAAAATAACAGCCCTTCAGCAAATTGTGTCGCCATTCGGCAAGGTACTAGCTCAAGAACGCATGAAATTACTTGACCGTCTAATATGTTTCAGTTAATGTAATTTTAAATATAAGTTTGATTAAATCTCCAGACAGATACAGCTTCAGTATTATGGGAAGCAATTGGTTATATCAAGTGTCTACAAGAGCAAGTACAGGTAAAAGCACCAGTACTTACCTATATTTTAACATATTTTTTCACTTCCCAATGAAGAAAATAGAAGTAAATTTAAAGCTATCATCAGAGTTTCTATCAAACTCATTATACCTCTTATATGAAGAAAATTAAAACAAGTGAGATTTGACAAATTATCCTTTGCAGTTATTGAGCAATCCATACTTGAAGACCAACATCATTAAGGTGAGCCTCAGGATTCAATTATACATAAAATACAAATTGTTAGCAGTTGCAGTTAAATTCAGAAGCTGAACAAACATTTGTTATGTTTGATTTATTCAGGACTCATGGGCGCGATTTGATACAAAAGATAGAGGAGATACGACGCTTGATCTCAAGAGTAGAGGTCTGTGTTTGGTTCCTGTGTCATGTACTCCTCAAGTGTACCATGAAAACAGTGGATCAGACTACTACTGGACTCCAACATATAGAGGATGTTTCTATAGATAGGAGTGATATCTTTGCATAATTTTGGATAGGTATCTTCAAGTCAATAACTGGTTTTGAGTACTGTAATATGAATCTGTAGTTAGTGAAGTTGTGTAATCCAACTATATATATTGCAATGAAAAACAGTAGTGTGAAGAGTTGTATCATAAATATTTGTTAGTTAGGTGGTGTTTGTTTTTCTGAAAAAGAGCTTCTGAAGCTCTTTTGTCTGCGTTAAAAAGAGGCGGGCAGACGTTTATGGTCTGCAGAGTGTTTGTTTTTCTGAAGACATTTCATTAAAAAAGGTCTGCGTGATCTCTTCTCCAAGAAGAGGTGGACTAAAGTCTTCAGATTTCTTCCCACATCTTCTTCACATTTCAATCCCAAACCCCCAAATACCCACACCCCACATTTCTGGTCTGCTCCCGTCGCCTCCCCCCACCGGCCGAACCATCCCCAGCCCTCCCCCCACCGGCCGAATCATCCCCTGTCGATCCACCCCATCCCCATCGACTTTCAACCGACTACAACCACCATATACCTTCAACCCCTTCCCCAAATCCACCATCGAACCCGTGAACCCGTGAACCCCAAATTCAACAGTCGACCACCATCATCGAACTCCACCATCGACCGACCCCCAATTCAGTCTTTGATTTCCAAAATCAACCTTCACCCATCGAACCCGTGAACACCATCCCTGTCGACACAAAGCTAGAGAGAGAAAGTTGTAGAGAGAGGGTGTCGGGGGCGAAGGTGGGTGCCGGCGGTGAAGGCGGTTTTGAAGGCGGTGGTCTACGTCGGTGAAGGTGCTCCGGCGTAGGTGGGGTGGCGTGGGGCGGCTCCGGCGAAGGCGGGTGAAGGCGGGTGTCGGCGTCGGTGAAGATGTGGTGGAGATGGTAGTGGGTGTGGTGAATGTGCAGGGGGAGAATGTGCATTTGTGAAATTCTTAAGAACAATGAGGGACGATAAAGGTTAGAAGATTGAAATCAGTTTCAATAAAGGGTGTGAAATAAGGGTTTTAATAGTTTGCAGATTTTAAAAAACAAACAGTCTTCTTATTACAGACTGCAGACGTTTGGTCCATCTCTTCTCCTGCAGATGTCTGCAGATGTGGTCCACAGACCGCAGACGTTTTACCTCTTCAGAAACAAACAGCACCTTACTCACCACTGAATCCAAATGACCATTGAAGAAACATCAAGATCATTATGACATGTGATCAAATAGTTGAAGAAACATTAGGATCATTATGACATGCATATGCTAAACTATAGAGTGTGTTTATCGAGCTGAAGTGACTACATTAAGTTAAAGGTATTGATTCGTTATCGTTAATACTTTGATGTACTGCAGTAATTTGAGTTAATATAGAGTTAGACTTGATCCTTTGATTTAATGTAGTATGACAGGTTTTTTGAGTTCTTAGTTGTTTTGATATCTATATTTGAGATTTTGACCCAACTAGGGGCTTTAATGAATGAGTTTTTGTTGTTATCATTTATATTTTTGAGGCAATTAAGAGGTTTTGTCATATTTGATCATTATTGACCTAGTGTGATTTTGTTTGATTTAATGTGTCCATGTTTAAGCTAATGTGATCATGTTCGACCTAATTTGACCATGCTCGAACTAATATGGCCATGGGTATAGTAGTAATAGGTGAGTATTAGACAAGTTTAAATGATTTGAATCTCACATCTGATTACAAAGTTGTATCACATATTCATGTACCTGTTAGGTACTTATTACTGAAAACCAATCAGATTCAAAAATTATACATGTTTATGATCATATGGGGTTAAATATATCCATTAGAAAGCTCATTCCCAAAAACATGATCTTAAAATCAACTTTTGGGTGTAAATTTTAGTGAATTGATAGGATTCGTTGATTGTTTGTTTTGGGTGTAAATTGATAGTGATTTTGGGTGTAAATTGTGGTGAATTGATAGGATTGCTTGATTGTTTGTTTTGGGTGTAAATTGATAGTGATTTTGGGTGTAAATTGTGGTGAATTGATAGGATTGCTTGATTATGTGTTTTGGATGTAAATTGATATGTAGTTCTTTGAAAATTAAACATCTTACAATTGTTCTTGATCTAGGCATGACAGAAAGAAAAGCTAGAGTTAATTGGAAGTCGGATTGTGTTGACAAAACATTTCTCGAAGCATGTATGCATGAAATAACAAACAACGGTCGTGAGGGTAGTAGCCTTAAAGCAAGCTCATGGAAAGTTGTTGCCGAAAAACTTAAAAATTACCATAATTTTATGGTTGATCATAAACAAATTAGATTTGTAATCAACTTTGCGTGACCAAATTGTTAATCAACTACTTTCAGATGCTTCAAATTAGATTTATATGCAAACCCTTATAATATGTTTGAAATTGGATGTGTTTGTTTGAATTATGTATGATTTATGTTTAATTTGTATTTTGTATGACATTTTGAATTTTAAGGTATTATGTTATTTTTATATTTGACTATTTTTATTGATTACGCAACAGTAGTTAAATTCAAACTCGTTAGAACAACGGGTAATATGGTTAAATTCAAATTCATTCAGCAAAGTCAGTCAGATACATAATCAAACACTAAGTTTCAGTAAGGTGCTGTTTGTTTTTCTGCAGGAAAACGTCTGCAGTCTGCGGATCACATCTGCAGACATCTGCAGCAGAAGAGGTGGACCAAATGTCTGCAGTCTACAAAAAAAAGACTGTTTGTTTTTTTAACTTCTGCAGAATGCTGAAATATTTTGTAATTAAACTAAACCTATTTTTTAAACTTTAAAAATAACTTTCTTCAGAGCTAATCATACAAACTAAACCAAATCACTAACCATAAACAAAATCACCAACCAAACAAACCAATCATTAACCGTACAAACTAAAAACCCTAATCATACAAAATAATATAAAAATCTAACAAATCATAAACTAAATCACAAGTCATACTAACCAAATCACAAATCATCTTACATAAACAACAATCAATGACTTTCGCTAAAACCCTAACCTAATTACACGGTGAAAATTGAATTCAAACGTCATACCTGTGTAATGCGAATGCTTCAGAGAACGATGGAATAGAATCGAGATAATTGCAATCGATCCTTAGGTTAGGGTGTCAAACCGTAAACGAAATCAAATATCATTTAAACATTTATATATTAAAAACATTTTTCAATTTATACCTTAGGGTGTCAACATATATACGAAATCAAATATCACCAATCAGAGAATAACATGTGTTCGTTGATTCAGCGATATATCATCATCACAAGATAAGAAACAAATTTAAAACATATTATAAGGGCAACTTTTTAGCAAAAATGAACATGTTATGGAACATTTCTAGGTGAATAATAATAAGATGTTATAAAATAATTTTTATTTGTTATGGAGTCTTATTTTGTTGTTAAAATATTAAATTTTTTCATCTATTTAAAAGTAAAAATATCATGAAATCTTTTTCTTACACTTTTCTGAACGCAGATATGATTACTAAAGAATTTCAAGTTTAATAATTTCAATGTGTTAATAAGGTGTTTACTCATAATATTAGAAGTTCAAATTCCCTAATGAACAAGTCATGTAAGTTTTTATTAAAACATTAATCGCAGCTTAATATTTAGATTACTAAAATATTTGTAGTCACTTCACTAAGGATTTGCATTAGATTTTTTAAATTAACTTTTTTAAAAGTTTAACAACTAGCTATCTAATTATTTTATATATTTATATTACATTAAAGATAATATGAACAAATTAATCGTAGCTTAACAGTTAACGTAAACTAAATATTTGATCATTTATATATTTATATAAATATTGAAAATAATATTAAGTGAAATTATATTTCTTTAACAATACTAAAAAATATTTAAAATAAAATAAAGTTTATTTTTGTGAAGGGAGAAGAGGTTTGATGAAATGTCTTCCCGCCTGAAGACACTAGTCCATGTCTGCACCAAAAAGACATCGCGCAGACGTTTTTTAATGAAACTTCTTCCAAAAAACAACAGTCTGTGCACTCAAAACCTCTTCCCGCGTCTGCGTGCACGCAGATGAAGAGGTGGGGAAGAGGTTTTCTTAGAAAACAAACACCACCTAAGATATGACTCAGTCAGAACTTCTTACTGGTCAGCTTCTGACTCAGTCAGATCTTACTCAGTCAACACAATCAACAGCCCCTTAAACTTCACTAATATTATCAAATACTTAACTACATATCTAACACTTCTATTATAACTTTAATAATTTCAACTTTTTAAACTTCAACCAGACCCTACTCTTGAGTGGGATATACTGGGTTTGTTTGTTTGTTTGTTTTTTTTAATAACTTCAACACACTACTTACTATATTTTTAGTATGATATATTGTATTTATATACTCGGTAAATGAGTTCATGTAATCAAGACATTATCATCTTATCACATACCTAATCCAAGCTCATAAATTTTTGAATCAAATCCAGTACATGTCGTGAATGATTTGAGTTTTGAGTTTTGAGTTTTTCCTGTAGATTCTAGTTCTTTTATCATCATATACGTCATGATTGACCATGTTTAATCATATTTTATAGATGTGGCTTTTTAATATTTTTAAAGACGATGACATGCAGGTTAAAGGTAGCAATACGGGCAATATTTACCGTAGGATTTTCACATCTTGCACATGTAGGGCATCAACAGCTCTAGTGCTCTACCAAGCGTGGTGATCCACACTTTGATGACTACATGGCTATGAGCCACACATATGACGATGTTGGTCTATTTGTGATTGTGATAAATTATGTCATAGCTCACGGGAATAGCTTGAAGCATATTATTACTATAAAATTCGGGTTTACTGACGAATACCTTAGCTTTCTAGTAGTGCATCGCTTCGGGGTGAGGGTGTGACCCTAATAAACATGGCATGCACCTCGTAATCCAGGTGACAGTAGCAAACTTAGGTTTACAAGAGACAAGTAAGTTTAGGTGCTATGATATATTTAGATGCTATGTGTTCTATTAAATATAGTGTTTGTTGTTTATATTTCTATTGCTTTTAATTTGTGTGTTTTTAAACTCACATGTGGTCTGACACATAACCTAAATGATTAATGTCTCGTTAAGCGGCTTGAGCTCTTTGGATTGAGGGTCAATAAATATATAAATGCCTTAGTGTCATAGTAATATGTTTTAATTGTTGTATATATAGTATTTATACTTCAACAATAATTCATTGTACATGTAATTATGTAAACGGAGTGTATTGATAAGATCCCAACCTTAAGGATGAGGTGTATACTACATATAACTTGGTGACCTAATTTATTAGTTTTAAAGTTTTATAATACTATTATATGAATTCTAACACTTCCTTTAAATCTTTAATTCATATAAACAACTAGAGTAATCAATCTATATCTGAAAACATGGATGACAGTTTAATTCGTAATCCACATAATTCTATGTTTTAAAAATGTTTACAAACTTCATTATACTAATTTAATATACACTAATTAATAAATTAAATTTGCATTGATTATTGTATCGTGAGCATTAAAAATTGTACATATATTTTCTTTTTTTTTAATTTTTAATTTTAAACTCAATATTGTTACATCTTTTATAAGTTCTCCTATAATTTTTCACTTCAAATTTATAATTTTGTTGTTTTACATTTGGTTTAATTTTAATAGTTAACACATCATAACGTGTATTTATGGTTCAAAGTTTTATGTCTACCTTCCGTTCAATTTCAAATTCTTTCTTTTTCTTTCTTTTTAATATGAGCTTTTTCGTTGTTGGTCGTCGCTGACGGTGATGTGATATTGTGCTACTTGGCATAACTTCACGTCCCAACCGTAACACTAGGGAAGTAATACTAGTTTTATCTAATTTCATCTGGTTTGTGCATAATAAACAATCATCATACTAAATCATTAGATTATGAGTTTAATACTTTAATATACTAAATTATAAAGACTTACAGATTACTTTTTAACCAAATAGGAAGACTTAGGTGGTGTTTGTTTTTTAAAAAAACCTCTTCCCACCTCTTCATCTGCGCGCATACAGACGCGGGAAGAGGTTTTGAGTGCGCAGGCTGTTTGTTTTTGAAAGACGTTTCATTAAAAAACGTCTGCGCGAGGTCTTCTTGGTGCAGACATGGACTAGTGTCTTCAGGCGGGAAGACATATCATAAAACCTCTTCTCCCTCATATCTCCCCTCAAAACCCCATCTCCACCACCACCAACCACGATCTTAAGTATCATGGCCAACGTTCAACCCCCATCTCCTGACATCGTCGCGCCACCCACCGGCCGGTGACCTCCCCTTCTACCATCGCAGGGTCTACAACGACCAACACGACCAACACACCCCGAAACCCCTCACCACCGTGACCAACACACCCCCTCACGAATACACCCCTGAAACCCCACCGTGCAGTCACAACCCCATCACTGACAACCTCACCACCACGACCCTTACCCCCATCTCCCACCTTACAGATCTCCTGGATCCACGCCTGGACCGTCGATTCGCAGGGGGTTATCACTCAGGTTAGAGAGTATTTCAACACCTCACTCACTGTAACTCGATTCGTTCACTCTGCTAAACAGATTTCGTTGAATTGTCCTTCGGTTTGGGAGAGTAGCCTCTCAAATCGTGTTGGAAAATCGGTTCCTGGTTTGGTTTTAGCGATATAAGCTGAAATTGGTTGTTTACCGAGTAGAGAAGGAAGGAGTATGAATGCAGGGTGTTACTTGAGGTATTCAACAGAGAAGTTCTTCACAATGATTCAGAAGAAGATGGGGGTAATTCAGGTATTTCACATGACCCTTTCTCTGTGTAATTGTTTAATTTTTATGGGTTTTGTTCTTCGATTCAAGATCATTTGATTTCTGCAAAAAATAAAATTTTTGATTTGATAAAGTTTGGATTTTAGATTTTGTTTGGGTTCTGTGTGAATTTGTTGGATTTGTTTCTGTATGTTTATTAATTTTTGCTTGTTGATTAAGTTTTTGGTCACTTTGAAAACTTTTTTTTTCAATCTTTTTTATTCAACTGTGATCCCGATGTCCTGAAGCTTCATGTTTAGTTGAAGAAAATGATTGTGTTCTGTGAGCTAATGCTTGTTTATCACTCTGCACTTTGACTTTATATTATTGATCATATTTACAATTTTAGTGAGCTAATGCTTGCTATCCTGTTTGTATGATTGTGTGGATTTTGAGTGATGATCATGAATGGTTGATGGTAGGTTATCAACTTATGATCAATAATAATTATTAGAAAACATGCAAGAAAGATACGATTAAAGCTACGATGTTAATAGGAATCAATTAAAAAACATTATAATAAAATGAAAATTAATCTAATTGAGTAGTGAATGATTTGTGCATTTGGGGAGAAATTGAATACTGTTAAAAAACAAACAGTCTTTTTCTTGCAGACTGCAGACATTTGGTCCACCTCTTCTGTTGCAGATGTCTGCAGATGTGGTCCGCAGACCGCAGACGTTTTCCTGCAGAAAAAACAAACAGCACCCTAGTGTTCAAATCTTATGACCAACATGTTTCTTTTAGTTGTAAATCGGGAGGTTTTACGAGTTAACAGTTTCCTCCTGAAATACTCGTCTATCTCAAGCATCAAACTATTCCTAGACGACTGAAATTCCATCTAAAGTATGTATTATTCTTAAGCTATGTTGAAGTACCGTCAGCGTCTGAACCGTTATCGTTAAAAAAACTAAATGGAAAACAAATGATATTGACGCGACATCGTTCCATGTAGCACATAAATTTTGATAGAGAAGGTAGGTCACCATAACCCAACCGACAAATCTACCATCCCCTTGTCGCATCACCAAGCTTGTACTCTACGCTTATCGACTTGTACATCGACCCCTGCAATACGTAAGCTCTTCTTCTTCATCTGCTCGGTAACCGTCCTCAATTCCCTCTTCAAATAATAATAATATCATTATCAGTGCTCATTCGTCGATGAGATCAGAACCACCGGATCGCCACCGTAGGACCACCGCTAGTCGCCTCCGACCGTCATCTCCGGCAGCGATTTTCCGGTACATCACCGGAGAAATGCTGTATGAATTCAAACCCTCGCCGTCCTCCACCGTGGTCGCACCGCCGCGCTGCTGTTCGTTATGTTTGGTTTCTCATATCTCGTGCTCAATAGAGCGTTTTGATTCGTGTCAGATCCGATTTCCGGAGTATATAGTGTCGTCGACTGATGTGTTGTCTTCTGCACTCACCTTCAATTCGTCACCGGTTTGTCTAATTGTCTTAATTGTCTCCTTGTTTAGCTCTTTGTTTCGTAAGGTTACATGATATTGTGTGATTTGATTGTTGTAAATGTTCGGTGAGTAGTGACAATGCAGAGCACTTTCAATTGATTCGCAATTGGAATTGGTATTAGGGAGCTTGTGGGCTAAAATTTGAACTCGGTGGAGAAATTGTTTTAGAGAACTTTAGTATTTGTGTGATGAAACGATGCTTTGTAGTTTGATGGTGGATTCTGATTCTGTAAGTGTGAATTCTACAGTAGAAGTAGATTCATACTATCAAATGTGTTTATTTAGGAATCAGTAAGTGGGAAGATTGATCTGCAAGTATAATAGCATACATGTTCTTGTATGAATTGTGACAGATTGCATCATTTCGGTTTTATGTATTATACTATGTTGAATCATCTTTCGTGTCAGTTTATGGTGTATGCAGATTAGATACACCAAGCATGTGAAACAATATTTGATTAACTTTACTCCAAATCTTTTGTAAACACCTGAGTTTGATTGAGATTATCTCTGTGCAATTTGGTTATAACATGCTTCACTTGATTATAAACCATAAGCTATTGATATGTTGTTATTTTACATTGGTGGTAAATGTGGAGCATTATACAGCATACTCTCATGACAACTTTGTATCAATTTTATCGTGTTATTGTTATTGTAGGACAGTGATGATACTAGTTTGGAAACAGTTTTAAGGGCGGCTGCTATGGATGACAACACAGTTATATTAACAACTTTGAATGAGGCTTGGGCAGACCCAAATAATTCAATTTTGGATCTTTTTCTAGCGAGCTTTAGGCTTGGTTACCACACCAGTAGACTTTTGAATCATTTGGTGATTATTACTTTAGATCAGAAGGCATTTGCGAGTTGTAAGCGGGTACATACACATTGCTTTGCTCTAACTACCGAGGGGGTTGATTTTTCTCAAGAGGCCTTTTTTATGACACCTGATTACTTGAAGATGATGTGGCGACGGATTGATTTCTTACGTTCTGTCCTTGAAATGGGTTACAACTTTCTTTTTACGGTGATCCTCTTCTCTCTCTCACTCTCATCACACACTGGCACATAATACGTAGTCAGTAAACCTTAATAATTAACATAAGTACTATATAGTAAAGTTTAGTACTGAAGCCAATGCATGTGGAAGATGCAATTTGATAAATTCCATATGATTTGGAGCATTTAACTTAGACACGAGACCAGTAGAGTAAGATAACAATCACTATGACTAAATAAGTCACATGGAAAAATCCTTTCGGTTTAGAATGTGCTGATGAACTGTGTGGAAAACTAGCTTTTCATGTATAGGGTATGAATTTCTTGCAATTTAAATCAGCCATAGCTAGAGTATTTTGTGAACCTTTTCCCTTATCTATTCATTCAATCAATATTTTGTTGACTCCATTCTGCACTTTCCATTTAGTTGTCATAATTAACCCATATATCAATTTTCTTTTAAAAATAATAAACAAAATCCATTAGGAATCCATAATTCCATATGATGGATGTAAAGATTTCAAAGTTAAATAAAGTGTAGGTTTTTGCTATTAAAAAGGGAATTTGATAATGAAGACATGGATCAGTCTTTGTGCTTTAAACATAACCACCTCAAGATGGTTGATGATAAGTGGTTGACGTACAATAAACGATGGGTCTTTACCTCTTAACCGCAACCCTTAGGCTTTTGTAATTAAATCCCTTAAAATAGTATCTTCTAATTTTGAATAAAGTGATATAGGACATGGGAGATTGTAATCATTTGAATATATTTTAGATGAAACTTTTGACGCATTTGAATTAGGTTCATTTTTAACTGATTTTTTGTATTTACACATTTGACCCTTGTAGAAAAATATGATCGACATCAGCCATTCAGCCCATTGGCAAATGTTTTATTACTCTATGTTTTCAGTTATGAATATTTCCTTCTTTTTCCTTTCAGGATGCTGATGTCATGTGGTTTAGGGATCCTTTCCCACACTTCTATCCTGATGCGGATTTCCAGATTGCATGTGACCATTACTCTGGAAATTCGACCGACGTCTCTACCAATATACCCAATGGAGGGTTTAGTCTTGTACGATCAAACATCCGGTCAATAGAGTTTTACAAGTACTGGTATTCTGCAAGAATAATGTATCCAGACTTGCATGATCAGGATGTGCTTAATAGAATCAAATTTGACTCTATACTTGCTGATCTCAACTTGAATCTAAGGTTTCTAGATACGACATATTTTGGTGGATTTTGTGAACCTAGTAAAGACATGGAAAAGTCTGCACAATGCATGCAAATTGCTGTGTTGGTCTTGAAAACAAAGTTCATGATCTTAAAATCATGCTACAAGATTGGAAAATTTCATGGCTCTTCCTTCTAATATGAAGTCTTCTTTAAGTCCAACATGGAGTCCAGCTAAAAACTGCAGGTATGGTCATCTAAACCCCCTCTCCCCTCTTTCCATTTAGCTAGTTAAGTTATTGGTGCACCGTTGACCATCGCTCCAACTTACTTCTCGAACCATTGACTGTGTATTGGTCAGTTAGTCTTCCATGTGAAATGACTATTATACCCTTGGATCCTTGCATACAAGTTTTTCAAAAGGATCCCAGAGTTAAATGTATCTTAAGTTAGGTGGTATTGTAATTTAGAATTTAAACAAAGGGTATATTAGTTATTTAACATGGAATTGTCACAAAGGTGAGATGATTCTTAGGTGGTTTGTTTGTAACCTTGCGGAAAAAGTAGTTAAATTTTCGATACTCAACCCTAACAGTATTCCTTTGCAACTTTGATACTACAGTCTTGCTTTGCATCGCCACCTTGGTTTGTCTGAAGATGAGTCAAGCGTCGAAACAATCAGTTAACATTTTGTAGTGTTAGTTCTTTGGGGGATGTGTGTGCATCTTCCAACCAGCACTCAGTTCTTCCAGAGATCTTATGTAGTTATTTTTTCTGTAAAGATAAGAAATGATGAGATGAAAATGCAAGTCCACTGCATTATAGAGCAATGAGATAGATGCATTATGTAAAACTAACGTATAAGCGGTTGGTATATTAATAGAGTTACATTAAGCCTCTGGTTATTTGCTTACGTTCCATGAACCCCTTAACTTGTCCTGAATTCACATGTTGGTTATTTATATCATGAGCTTGTCCGACGGGTAGAGAAAGATCTGCTCAACATCATGAACGGTCAAACAGCTGAAAATGTCGATGTCATTTCATGTAAGTTATTTGCTTTCTTTTCCGTGCTGTACTTATTAATCAAATAATGTTTGCTTTGAACTCAAACAGAAGTTAGTTATAGAATCTTTTCCTCGAAGGAAAAAGCTCTAGCATAGTCAAAGCCATATCTGATGCAAGGGCATGTGGTCATTTTCATAATACTTTGGAGGGTTTTTTAGTCATTTCACTTGTTTTTTTTCCCCCTTTATTTGGTATATATGAATTTGGATGCATGCTTTGCGTTACACATGATTTAAGTATTATCTTATGACCAATATACAAAAGGCAACACCAGAAAGCTAACGGAAATGAGTAGAGAGGGTAGTGATAATACGGGGGAGCAATGTTATAGACTTCTATAGGAAACTGAGATGTGTCCGATTAGGGTGGTGGGGTGCCTATGCCATACTATATCACACTACACCACACTCACCAATCACATAATGTCACGTTACATCATACGACACCACACCACACCGACACTACAACACACCACATCAAATTGGTGGGGGCACTCATATCACACTATATAAACTGCTTTTTTAAAAACAAACCATCACCACCACCCTGCCAGCCACCATCACCAGCACCTGCCAGCCACCATCACCATCATTACCAGCGTCGTCCACCGTCAACAACCATAACCATCTCCTGAAATTGAAACCACCATCTCACTCTAACAACCCTAACAACCACCATCGGGTGGCGGAGGCGGCGACGAAGGAGGGAGAAGGTGGTGACCGTTGGCGGTGGTGTGGGAAGAAGTGTGGCTCGGCAAGTGAGTGTGGCACGGTGGGTTTATTTAGCGGCGTAGGGGACCGACGACGGTGTCGCCGCACTGTGTCGACCCCACCGCATGGACATTACCGTCACATTAGTTTTTTTTTTTTCGAACTTTTACCCAAATTTTCTTCATTTTGAAGGGTGTCCAAGTTTTTCCTTAATTTTTCTTATTTTACCAGATTAAATATATTTTTAATTGGGTTATTGGATTTTAATAATCCTAACTTTCATTTATTGAGCGGGATTAATTCCAACTCATAAAATGTTTACTGACACTCCTAACTTTAAACTTATTTTCCTTTAATGATCACTTACTAACTGAGAGTTAACAATCATTAGTTTTTTTTATCAAATGAGCCCAACTTTGAGCTATTTTTTAACTTTAGCACCGTCTAGTCTCAATTAGGTTCATTTTCCATTGTCTAACCTCCCTCATCACCTAAAATCTACCTTCAATGAACGAGTTCGGTGGTTCAAATAAAAAGGTAGAGATTAACGGGTTTTTGGGTGCAGAAGTTTTAAATTGACGGTCCCGGTGATAGATTTCAACTTTCTGTTTAGTGTTTTGGCTATAAAAACAGTACACGTCATCAAAAAACTAACGAGGTTAATTCTCAGTTAGTAAGGGATCGTTGGAGAAAAATAAACTCAAAGTTAGGAGTATCTGTAAACATTTGCTAAGTTGGGATTAATCCCGGCCTGTAAATGAAACTTGGGATAATTAAAATTCAATAACCTTTTTAATTGTATTTATGTCATATTGATAATTAAATGAAACTAGGATTAAGCTCTCTGCGTTGCAGCGGGTCGTAAAACCATGCCAACTGGAACCAATGACACACCACCGTCAATGATCACCAACACCTTAAAAACTCGTATTAAAAAAATATAAAAACAAATAAAAATAAAACCGAACGAAAAGTATATGTAAAATTTTTTCACCACGTGGGAAGAAGGTAAAACATATAAAAGAATAAGTAAGTCGATCTGGGGGCTGCAACGGGAGTGTTCAATGAGACAAAAATAAGCGTAAAAACATTGAACCACACATGCATGCTGCAACACTAAAGTTGAAAGTCAAGTGTGAAAGTAAAACGAAATCATATGAAATCAAAGTTGAAAGTAAAAAAATGTTAGGGATAAATTGTAAATATATAAAAGTCTTGAATTAAAATAAAAAGGTTAAAAAATTAAAAGTAAAAGACAAAAGGGGTGAGTTCAACCCAATAAAACATATAGTACCACTCATGATGGACACTAAAGTTGATAATTAGTATATATATAATATATAACTATGATAATAAAGAAAAAGTTATAATTTTTTACAGATTAAAAAAATGAAAATATTTTATTAATAAATGAAACTGCCAGTCCATTTGATTCGATTGCTACAAAATCACGATAAGATTCAATCCAAGTATTAGACCATCATCTTTATAAACATTTTGCTATTATTAATGGTCATATGTGTAAATTATCATTTCCTGTATCACCTTTGTGTAATTTGTATTGTATATATATTTATATCTCCAGTCATTGTGGAGATCATTGAGTGCTCATAATATGGTATCAAGCCAAAGGTGATACTCTTCATCTTCTCTATAATCTTTTCCTCTCCCTCTCTTCTCCTATTCCCTTCCCATCCATCAGTCCTCCTCTTTCTCCATTCCCATGGCTGCTTCTTCTTCATCTGACACCACCACTCTTTCACACTCACTTTCCAATCTCACTAAAACTTTGCTCCACCAACTATCAACCTCTGTTAACTTATCAAAATCTTATTTCACATGTTAATGGCTTTTCTTTGGCTCCTCCCAAAACCATTTCTGCCAATGATGAAATCGTGGATAAGCCTGTGTAAGCTGCATGTTAGCTTTGATCAACGTACGATTATCCTCATCAATGCCACCTTATCTGAAGAGGCCGTCACTGTTATAATCGGCCTTCCTACTGCACGGGAAATTTGGGTCGCCTTGGAAATGGCTTATGGTAATTCCTCCATTGAACGTGTTCATAATCTTCATGATCAACTCTGTTTGCCTCAGAAAGGTCCCAAATCTGTCGCTGAATTTGGTCATCACTCTTCGTTCGTGCTCTCCATGGTAACTCTCCACCCCGGTTGCCTTCTCTGCTCAATCCTCAGGCTACCCCTCATCATCTCGGGGACGTGGGGGTCGTTTTTCTCGGACTACCACCAACGCTGGTGGTTGTGGGGGCCGGGGCCGTGGTCGCGGACCACCACACTGTCAATTATGTCGCCAAAATGGTCACTATGCTACTGCTTGTCCAAGTCTCCCCTCTTTTACTTCCCGGCCAGCAACCATTGATGACAATCTTGCTCAAGCCTTTCTCACTCAATGTTATGTTTCTCCTCCTGGACCTGATTGGTATGTGGATTCGGGTGCAACAGACGATATGACTTCATCTCCCAACAATGTAATGAACCCCTCCATCGCCTCAGGTAATTTATAACCCGTCTGTTGTTTTTGGCAATGGTTATTCTCTGCCCATTACTCATAAATGTCACTCTAATATTTCTGGTAACATCAAACTAAATGATGTTTTGTTGTGCCTCATCTTACCAAGAATCTATTGTCCATTAGCAAATTAACTATGGATAATTATGTGATGTTTTATTATCTTACCCTTTTTTAATATTCAGGATCGCCACGCCAAACAGGTCCTGGCCCAAGGCCGATGTGAGAATGGTCTCTATGTCTTACACTCTGATCGTTATGCTCTCGTTGCTGTTTCCAAAAGGCCCAAAGCATCGTTTGAAGTTTGGCATTCTCGCTTGGGACATGCCCATTTTGACACTATTGTTAGTTTACAAAAGTTTGGTCATTTATCTGTTTCTGCACTTTTACCTAAACCGGGCACTTGTATGCCTTGTCAACTTGCTAAAAGTCAACGACTACCGTTTGAACTTAATAATGAACGGCTTTGCACCCACTTGATCTTATTTATTGTGACCAATGGGGTCCATCTCCAGTTTTGTCTCTTGATAATTTTTGTTATTATGTTTTTTGTTGATGATCATTCTAGATTCTGTTGGCTTTATCCTTTGCGGCTTAAATCAGACATCTATACTGTCTTGCCAAAATTTATGAAGTTTGTTCAAACCCAGTTTTCTAGGAAAATCAAAGTTTTCCAAAGTGATGGCGGAACTGAATTTGTAAACCAACGTGTTCGGTCTATTTTTGAAGAAAATGGTACCTTACACAGATTGTTATACCCATACACGCCACAACAAAATGGTCGGGCGGAATGTAAACATCGTCATATTGTTGAAACGGGCCTTGCAATTTTATTCAATGCGAAACTTCCTCCCTCATATTGGGTTGATGCTTTTTCATCCGCGGCTTATATTATAAATCGTCTTCCCACAACGATTCTTGGTGGAAAGTCGCCATTTGAGGTTCTTTTCCTTAAGTCTCCCAACTACAACATATTTCGGGCTTTTGGATGTCGTGTTTTTTCCTATTTAAGATATTATTTAGAACATAAGTTAGCACCGCGAAGCATTCCTTGTGTGTTCATTGGGTACAACCCCATTTATAAGGGGTATCGTTGCCTTGACCCTCTTACCTCTCATGTTTACATATCTCGTCATGCTCGGTTTGATGAAAAATCTTTTCCGTTTTGTGGCGCTGCTACAAATAAACCCGTCACACAACTTGAAGTGATCTCATTTCATGATAACTCCCCACATTTATCCTCTCCAACTGCCCCACCTAAACTGAATCATACAAACAAACATACACCCACCATGATCGACCCCTGCCACCTTTGCATGGAACTTCTTCCACCACGTAACCTAATCCCCGACTCCACCCCCACGTAACACCTCATACTGGTGACACCCTTTGTCGTCACGTCCAAATTCCCCACCTCCTATACTTCCAGATGTCTCAAACGACTCTACTGCCTTACCCTCCTCATCACCTTCACCAACTACTTCAACCTCCCCACCTTCCATAACTCCACATATCGTGACCCACCAGTTCATTCTTATCGTTTGACAAACTTGTTCAACCTCCTATCTTGCAAGTTTTTAAACTTTCTTGAATCGTTGTCGTTTAAACTCATTCCCAAGTGAATATGACAATGTTCTAACTATGGTTGCCTAGTGTGGGCATATCCCTTCGGCAAGATAATACCTAAATCTATATTAGAGTACTTTTGTCGTAAAAGGACACTTCGAAGCAGTATAGAATGGGAGAGATTTGAAAAGGATCGGGTGTATATATGGAGTGTAGTCAAAATGCGTGTACTTATAGGGGTTAGAAAATTAAATGTTGTGCGTTCAAACCTTGCCAAATACAAACTTTACCTAGAAACATTGTAGATGTTGCTGTTACAGAAAATACAACTAAGCTTCATTTTCACTATATGCAAGTTTATTAAAATTTAAGCTTTAAAAGAGCCAACAAGCAAAGCTTACCCGGGCATAGTCTTTTGCTCGTTTACATACCAACTTAAACATACAAACCAACTTATTCCAAACAATCTTTTTTTTCTAAAAAAGCAAATTTTTTTAACATTCCTATATGCAACTCCAATGATGGAATGTTTATAGTCTTTAGGGCTAGAAATTTATAATAAACTAGTGTTATTCCTCGCGTTATGCAGCGGGATTTTGGATTGTGATTTCGATGTAAATTATTTGTATCATTTTTCGTATCCTAAAAGACTGTATTTGTTCCCTGTATGATTTGTATCATTTTTCGTATCCTAAAGACTATGTATTTGTTCCCTGTATGACGTTTAGTTTTTGGTTGTTAATTTTATATATGATCATGATGTTGTTTAGGCCAAAGGTTATTACGTCGAATAAGCCACAATTAAACTGTTGTTTACGAAGTGATACTTAGATTTGTTTATGTTTATCATCATCGCCTATCTTAAAAGCCACAGGCACAAAAATCGATTGCTATGCGAAAACATAAACGTCCTCACACAACTGTCACATGTGTTACATGCCAGCACAACGATTTTGTTTTATTGTTAGTTCGTGATATCGTTTTTTCCGATAGGTAGTATCCATATCAAGATCTTGATAAGAAGGCCTAGTGTCTTTCAACAAAACTTTCAAGGTGATCCAGTCAGAGACACATTTCTGGGTGGTTCAATCAAGGCAAAGAAGTGTTCACCAAAGTTGTAAAATCACTTAGAGATAATAATGGTTGTTACGTCATTCTACAACACGCGACAACGCCAAAACAGCCTGCAATACCATCCAACTAGAGTTTGGTTGCAGCAGAATGAGATGGAAAACAGGCTCATCATCACAAGGCATCAATATTGATTCCCAAATCGGTGCAAGTTTCAGATTGCATCATAGCCTTTGAGAGCCACAAAAGTAAGCTAGCGTTTTGTGCGGATAATGAATTACAAGGACACTCGAATGAAGCTTGCAAGGACACTCGGATGAAGCAAGGTTCATCATCACAAACTTAAACCACAGCACTAAAACTCGTTTGTCGACTGCATTTAACCAAAAAACAAAGATAAGCAGCTCCCCGATGAACATAGGTCCAACATCATCAAACCTTCTCCTAAATTACACCAATGATCCTTAGCTTAAGTGGTTAAGATAAATTATCCCAATATCTTATAAAAATAGATGGAGATCTTGTTTAAGTCCCATTGTGACAAAAATAAAAGGGGGGGTTTGGGTGGGCTAGGGGTTTTCTTTTTGAGTTTCGTACTTGGGTAATGAAAATGATTGAGAGGGCTAATACCCCGTCAATGATTCAATTAACCATTAAAAAAAGAAACCATAGGTGTAACACCCCAACCCGGTTAGGGCTGACGTGTCACACAAACAGTAAATCAGAGTTTCATAACGATAAGATTAAAGTACTAAGGAACACACAAATCCTTACATAGGTCCACATAATTTAAATAAAGTCTTAAAATCAAAGTACTTATTAAATCTTATTAATCCAAATGTTCTCATCCTAACTTCTTGAGTTAACACTCTTCACTCGTTCCCCTGAGCCCCTTGAGTACCTGCTATAACAATAAGAGAAAACAACAAAAGAAAATACGGCTGAGCCAAAGAATGCTCAGTAACGGAATAAACAATAGCAATACAATGATCAATCATGATAACAATGAGATGATCAAGTCGAAAATCAAATGATAATGATCATCAAAAAGGAATACCCATGTGAGCAATAACAATAACAATTAACAATGTGTACATTAGCTGCAGTTCTAATGCACCAATATGTGAGATAGGAATGTGGGCACACACACCTAACCATCTCACCAATAAACAATAACAATGATATCCTAGGATCGATCCATACGCCTCCTTTAACAATAATCAATATGTGTCACAACTTAGCACATAATAATAATGTAGAGACGCTGTGGTCTAATCGATCTGCCACAGATAGAGCACGTCACTTGTGCCATAATGACGCCCTATGTCCCCATAGGTGGATGTGCTCGGGTATGGAGGTCAATGATACAATCAATCAAGCCAATATAACACAATAAGTTACACTAGTGCTCATAACCCTTAATCAAGGCCACTAGTTATAATCAATCATTTAGGAAGCATGTGACAATGAGTACAAAGCAAATAAAGGCTATCACATGCAAACAATATCAATTATACAATAAACACTTATAACAATAATCTTATGGATTTAATCACCAACAAGTCAAGTTAAGAATTCAAAATACCGATCAAGAACGAGAGGTATTCATGCTACGAGAGGGAAAAGTCGGAATCCGTACCTTATACACGAATGACAATAATCAGTAACAAAGTCTAGGCTCGGTTAACGCCGTGAGAACCTACGATAACGTAACGCAAATTATAGTTTGAAAAATTCCAGTTCTGCCTCTGTCTTTTCGCACTCGTTAAAAATACTAAACGACGTCTAAAAATTCTGAAAATCTCCAGTTTACTAGATTAGTGAGTTCTTAACAACTTTCATTTAGAAAAGTTTCTGATTTGGATTACCGAAATATGAGAAAAACGTGGATCTTTACAGCTGCGCAGAACTGCTAGCTGTTACGAAAACGACTATTTGGAGGTCTAAACGAATGAGTTTTCAATGTTTTATATACCAACAGATTCGTCTTTCGACGAACTTCGTCATGGACATAAAGTTTAACTGATTTGGATCTGTTATGATAAAGTTATGGCCTCCGTAAGTTGGCTGTAAATTACGGGACTATATCGACTATTTGAAGCTTATTTTTAAACAAATATAACTATTTACAACATTCGTTAACAATATATATAAGGTTTTAATAAACTAACTTACAGGAATTAATTAGGTACTTCTATAAAAGATGTCTTATATTTAATCCGATTTTTAACATTTATTTAAAGAATCCATAAAATAATTAAACTAAATTCCTTCGTTATATTGATTTATAAAGGTTTTAAAAGAAATAAATTTCCAGAAATTAATTTAATAATCTTAGAATAACAGAGTTTATAAAAATTATTTTTATAATTTTTAGGAAATTTTTGTATTTTTAAAAGGCTCAAAGGCATTTAAAAAAAATAAATGTGGGTGCAAGGGTTCGAACCCTTGACCCCAAGGATTGCAAAGTGATCGAGAACGGGTAGACCAAAGGCATGCTGCCGCGAGAGTTATGGACTCCAAATGATTTTAAACACAACTCGCAGCAATCCCCCAATTTACCCAAGAACCCTAGATCGATTTACCCGAAATTGAACATCAAATCGATGTTAATAACCAAATTAAGGTTAGGGCTCTCATTCCTCATACTTAATCGAGTAGATACATGTATTTAATTACCTGATTACGTTTCGAATCGAAGATGAACACCACTAAGAACAGGTCGCGGTCAAGTGGTGATCGTTGGGTGGCCAATCCTTGATGAAAATCAAATTAAATTGGTAGGAAGCTTTGCATGATGATCTGGAAGCAATTTCCCTTATCAATTTCGATTATAATTGATCGCAGACGGGTAAAGATCGAGTTGCAGGTCGCGGTCGAGAGGGAGATCGAATAGATAGTTTGTGTTTGTTTCTGTTGGATTTGTGAGTTGTAAACGATTGGAAACAGGTATATGATCGATTAGGTACAGTTAATTGCATTATTATGTCGGTTTAGTGCGATTTTAGAAGTTGTAAAGTGGCCGAAAGTCGAGACAATGATTTGGATCGATCGCACCCACGTTTATTGAATTATTTTGGGGTATTGTTTTCTAATCTTTCACGTGAATGATTTGGTATATTTTGGCATTTAAAAACTAAGTTGTAGGGTGGGTTTGGAGGTCACCGGCGCCGCGGCCGGACTTTGGCCGGAGACCGCCGGAAATGCGGGAGAGAGACAGAGGCTTTTAAATTTTTTTACAGAATGGTCCCTGAGGTTTAATGTTCCTTCAAATTTTACACCAAACTTATAAATTTAAGTTTAAAGAATGGCACAATACCCCTGGACTTATTAAAACATTTTTAAATAAATTTTTTTGTAAGTTATTATTATTATCATTATTATTGTTATTATTATTATTATTATTATTTATTTTATTTTATTATTTTTTTTATTACGGGTATTATAATTCTACCCCCTTAAACAATTTCGTCCTCGAAATTCTAAATAATGTAGCATGAATCCTTCTGAAAATACAATACGTGAAAATAATACTGCTTTAAACACACACCACTTACGAATAGAGTAATCACTAACAGTTAGGCTTAGAAAACATACACTTAGTTGTCGAATAAGTATGGATACTGTGAACGAATCATTTCTTCTGTCTCCCATGTCGCCTCGCGTTCAGAATGATTTTTCCATAAAACATTAACGAACGGTATAGACTTGCGTCTCATAACTCGTTCTTGACGATCAATAATAGCTTCAGGTTCTTCTTCATAAGAAAGATCTTCTTGAATCGCGTGAAGAGGGTAACTAATAACATGCAACGGATGATAGTTGTATCCCCTCAACAAAGAGACATGAAAAACGTTATGAACATGAGAGAGTTGCGGTGGCAATGCTAAACGATACGAGACTTCTCCAACCCTTTCAAGAATCTCAAACGGACCGATAAAACGTGGACTTAACTTTCCTTTAATTCCAAATCGACGTATGCCACGACAAGGTGACACTTTGAGAAACACATGATCTCCGACTCTAAATTCCAACGCTCGTCGATGTTGATCGGCATAACTCTTTTGTCTAGTTTGGGCTTCTTTCAACTTCTCTCTGGCAACGGCAACTTTGTCATTAGTAATTCTAACAATTCCGGTCCTTCGATTATCTTCTCTCCAACCTCATTCCAAACATATCGGTGCTCTACATTTTCGACCATATAAAAGTTCAAACGGGGCCATATTTATACTAGCCTGCCAACTATTATTATACGCGAACTCAACTAAGCATAAATCATCCCAATTGCCTGTCCATTCGAGTGCGCATGCTCTAAGCATATCTTCCAAAGTCTGAATAGTGCGTTCAGATTGTCCGTCAGTCTGAGGATGGAAGGCGGTACTAAATCTTAACTTGGTTCCCCAAGCATTTTGGAAACCCTTACAAAAGCGTGACGTGAAACGCGGATCTCTATCACATACAATCGATGATGGCGTGCCATGAAGTCGAATAATATCTTGCAGAAATACCTCTGATAATTTGCTAACTGAGTAACCCTGTTGGATAGGCAAGAAATGAGCCGACTTTGTGAGTCTATCAACTACGACCCAAATGGCGTCGTTCTTCTTGAATGTTTTTGGTAGGCCTGTAACAAAGTCCATGGAAATATCATCCCATTTCCACACAGGAATATCTAATGGTTGCAGTAATCCACTAGCTCTTTGATGCTCAATCTTTACTTGCTGACAAGTTAAACAATGACTCACATATTTAGCTACATCTTCTTTCATACCACTCCACCAAAAGTTCTGCCTTAAATCTCTATACATCTTAGTGGCTCCGGGTGAATAGAGAATGGTGAACTGTGTGCCTCTGCTAATAAGGAGTCACGAAGGGTTGAGTCATTTGGCACACATAATCTATTTCCACACCAGATAACTCCTTGTTCATCAACTCGAAACTCAGATTGTTTCCCTATCTTCAAATTTTGTAATATCGCCCAAAGTTCTCCATCTTGATTCTGAGCTTCCTTGATCCGTGTAATAAGATCAGATTCTATCCTCATCTTGGCTAGATACCGTTAGACTCACCAAGCTGTAACCCAACTTCCATTTTATCAAGATCTGAGATAATCTATGGTTGGATTTGAAGATATGCTACTCCACCTGCACTCTTTCGACTGAGAGCATCTGCCACGACATTCGCCTTGCCCGGATGATACTGGATGTTGGCATCGTAATCCTTGAGTAGTTCTAACCATCTCCTCTGCCTCATATTGAGTTCTTTTTGAGTGAAAATATACTTAAGGCTCTTATGATCAGTAAAGATATCACATGTCTCTCCATACAAAATAATGTCTCCAAATCTTTAATGCAAACACTACAGCTGCAAGCTCTAAGTCATGTGTTGGGTAGTTTACTTCGTACGGTTTAAGCTGTCGGGAAGCATAGGCAATAACTTTACCATGCTGCATAAGAACACACAACCGAGTCCCTTCTTCGATGCATCACTATAAATTTGGTATCCGCCAGAACCCGAAGGTAACGTAAGAATAGGGGCAGATACCAGTCTTTTCTTCAGTTCCTCAAAACTCTTTTCTCTATCCTCGTTCCACGTAAATTTTACACCCTTTCTCATAAGTTGAGTTAGAGGTAATGCTATACGAGAGAAACCTTCCACAAAACGTCGGTAATAGCCGCTAAACCGAGAAAACTACGAACTTCAGTGACGGATGTCGGTCGAGGCCATTTAGTAATAGCTTCCACCTTTGCCGGATCCATAGTGATACCTTTAGCTGATACAACATGGCCTAAAAATGCCACTTGTTCAAGCCAAAAGTCACACTTAGAAAATTTAGCATATAACTTCTTTTGGCGTAAGGTCTCCAAAATCGTGCGAAGGTGGTCTTCATGCTCCTCTCTACTTTTAGAGAATACCAAGATGTCATCGATAAAAACAATTACAAAGCGGTCCAAATACTCATGGAACACTCTGTTCATGAGGTCCATAAAGACAGCTGGAGCATTAGTCAAGCCAAAGGCATAACTAGAAACTCATAGTGACCGTACGGGTGCGGAATGCTGTCTTAGGAACATCTTGATCTCGGATCCTCAATTGATGGTATCCTGATCTAAGGTCGATCTTAGAGAAGAAACTTTGCCCCTTGTAGTTGATCGAAGAGATCGTCAATACGCGGTAACGGATAGCGGTTCCGGATAGTAATCTTATTAAGCTCTCGGTAGTCGATGCATAGACGCATACTACCATCTTTCTTCTTCACAAATAATACCGTGCCCCCCATGGTGAACACTTGGTCTAGTGAATCCGAGTTGTAATAACTCCTGCAGCTGTTCTTTCAATTCTTCAACTCTACTGGGGCCATCCGATAAGGTGCCTTAGAAATAGGTTCCGCCCCGGGGATTAATCAATAGTAAACTCGACTTCACGCTCAGGTGGTAACCCTGGAAGTTCTTCAGGAAAGACATCAAGAATTCCCGAACAATAGGAAAGTCTTCAATACGAGGAGTATCCACTGATGTATCTTTTATAGAAGCTAAGAATCCCTCACATCCACGGAAAATAAGCTTTTGGGCTTTCAGAGCAGAGATAATTTTGAGAGGCTTCCGAGGTAGGCTTCCTTGGTAAACTAAGTCAGGATTCATAGGATCACCAAATAGCACACGACGAGTTTGACATTCTATGGTAACATGGTGTCGTGTTAACCAATCCATGCCAAGAATAATATCGAAATCACCCATGTGCATAGGAAATAGGTCAGCTCTCTTATGGTTGACTCGATCTGAATAGGACAGTTTTGGTACACTTGTGAAATAACAATCGATTCTCCAACAGGAGTAGAAATCACTAATGCAGGCTCTAGAGCGGTAGGCATGATCGTAAGGCGGTTTGTGAATAGATGAGACACTATCGAGTGGGTGGAGCCAGTATCAAATAATACAGAAATATCATAGTCACCATACGAAGTATACCACAAATCGTACCTATATATTGATAACTAATGAGATACTAACGACGTAAAACTAGAATCAATGGAAGTAGATTATGATTATTAGAATGAATTTGTACGGAAGATGTACCTGGAGCATTAGCAGCTTCCCCTGCAGTTAGTGCGAATACTCGACCTCCAGTGGTGGGTGGCGCATTGGCTCCCTTAGCATCATTCTCTGGTCGGTTCCTCGCCTTTGGGCATTGACTAACCCTATGCCCCATATCTCCACAACCAAGACAAGCTCTGTAGTCGACGACAAGTTCCGGGATGATGCTTTCCACAATGAGTACACATCGGATGTCTGGAAGGATTGCCTTTTTGATTCACCGGTGAGCTGCAATTGGTTGTTGATAGGGCATCATTTGACCTTGACTTCGAGTCTTACCATGCCATGGCTTAGTGTTCTTCCCCGATCCTTTTTTCTGACGATCATTTCCATTTCGGTCAGATCCTTGAGATGACTCACCGCCAGCCTGAATACGAGTCCCATCTCTACTGCGCTTCTTATTATCCTCAAATTTCAACAAAAATTCTTTTCTCTCCAGGTCCACCCTTTTTGCAGCCCTAACTGCTTCCTCAACATTGTTGAAAGTGGAGTGAATAATAGCCTTACGAATCCGATCACATACTGCCCATTGATACTTTTCAGCCCGTTCCTCAGGTGGTCCAGCAGAAGAACCTAGAAATCCCAACAGTCGATAAAACCGGTCTGTAAAATCAGTGAGTGATTCATCGTTTCGTTGACGGATGTTATCATACTCCCGCCTGTATGCTGCTTTATCCACATTCGTAAAATACTTGTCGAAGAATATGGAACGAAAATCATTCCAAGATAGAGTCTCCATGAACTGTCGCCTCCTCTTTCAGCTACCACATTCTCCCACCATACTTGAGCATCTTCCTCCAGCTTATAAGCAGCTAAACTCGCCCTGTACTGCTGATCAACTCTAAGCACGGTAAAATTTTCTCAATGTGAGCGATCCAGTCTTTGGCCACTGCAGGTGTAGCCGCCTTAGTGAATGATCGTGGTTTTTGCTTTTGAAATCGTGCTAGCCAAACGTCTGCACCAGTTGGGTTTGGATTCGGGTTTGGATTTGGGTTTGGATTCGGATCTGGATTTGGGTTTGGATTTGGATTCGGATTCGGATTTGGGTTTGATTTGGATTCGGATTCGGATTTCGTACCGCATCAATCAAGTTGGTAGTATAGCAGTAAGTGCTTGGGTCATAGCACCAACAAGGTTTGGATCAGGTCCATTCGACCCGCTAGAATTTCGTGAATTACGGCTGGGAGGCATCTAAAATGAAAACATTTCACATTAATCAGAATAATGTGAATTAGAAAACAGCCATATAATATATAGAGAACCTAACCCAATGTCTACCCAATCCTCACATGTCTTAATTATTTAGTTTAAGTTTTCTACAGGAAGGAACCTGGCTCTGATACCATAACTGTAACACCCCAACCCGGTTAGGGCTGACGTGTCACACAAACAGTAAATCAGAGTTTCATAACGATAAGATTAAAGTACTAAGGAACACACAAATCCTTACATAGGTCCACATAATTTAAATAAAGTCTTAAAATCAAAGTACTTATTAAATCTTATTAATCAAATGTTCTCATCCTAACTTCTTGAGTTAACACTCTTCACTCGTTCCCCTGAGCCCCTGAGTACCTGCTATAACAATAAGAGAAAACAACAAAAGAAATACGGCTGAGCCAAAGAATGCTCAGTAACGGAATAAACAATAGCAATACAATGATCAATCATGATAACAATGAGATGATCAAGTCGAAAATCAAATGATAATGATCATCAAAAAGGAATACCCATGTGAGCTAATAACAATAACAATTAACAATGTGTACATTAGCTGCAGTTTTAATGCACCAATATGTGAGATAGGAATGTGGGCACACACACCTAACCATCTCACCAATAAACAATAACAATGATATCCTAGGATCGATCCATACGCCTCCTTTAACAATAATCAATATGTCACAACTTAGCACATAATAATAATGTAGAGACGCTGTGGTCTAATCGCTCTGCCACAGATAGGCACGTCACTTGTGCCACAATGACGCCCTATGTCCCCATAGGTGGATGTGCTCGGGTATGGAGGTCAATGATACAATCAATCAAGCCAATATAACACAATAAGTTACACTAGTGCTCATACCCTTAATCAAGGCCACTAGTTTATAATCAATCATTTAGGAAGCATGTGACAATGAGTACAAAGCAAATAAAGGCTATCACATGCAAACAATATCAATTATACAATAAACACTTATAACAATAATCTTATGGATTTAATCACCAACAAGTCAAGTTAAGAATTCAAAATACCGATCAAGAACGAGAGGTATTCATGCTACGAGAGGGAAAAGTCGGAATCCGTACCTTATACACGAATGACAATAATCAGTAACAAAGTCTAGGCTCGGTTAACGCCGTGAGAACCTACGATAACGTAACGCAAATTATAGTTTGAAAAATTCCAGTTCTGCTCTGTCTTTTCGCACTCGTTAAAATACTAAACAACGTCTAAAAATTCTGAAAATCTCCAGTTTACTAGATTAGTGAGTTCTTAACAACTTTCATTTAGAAAAGTTTCTGATTTGGATTACCGAAATATGAGAAAAACGTGGATCTTTACAGCTGCGCAGAACTGCTAGCTGTTACGAAACGACTATTTGGAGGTCTAAACGAATGAGTTTTTCAATGTTTTATATACCAACAGATTCGTCTTTCGACGAACTTCGTCATGGACATAAAGTTTAACTGATTTGGATCTGTTATGATAAAGTTATGGCCTCCGTAAGTTGGCTGTAAATTACGGGACTATATCGACTATTTGAAGCGTATTTTTAAACAAATATAACTATTTACAACATTCGTTAACAATATATATAAGGTTTTAATAAACTAACTTACAGGAATTAATTAGGTACTTCTATAAAAGATGTCTTATATTTAATCCGATTTTAACATTTATTTAAAAGAATCCATAAAATAATTAAACTAAATTCCTTCGTTATATTGATTTATAAAGGTTTTAAAAGAAAATAAATTTCCAGAAATTAATTTAATAATCTTAGAATAACAGAGTTTATAAAAATTATTTTTATAATTTTTAGGAAATTTTTGTATTTTTAAAAGGCTCAAAGGCATTTAAAAAAAATAAATGTGGGTGCAAGGGTTCGAACCCTGACCCCAAGGATTGCAAAGTGATCGAGAACCGGTAGACCAAAGGCATGCTGCCGCGAGAGTTATGGACTCCAATGATTTTAAACACAACTCGCAGCAATCCCCAATTTACCCAAGAACCCTAGAATCGATTTACCCGAAATTGAACATCAAATCGATGTTAATAACCAAATTAAGGTTAGGGCTTTCATTCCTCATACTTAATCGAGTAGATACATGTATTTAATTACCTGATTACGTTTCGAATCGAAGATGAACACCACTAAGAACAGGTCGCGGTCAAGTGGTGATCGTTGGGTGGCCAATCCTTGATGAAAATCAAATTAAATTGGTAGGAAGCTTTGCATGATGATCTGGAGCAATTTCCCTTATCAATTTCGATTATAATTGATCGCAGACGGGTTAAAGATCGAGTTGCAGGTCGCGGTCGAGAGGGAGATCGAATAGATAGTTTGTGTTTGTTTCTGTTGGATTTGTGAGTTGTAAACGATTGGAAACAGGTATATTGATCGATTAGGTACAGTTAATTGCATTATTATGTCGGTTTAGTGCGATTTTAGAAGTTGTAAAGTGGCCGAAAGTCGAGACAATGATTTGGATCGATCGCACCCACGTTTATTGAATTATTTTGGGGTATTGTTTTCTAATCTTTCACGTGAATGATTTGGTATATTTTTGCATTTAAAACTAAGTTGTAGGGTGGTTTGGAGGTCACCGGCGCCGCGGCCGGACTTTGGCCGGAGACCGCCGGAAATGCGGGAGAGAGACAGAGGCTTTTAAATTTTTTTACAGAATGGTCCCTGAGGTTTAATGTTCCTTCAAATTTTACACCAAACTTATAAATTTAAGTTTTAAAGAATGCACAATACCCCCTGGACTTATTTAAAACATTTTTAAATAAATTTTTTTGTAAATTATTATTATTATCATTATTATTGTTATTATTATTATTATTATTATTTTATTTTATTTTATTATTTTTTTTTATTACGGGTATTATATAAGCCACTCTCAAAATCAGAAACATATGTTGGCTCGATGAGTAATTATTCATTGTCACACCTTAATAAAAGTAGAAAGAAAACACAACGCTTCTCGAATGAACCTAAGTCCATTGTCATTAAAGCAACAGCAAACATAAAGCAAGTCTCACGAACCAAAGTCAATGGAACAATATCACAACAAAACCAAAGCATAAAATCAGAGAAGAAAAACGAAAACAGTGGCAGATGAAACATCACAAATGCTTAATAGGACCGCAAAATACCATTCGCGGTCCACCTATTTCCATCTCTCTATGTTATTTTAGAGCAAGAGCCCATTATAAGCATAAATATGGGGGAACGTGTCACAGCCAGGACGCCAAAGAGCGTTGAAGCCAGCCCCGAAGGCCGAATCTCTCAAAGCCTCTCTTTAGTTATGTAGCAAAGGCGGTAAAGGAGGAGCTCATGAGAAGGCAGTGCGACAAAGATAAAAGGAGGCCACCTACGGCACAACACCCCGCACTCTATAAAGAAATGAAGATATGTGAGCGTCTAAAAGACAATAAGATCGATGAGACGGTTGCACAATCACCAACAAAAGCACATGGCGAACTGTAAAAAAAAAAGGGAAAATATGAACTCAAATAGACTCGGTCACTCGGCCCGGGTGTTCACCAGTGGTAACTAACATGCAAACCAACAGCCATACACGCATCTAGTATAAAGTTATGCAAAATACCTCTCTTGTAAAATAAAAAAAAAACACAATCTTACCCAAAAAAATTAAATTTCATACAGGATGATCCAACTAAGCAGAGATACGTATCACGGCCGCGGACTAACAAGGACAAAGAACTGTTTATAAGTTATAAAATCATATATAGAGATAAATAAAAAGACTATTTTTAACCTCCATTGTCATTAAAGAAGAAATAACCATTCACCTACTATATACTGAACTCGACAGGGGAGACCCATCACATTAACCATTGAAAACTGTAATAATGGCTCCCTCAAATCATATTATAAGTTTTCATTTAATCTAAAGATATCCTAAAACTAGTGAAAATATATTTTATCAAGAAAAAACCTTTGCATACATAAGCGCCTCAAAGGCATAGAGCAATAGATAGATCTAGATTAACACTACACTTGTTTGAAGCGTGACCATTTGATTACGCCGTGAGTGTATCTCACTGAAATCGCTGCCCGAAGAACCATTGCTCATCTGCGCCAACGGATGGGGGCGGTGACAGTGATAATGATAATCCGCAGCCAGCAGCCTCGTTCACGTTTTCGTGAACATGTCCCGATTCTCATATTCCACTTCGTTGAACCATTCATGTTCACTGTTTTCTGGTTTAGCAATCTGAGTAAACATATTAAACAAGTAAATCGTCATGACTAATTAAAATGTGATTTTTTGTTGGGTATAGAGGATCATACACAGGTTTTGATTGATGAATGCAGAGGGTTTGACAATGTAAAATAGATTCATCATGTAACAAATGAGTGTTTACAAGGTATTTATACATACAAATTTGGCGGGTTATCCACGGGTTCTAACCGGGTTACTTAACCACCAAGAAACTAACTTACCTATACTAATCACACTAAACTTATGATAACATATACATATACTAATAAATTTAGTTTAACTTTCAACATTTTTAAGATCTTTGAATGAAAAGAGACTTCATAAACATATATAGTATTTGAAATTATTCTTTTTTATCTGCAAACATCAATCGCTTCGCGATCCGGCCCCTCCCCGGACCCTGCGCAAAGCGGGAGCTTCATGCACCGGGTACGCCCTAAAAAAAAAAATCTGCAAACATCTATATCTATAAGAATAAGCAAATAAAACAAATGAAGCTTTCAACCACTCATACAAATTAGTTTAACTAAAATGATATACTATACTGTGAAGATATAAGACTGACCTGTTATCTTTTTATTCTTATGCAAATCAAAAACAGTAAAGTTATTGTATCATTTATATAATTTTTGCAGATGTAAATATGGGTCCAAAGATAAGAAATAATTAGAAGGTTGTCCTCTTTATAATATTAAAGACTAGTACAGTCCTTGCCCAACTGCATTAATTACTTACAGAATGGACCACTATTTTCATGTTCTTCTCAACCCATACTTCTGTAGGCTAGTACACATGTAACTGAAAGTCTTTGTTATGCAAGAAAGGAGTGAGAGATTTTTACATAAACTCTATGTTCAATGCCCAAGTGGATGTTAAATTTAGTAGTCAATGCAGAACTTTAGCCTGCCATTTTAAAGCTTTCAGATTATAAATTTTCAACCACTGGAAGAAATTATCAAGTTATATGATTTGTAGAAAAGAATACACTTATCCGCACCCTCTCATGGTTTGTGCTTAGGCATGATATATAGGTAGTTAAACAATCATTTTCATGTTTGAAATGTTTGTTGTGCTCGTCATCTTTAACATGTTAAACATGATAAGACTTGTTTTGCTAGCACTACTATTAACCAAACAATAACAGGTAAATCATAGTTTGTGCCAGATGAAGGTCGGACCTCTGTTATTGAGGTGTCATAACATAAAGTTATTAGAAGTTTATATTTGACCCCATCCTAAAATAATATGATCTCTAAGATCAAATTAGAGTGGGTAAACTAACTCTCTGTCAATTGTACATATCTGACAACCTAAGCTGCTAGGTTATATGTGCAAGTGCAGGTTTTTGCAGTAACAATCAAACAATTTTTTAAGTTAACCTGATCAAGTTACAACTTAGTTGAGAAAGTCAATCTGAGTATCAAGAAATGGTCATGACTCATTAGTCATGACCCTTAATAGAAATCAAAACAATGGAGGTGATAGTTATTCCTCTATTTTTGTTATCAAAACAATGGAGGTGATAGTTATTCCTCTATTTTTGTTATATTTTCTAGGTTAAGAAATATACTTTTACATATTTGTTTCATTTGGCGTTAATGGTTTATACATGCTACTTAATAACCATTAAAAAAACAATCCTTTTTTTAAAAGAAGCAAATCCAAGAATTCATTTGTTTAACTGTTTAACTCACCAAAGAATCAATATCATTAATTGTATATACATGTGTGTGTGTATTACACACTGTAGATATGTGTTTGTTTTAGAGAGAGAGAGAGAGAGAGAGAGAATGTACTTGTAGGAAGTCAGATTCTTTTTTATGGGTAAATAAAGGATTGAAGTGAAAATGTGGATCAGAAAAAGAATGAGGCTGCTGCCATTTGTGATCACCAATGTCCTCCTTTCTCTTTATTCTTCTTTCCCAGTGTCCATGCATACCTTTTGTCTCAGTTCTCTCTCTATATATACCAAATTAATTATTAATATCTATTAAAATATATTAAAAATCTTTTAACATTTGTTTGATTAAACCTAATAAAACTGCAAAATTAAATGACCCTCAAAATTAACATTTTTACTGTACCTACATAGTTGAGGAGTTAACCTTTTAGAAGGGACAGTGAATGGATGGTAAATGAAGCAATGAGAAGATTCTTGACTGGATGTGTGTATGTAAGTATCATGATGATCTTCATGAGACTCTTCTCTGAATAATCCAATGGATTCTTGAACATCATCATCTAGAAATTGAAAGTTCATGAAACATGTTCCCATAAATTAGTAGTACAAGTGAATGAACACAAGAAACAAACATAAAGAGACAACAATGTGTCAAAGCAAAAGACTTTTTTTGCTTTCAAGAATGTGTGTTTGTTTTGACAATAATGTAAAGGGCTAAAAGGTCAAAGCTTTAAAATCGGTTTGTTCAAAGATTTATTCAAACAACTTATTAAAATGAGTAAAGTAATGTCCAACATTCTTCATGTTTAATGCCACAATTAGAAAGAAGGCAATAGGTTGTGTTCCTCATTTGATTTTGTTCTATTTTTGTAAAAAGAAACACTTTTTGGGAAAGAATATCATAAATAATAGCATCTAGCCATTGATATCCTATTTTTCCTCAAAATAATAACACATGAAGATCAAAATTATATTTTTTTAGAAAATTTTCCAAGGGTTTGTTTTTCTTTTTTGGGTAGCCAAGAGGGTTATCAATACAATAGTGATGGATGATATACACACCTTGGGTATTAACATCACTCCTCATGCTTCTGTACATCTGCAAGTTCAATATTCTTACATTAAATAAAGTCCTTATATTCATCAAGAAATCACAAAAAATGGGATAATGAGATGATGAAGTTGAAACCTGAAGATGACTTTTAACATGGGAAATAGTGAGCCCTTTTACATCCATCATTTGAAGAACAAGTTTAGGTGTTGCTTCTGCGTACATACATGCACATTACATACACATACACATATGCATATGCATCATCATCATGATGATTATCAAGAAGAAAAGAAGATTAAATTGAAACATACTATGAGGACCACCAAGAGTATGAATGGCATGAACAAAACACCTATGAAGATCAGGAGTCCATCTGAGTCTTGGCACTTTTGATCTTATGTATTGCCTCACTGTTCCATTCCTCTCACAACCACCCATAGGCTCTTTCTTCAAGTCGAGTCGGGTCGGGTCAGCTAAACGGCTTAATTTCTTCAAGAATCACAGAAATACAAAGAACTAATTAACAATATTCTCACTTTGGTCTAACTGAGGGTACTGGAACTTGGAAGGAGAGAACATTAATAATAGTTTGGAATATGGGTCAAGTCGGGTCGGGTTGAGTGAAAATAATAATAATAATAATAACAACATACCCTCTGGCCTCTGCAATGAAAATGGAAATGGAAAATTATTATGATTCTGAAGGGAGAAACGTGATATGGTTCTCTAGCTTGTGTTCAATTGGTTTACTTTTCTTCTTCTGATGCTGCTGCTTTGACCCTGTGATGCTTTGCTTCTCTCTCTAGAATCGTAGGTGTAGTGATCATATAATACGCCAACCTCCTCATGATAGCAAAGCCAGCATGAAAATTTAAATTATCAAATATATAGGCTTTTATATAAGTCAAAGTTTATATAAAATTTTCATTTTACCAAGGTAGAAAGTTTATTAGGCATGAAAGATTTACGATTGGGGGAAATTTTAAAGTAATAGTAGAATTATCATACAAGAATCATAAAGATTCAACTATTACATAATAATGAAAACTATTTTTAGTAAGAACTTTAGAACCAATGTGATTTACTAGTTTTTAATGGTAAAATAATAATTAATAAACATATAATTATAAAAATTATAAATGAAAAATAACATAAAAATAGAAAATGTAAAAACAGAAAAATGTTTCCCTAGTTTTTCTCTTCATAAAAAATTTAAAAAAACTTATAAAAAATAAAAAAAACTTCTCGTCTTTTTTATGAAATTCGTTTTACACATTTGTAATAACGGATTTACACATGTGTAAATCCGCTATTACATGTGTGTATAACCATATTTACACATATGTAACGGGTAGACGATCTATTAAAAAAAATATATCGATATGGTTCTCAAGATAACCCTACCCTACCCTAGTTTAATAAATGTTTAGCTCACCCTCCCTTTGTTATTATTATTATTATTATTTTTGCTTTTCAATTTCTTCTTATTTATAATTTATTTTATTACTTATTAGCTCACCTAAATTTTAGCTTAAATTTGAATTTGATATTTTATTTATTAATTAAAATATTGAAATGCTAATATTTGAAATGTGTTACATTTGAGTTTGTCTTTTGGTAGTTCGATTTTTAAATTACCGTCATGACGTGTATGTTTCCACATTTAGAAGGGACACACCACAACTTCATACAACTTTATACACGTATTTTGACCCGTAACAAAGCGCGAGCATAATTTACTAGTTATTAATAAAAAATATACACTTTCTATAATTATTTAACAATAAAATTAATATAGTTCTTTACAATGTAAATTGAGGATATTGTTTTTGTTGATATAAAAACTAAATAGTATTATTTTTACAAAAAGGTGGTAATTAATGTAAAGCAGGGAGGGAGTTTGACGTAATTGGTTTTTTTTAGGTTGTGACTATAACTGACAGTATGTTATAATTACGTACTAAGTTGCAGGGAATAATTTTACTATACTCCTTCCATTGTGCTATTCTTTTTCTTTTTCTATAAAGGTAAAACAACAACTCCAAAATCCAAATCCCCCCTTTTTTATTCTTTTAATAACAAAAAGTTGCAATAAATTCAATCTTTTCTGTTCGTTTATTCATCCATCATTCAATACTTGTCAAAGTTATTACCCCCGTTTTCTTTTCAACCATACTTGTTCTAGAGAAAAACGAATTCTAGAGAAAAATATATATAATTTTTTATAATGATATTGGGTCTTTTGATATTTTTCATTTGCAAATTGTAAAACAGTTGCTCTAAAATTCTATGCTAATTTATTAACGATATTGTTGTTTAATAAAACTATTATACTACAAGGTCAAAATAAATTAGTTTTTTGTATGAACAAATAGAGTTTATTTATATTAAAAATATAATTCTAAATTCTTCATGTTGAAGATTGAAGAAATATTTACCCATAATTTTCTTTCCTAAGACTCTAAAATGGTGAAAGGAGGCTTTTGAAGAAAGCAGCAGCGAGTGTTTGTGCTTAAAGACTGAAGAAATATTTACCCATGACATGATTACACATGAAGTAAAACATGTTAGTGTTTGTTGCTTAAATGGATCCGAGTCAATGTGTTAAGCATATCATTTCATTCATGTTATAAAGCAGCTTATATTTAACCAATATATACATATCATGTGATGTCATTCTCTTATGAACTTAGTTACATTTCGTTAAGTTAAATGTGAGGTGTCGTTTAACCATTCTATTGAACAAATCTATGTTACGATTGATAAGATTACATGTTTACTTAAACACATCATATTCAGATTCGTTAATCGCATTAAACTTGTTATGTCTTGTTTCACTCGTGTAACACAACATAACATGTTTGCTAGCATCACCCCAATATCTTAAGTTTGTTAATTTAAATCACAAATTTTAAGTTTCAGGATTCTCTTTGGTTTCCTCTTGATTGCATCATGAACCACAAAACTTTATTTCTCTTTTTCTTTTCTCTAGGCGACCTAAAAGAGATTCCTCTCTTATCCAAGAACTAGAAATGTCAAAAAAATGACACAAATAGTCGTTCATAAAATATTTTAGTTAGAAATTAATTAGACACAATATTTACGTAATTTCAATTGTAGTCCTAATTTTAGTCCAACATTTCATTGTCTGTTTGGAATACATTTCTATACAAATTAAATCCCTATTTTTTTCTATGTAAATAAAATATTCAAATATATTAAATTAAAAATTGAGGAAGTTTTACCACAGTAATCAATTGAATGTTTTCTTGTAAGGAGAGAACGATAGCGCTACATACATCCGTTTGTTGGTGGATGTAAACGGCGGTGAGATGTGGTCGTCGACGGTGGCAAAACGCTGGCCTACAATGGCATATCCTTAGTAATGAGAGGGAATTGTGGTCATCTTGGTGTTCGTGAAACCACAACAAAAAGTTGCTATCGTGTATTTTCGAATAAATGTTTAAGTGAGATAAAACGAGGAAGATGTTGTCATGAATAAAGCATACGAGGCCACTCAAAGACAATAAAATGAGAGTGCGCTAATTGTTTATTTTTACAACCTTATTTTGTATATATAAGAGCATTCATAACCCATGCCTTATAATTATGCGAACCCATGCCTTATAATTATGCGAGTGTGAGTCCTTAAATTATATGGGATAGTTTTGAGTGGTTGTGAGTAGAGCAGAGAGAAAATATACTGTTCATCTGTAAATTTAAGGATTCACTGTTCAACCCTTATAAATTTTTTAATATTTTTGAAAGTGTTTGTAAGTGAATGAGAAAGAAAAGGTAATGAAAAAGATATAAAAATATATTATTTAATTGAAGAAGAGAGAAGAAATAGTGATTTTTAGTATAATTATATAGATAAAGATAAGGAATAGAATGTGAATAATCTAATATAATTAGTCTGTAATTAAATATAAGGTTTAAAATTGATGGAGTAAAAGAGTATAATTCGAAGTAGAGGGGGCTATCTGACAGCTCAAGGAAAAGACAAGACAAGACGGCGTAGGAGAAGTTGAGCTTTTCTTTTCTTTTCTTTTCTTGCTGTATTCTTATTGCCTTCCTGCAACAATTGCTCATTTCCAACTTCTTCTTTTCACATTTCTCTTTTCTCTTTCTTTTTCTTTTTTTTTCTTCATTTTACTTTTTCCAAATAATATACGTTTCAATTCAAATTGATTTTAAGTATTTTAATTTAATTTTTTTTGGACGGCAAAGCAAATATATATATAAATAAAGAGAGCTAACAAGGGGTTAAAACCCTCAAGATACATTACAAGAGAAAGAAAACAAAGACACCAACATAAAATGAAAGACAACTAACAAGTCATAAATGTATACAAATACTCATCCCGAATCCATAGGAAACTTCCTTAGAGCAATCAGCAATCAAGTCTTTCTTGTTGCTCCTTGCCTTTAACCACAAAGACACAAGAACATTGATGTTGCATATGACCTTATAAATGGCTGGAGCTACCCCATTGAAAAGTATGTTATTTCTATGCTTCCAAATACTCCACGTTGTTACCATGAAAATAGTGGGAATCCCCCTCTTAAAATCTTTTTAATGTTTTAAAGAGTCAGCACTTTTTAAAGATTTGCACGTGGTTGATTTTATTTAGGCTCCAATCCTTCAGTTGTTGGTGACCGTTCGAGCTGCTTAGTAGTGAGAGCGGGTCATCGCCTGCCGGGTGGGGATGGACTGGGAACAACCTCTTCGGAGGCCTTCCCCAGGCACCCTCCTACTTATTGAGGCCTGGCACTTGTCTTGACGGACGGTGTAGGTCACATGCTTAAGCGCCATCTATTTTCGGGGCTAGTTAATTAGGCAAGTCAAATACGGACGTGTTTAGATTGAATACAAACAAATATATATACATGTATATATACATGCATATAAGAAAGATATTATATTAAAACCATGTTATAAATAGTAACCATGAAAACTAAGGGTTACGTATATGTAAATGTGTTACCAATTGTACTCATACAAATTACGTATATGTAACTTGTTTGTCATCATTGTTGTTACTTGGGGTTTAAATTAAATAAATATATAATGATCTCACAAAATAATGTTAGAGTTTACTCAAGTACACTCTAAACAACTGAAAAAATAAATAATATATAAATTATGTGATTAGGTAAATGTGATATTTACGGTTTTCAATTATAAACATGGTTAATGAAAACTAAATTTTATATGAGAACTCTCATAACAGATATGAGCCAATAGTTTTCAGTGACAAATTGGTAATTAACGAAAACATAATAAAAAATTATAAACTAATAAATAAAAACATAAAAATATTTTTCTCATTTCCTTCTTTCATAAAAATTATAAAAAATATAAAAAACTTGTTTTTTCATGAATTCATTAATTTTAAAAGTATGTATTGCTTTATAAATTTATTAGAAAACTTTCAGATAACTGAATTTTATTTTATAAAAATATCCAAAATTTATAATTAATAATTACTATTCTAATAGTTTTTACAGAATTGCTTTGGATAATTCGGCTATCCGAATATTCACTATCCGAATCTGAAAAATACCCGAATTTTCATGTATTTCGGATTCAAGTTTGCAGATATTTCCAATTCGGTTTTGAATACGGATATTTGTGCGCACACCTAAAACCAACAAATGATCCACCTGACTCGGGAAATTTCATACAAACGGAACAAGTAGAATCAACTTTATGGGACAGCTTAATGAATTCAACTTCAGTTTTTTTTTTTTTTAAACCTTGCTAACGCTTGATCTTAAAGGGGTCTTTGACAGCTTCTTTTACACTGGGGAGATTAGTATCAAAATTATTGAGTCTCGCTAGTAATCTTCCCTATCAGGTTTTTTAAAACTTTACATTTATGAGGCTCGCTAATTAATTAATAATTCAACTTCGAGAATTCATGAGTTGGTGATTTTGAAAGTTTTAGTATCAACATCATCTTTTAAAAAGCTGGAAGTTGAATTCTTGAGTGCTTGGCCTAAGATAATTTGTTTCGATTAAACGAGAAGTGTTCGTGTCAGCTATGCTCATATTTTCTTTGTAGTTTTGTAACTTTTTTTATGTTCGTGTCACGTCCTACCCATTAACTTACATTCATGATCTTTGACACCCCTAGTTTTTAGTTAGTTGATTAGGTTACATGGTAATAATGTAATTAAATTTGGGTCCTAATAAATAGACACCCACTTTTTTAAATCGACACCCCCCTATACGCCGCGTATGGGTCCATACGCGGCCCATACCCGGCGTATAGGGTACGACCATTAATGCGACATTAATGACTGACAACCGACGTCACATCACTTCACCTATACGGGGCGTATAGGTCCATACGCCACGTATAGGTCGGTGTCGATTTAAAAAAGAATATAAGCTATACGCCGCGTATGGTCCCATACGCGGCGTATAGATCCTCGGCTTACTATATCTTTCAAATTTTCTATTTTTTACACACACTTCAAAAAAAAACACTCTCGTATAGCACTATACTACACGTATTGATCTTCGATTTTTCAACATCCAGGTACGTATTATTGTTCATACATCATTATTATGTTAATCGTTCATTGATTTAAACGTTAAAGTAGTGTTTTATGCCCCAAAATGCGTGATTTAAAACTGGATTAAAGAACTATACGCCGGTACAGCCCCGCGTATAGGGCTATACGCAGCGTATAGTTCTTTGGTTGGGGACGAAGACACATTGGTGTGTACCCTATACGCGGCGTATAGATATATACGCGGCGTATAGGGTATTGCAATACGCGACTTGGGGGCCATACGTGGGTCCCCTATACGCCGCGTATAGTCCTATACGCGGCGTATAGGGTCGGATTCGACCTATACGTTGCCCTGTGACCCATACGCTGCTACCCTATACGCGGCGTATAGCCCTATACGCGGCGTATAGGGTAAATATATATATACAAATACATATATATGTATATACGCATATACATATACATATACATATACATATACATATACATATACATATACATATACATATACATATACATATACATATACATATACATATACATATACATATACATATACATATACCTATACATATACATATACATATACGCGGCGTATAGCCCTATACGCGGCGTATAGGGTAAATATATATATACAAATACATATATATGTATATACGCATATACATATACATATACATATACATATACATATACATATACATATACATATACATATACATATACATATACATATACATATACATATACATATACCTATACATATACATATACATATACATATACATATATATGTATATACACATATACATATACATATATGTATATGTACATATATACATATAACATGTATATGTATATGTGTATACATATACGTATACGTATAAGTATACGTATACGTATACGTATACGTATACGTATACGTATACGTATACGTATACGTATACATATACATATACATATACATATATATATGTATATGTGTATATATATATAGATACGTATACGTTGTTTTTGACCTATTTGTTCACCTGTGCAGATATGTCTTCCGATTCTGAGATTGAGGCTGACGTTGTTGACCATATTGCCGAGCATCCTTGGCTGCAGTTTGATGCCGGTTCCGTTGAGCACGCTAAGTGCTCAAATTTATTCGGATGAAGATCGGTCATCAAAAGGCCGTAGATTGGGAGGTGATGGAAAAATATGTGGTTGTCAAAAGGCCGAAAACACTAAATTGCATGTGATGCGCTCTGCAAATGCAACATGTGGTTGTCATCTTTTCACTAGTTGTGGCTTGCCTTGTGCTTGTCGGCTGGAAAAATATGAACATTCTGGTAATAGTCGCTCCATCATTATCATTTTTCTATTAAAGTGACAAATTATGTATTAATTTATACTTTATAATGCAGGCACTAAAATTCCATTAGATGCAATTGACGTATTTTGGACGAAGCTTGATAACATTAAGCCATCATGTACGGTGGATGAAAAAGTTGATGTTGAAGAAGAAATGGAACGGGTGAAACAACAAATAATGACACAACCCGCAGCTGTAAAATTTAGTTTGGTGGAAAAAATAAAAAAAATTGTGTATCCATGGAAAAATAACAAAAAAGCGCCTGTTGTTCAAACAGATATTCGCGGTCGTCCAACGTTAAAGGTTCAACAACAAAAGTACGACACTCAACAAAGTACGTGCGACATGCCGAGACATAGCTCGTTTATTGCGTCTCACATTTCCGGAAGAACAAGTTCAGCTGTAAAGCCCCAGAAGCCTGCCATGCAACGTAGTCGTTCAACATCATCTAAAGTATCACTGGGTACTAATGAGTTTTCTTCGATTGTCGGAGATAACCAATTAAACAATATAAACAGGTTAAAAAATTGGATTCCGTCAATCTTTCATCAGTATATTTCACGTATACGAGATGTCCGACCCGATGGGAATTGTGGTTTTCGATCAATAGCTTTAGGCTTAGGGTTTGACGAAAATAAGTGGATGTATGTGCGGACACAGCTTTTAGAAGAGTTGGACAGACATGAATTGGAGTACAGAGAAGTTTTCGATACTTTGTACCCCGGACAGTATAACGAATTACGTCACACCATCGATTGGCAAAGTGTGGAACCTGCACCAGAAGAATATTGGATGATAATGTCGTATACGGGATTAGTGGTTGCTCAAAAGTTTGGGGTTATTCTTCATTTACTAAGCAATAATGGTTGTCAAACATTTTTCCCATTATGGGCTGATCCGAAAACTGTCATGCCTCATCATATCGTGTCGATTGTTCATGTCAACAACAATCATTTCGTCCACGTTAAGTTAGAAGGAGATTATCCGATGCCAACATTAAGTAATCTTTGGATTCTTAACCGAAGCGTACGTGCTGCAGAATGGGAGATTATGTATAGGATTCGTATCTCGGAATACAACGCAATAATAGAGAATAACCGAGAACCCCCGGCTTATATAAATTTATTTTAATTTATAATTTGTAATATGCGAATTATATATTTTAATTTTAATTTTATTATTGTATTCATATTGTATATATTAAAATAAAAACTCAAAAAATTAAAAAAAAAATAAATATATAAGCTATACGCCGCGTATGGTTCCATACGCGGCGTATAGCTCTTCCACGTATGGGTCATAAGTCACGTATGAGTATAAAATGTCAAACCCTATACGCCACGTATGGTCCCATACGCTGAGTATAGGGTATAAAACGTCAAATCAACAACATACCCTATACGCCGCGTATGGACCCATACGCGCCGTATAGGGTATAAAACGTTAAATCAACAATGTACCCTATACGCCGCGTATGGACCCATACGCGGCGTATAGGGTACAGGGGTGTTGATTTAAAATTAAGGGGTGTCTAAATAAGGGTCCCTTTATTTAGACACCCTTTAATTTTAAATCAACACCCCTGTACCCTATACGCCGCGTATGGGTCCATACGCGGCGTATAGGGTACATTGTTGATTTAACGTTTTATACCCTATACGGCGCGTATGGGTCCATACGCGGCGTATAGGGTATGTTGTTGATTTGACGTTTTATACCCTATACTCAGCGTATGGGACCATACGTGGCGTATAGGGTTTGACATTTTATACTCATACGTGACTTATGACCCATACGTGAAAGAGCTATACGCCGCGTATGGAACCATACGCGGCGTATAGCTTATATATTTATTTTTTTTAATTTTTTGAGTTTTATTTTAATATATACAATATGAATACAATAATAAAATTAAATTAAAATATATAATTCGCATATTACAAATTATAAATTAAAATAAATTTATATAAGCCGGGGGTTCTCGGTTATTCTCTATTATTGCGTTGTATTCCGAGATACGAATCCTATACATAATCTCCCATTCTGCAGCACGTACGCTTCGGTTAAGAATCCAAAGATTACTTAATGTTGCATCGGATAATCTCCTTCTAACTTAACGTGGACGAAATGATTGTTGTTGACATGAACAATCGACACGATATGATGAGGCATGACAGTTTTCGGATCAGCCCATAATGGGAAAAATGTTTGACAACCATTATTGCTTAGTAAATGAAGAATAACCCCAAACTTTTGAGCAACCACTAATCCCGTATACGGCATTATCATCCAATGTTCTTCTGGTGCAGGTTCCACACTTTGCCAATCGATGGTGTGACGTAATTCGTTATACTGTCCGGGGTACAAAGTATCGAAAACTTCTCTGTACTCCAATTCATGTCTGTCCAACTCTTCTAAAAGCTGTGTCCGCACATACATCCACTTATTTTCGTCAAACCCTAAGCCTAAAGCTATTGATCGAAAACCACAATTCCCATCGGGTCGGACATCTCGTATACGTGAAATATACTGATGAAAGATTGACGGAATCCAATTTTTTAACCTGTTTATATTGTTTAATTGGTTATCTCCGACAATCGAAGAAAACTCATTAGTACCCCGTGATACTTTAGATGATGTTGAACGACTACGTTGCATGGCAGGCTTCTGGGGCTTTACAGCTGAACTTGTTCTTCCGGAAATGTGAGACGCAATAAACGAGCTATGTCTCGGCATGTCGCACGTACTTTGTTGAGTGTCATACTTTTGTTGTTGAACCTTTTACGTTGGACGACCGCGAATATCTGTTTGAACAACAGGCGCTTTTTTGTTATTTTTCCATGGATACACAATTTTTTTTATTTTTTCCACCAAACTAAATTTTACAGCTGCGGGTTGTGTCATTATTTGTTGTTTCACCCGTTCCATTTCTTCTTCAACATCAACTTTTTCATCCACCGTATATGATGGCTTAATGTTATCAAGCTTCGTCCAAAATACGTCAATTGCATCTAATGGAATTTTAGTGCCTGCATTATAAAGTATAAATTAATACATAATTTGTCACTTTAATAGAAAAATGATAATGATGGAGCGACTATTACCAGAATGTTCATATTTTTCCAGCCGACAAGCACAAGGCAAGCCACAACTAGTGAAAAGATGACAACCACATGTTGCATTTGCAGAGCGCATCACATGCAATTTAGTGTTTTCGGCAACTAATAAATCAAGAGCTATGTGTGAAACCTTGCCTCTTAAGTAATCAAATAGCGGAAGTTTATGATGATTCATGGTTTTAATTTTGCTTGTCTCAAAGCTTTCTTTTAAATTTACCTCTTGTGCGTTCACCAATTGATCTACAAACTCCACAAGTCTATCCAGTGAGCTATTTGTTGATTTAAGATATCTTTTTAAATTTGCATGTTGACTCTCCACCCTATTTGTTGTGCGTTGGCCAAAATTGCGGTTCAAGTTAGTCCAGGCTGATACAAACATTTCTTTGTAACTCTCTAACCAGTTTCTGTTTATATATGACAATACCTCTGAAAATATAATAGATCACGCTTAAATTATATATTGAAAATATAATAAAACATAATTAAAATATAATAAAAACTTACTTTCTCGATTCGCTTCAACTAATCGTTCGTAAAGAAGGTTATAGTTATACTCGTAAATCTCCGCCGTGGGAGACTCACACAAACGTGCCCATGCATATTTAAACTTTCTCCAGTCATCTTTCGTAAAACTTGCTTTACAGTGTTTCGTGATATTTTCATCAATATGCCACCTGCATAAACACTTTGAAGCATTCGGAAACACTTTAACACATGCATTCATTAAAGCGAGATCTCTGTCTGTTATTATGACGCGCGGCTCCATACACTTGCTTAACGTATCTTTCAATCTATTAAGCACCCATTCAAAATTATCTTCCCGTTCTTTGCTAATAAACGCATGAGCAACACAAAATGTCTTGTGTGTGGAGGTCACACCAACAATCTGAACAAACGGAAGCTTGTACATGTTTGTTTTATATGTAGCGTCTATCATCAGCACGTGCGGAAATGCACGCCAAGTGTCGTATGATTTAGGATGACAAAAAAATATATCTTCTACGACATTAGTATCGGGATCTTCTCGGGTGTAATAAATATACCTTTTAATTGAAAAAGGAAGGAAAATTGATGTTGTTAAGTGAGGATACAAATACAAGTTAGGCTTCATTTTAATTAAGTCTATTGAAAAAAAAACCTCGGGTGTAATAAACGTACCTTTTAATAGATAAAAGGTTTTCTAAGACTTGCATTGGTGTTTCACCGACTTTTCTTTCACTTCTTATCTTATATTGAGCGTTGTATACGTCTCTGGTTATTGATGCGTTATTAGGATTTTGCTTTTTAATAGCTGATAAGATGCTACGAGGCTCCATGTTCTGATCAGTAAGCTGCTCCACCAAATTGTATTCGTTTTGAGAAAACCTTCTTACAAAAGGATGCCCCTCCATATGTTGAGCAGGATCATGGTTATGTTCGTCACTTCGCACCTCTAATTTCCACGAACGACGTTTGTTGTCGTATATCCCTACCAATTTAAAAGGACATCCGATTTTTTTGCTACCAGATCGTCTAACTGTCGCTTTACTTTTGTGTTCGCCCGCACGATCACAGATAAGCCATACCTTTACGACCTGACCTTCTTTTTTCTTTGATCTTCGTGTAATAATAACGTAACCATTATCACGTCCTCTATTAACAGCCCAACAGACTAGCTCATCGAGAGATAAAAATTTTGAGATGTTTCAAACGATACTTTTGTCGTTTGTTTTTCATCACTCGAGAGTATATTATTTTGTTGCGTGTCGTAAGTTGACTCTCGGCAAAACTCAACTTCATCATCGGGAACATACGATTGGTTTAAATCTGGCAGTCCTGTCTCGTAAGCAGATTGAACGTACGCATCATCTTGATTACTATCCACCACGAACGAATATTCATTTGAATATTCATTTGAATATTCACCAAATAAATAGTTACCGTCCCAAAACGACATACCGAACGAATAAAAAGTGTGATATTTTGAGAGAGAAATACGTTTGGGATTTACAGGAATCGAAAGCATATCGAAAGTGTTATCGAAATCGTTGTTATATAGGTGAAAACGAATCTTGGTCATGTCATATTGAAATAATTTATACGTGGCGTATGGGTCCATACGCCACGTATAGGCTCCTATACGCAGCGTATGGGCCTATACGCTACGTATAGGCTTGCCACGTCTTCCACGTATGGCACCTATACGCTGCGTATATTCGTACATGGTACAAAAACGCTTTATAGTACGTCTGACAACTATACGTAGCGTATGGGTCTATACGCCACGTATAGCGTCCTATACGCAGCGTATGGTTCTATACTCTGCGTATAGTCTTGCCACGTTGCCCCGTATGAGCCCATACGTTGCTTGTACTCGTACATGGTACAAAAAGTACATCTGACACCACCTATACGTGGCGTATGGGGCCATACGCCACGTATAGTACATGGTCGCATTAGCACTGTACGTGGTCGCACGAGCACTGGAGGAGCTATACGCCGCGTATGGGTCTATACGCGGCGTATAGTTTATATATGTATATGTTTTTTTTAATTTTTTGAGTTTTAAATATATATAATTTGAATTAAAATTATTTATGTATGTATGTATGTATGTATGTATGTATGTATGTGTGTATGTCTGTATGTCTGTATGTCTGTATGTATGTATGTATGTATGTATGTATGTATGTATGTCTGTATGTCTGTATGTCTGTATGTATGTATGTATGTATGTATGTATGTATGTATGTATGTATGTATGTATGTATGTATGTATGTATGTATGTATGTATGTATGTATGTATGTATGTATGTATGTATGTCTGTATGTCTGTATATATTTACAAAGATAAACATAAACTGATAATAAACATAAAAGATAAACATAAACTGATATATATTTACAAAGTTTTTAAATTACATAACAAAATAAAAATTACAATACAAAACTACGGGGAGTCAGGGTAATCTCGAGGCGGTGGTAACGGCGGAGGATCAGTACCAGAACGCCGCGCCATCTCTGACTGAACCTGCCACTCCATCAGATCCTCAACGCGATCGAGCCGTCGACTCTGCTACCGTAAGCTCCTAGACATATCCTGCAACAATGTCTCCATACGTGCAGGCAGCCTCACCTCTCTATAAATATGTCGTGGGATCTGAGGCTGAGGAGGCGGCTGATGTGGCTGAGGAGGCGGCTGATCATGTGGCTGCTCGTCGGGTGGTGGCTGATCATGCGGCTGCCCGTGCTGCTGCAGTGGATCGACAATGCCGAGCTGCTGAACTGGTGCCGGCTGCCAGATCTCCCCGGGTCGAAGAGAGAATCGTATGCCAACCGGAAACTGGCGTATAATACGCATGCCGAATAGCGTACGACGATCTAATCTCACCGGCTCGATCGGCGGAGACACGTCACCAAGATGCCGAGGAAGATAACCTAAAGATCGGGCAATCAACGTGATGTACGCGCCGCCGTACATCGCTCCTCGCTCCTGCCGATGATAATACGAAGCAAAATACTCCGCCAAACACCTCGCCAGGTTACACCTGGTCCCCGTAATCAAACAGTATAAGTAAAATAAGTCGGGAATGGTACACCACTCCCGACTCTTGCCACGTCCCGTGATGGACGTGGCGATCATCCGATGCAGATAACGATGAGAGGATCTCGAATGCCGGTGACCCTGCCCTTAGTCCTCTGAAACGGACCTCCGGCAATCTCAGGCCACCACTCTCTCAATGTGCCCTCCTCCATCTCAGTAATACCCTCAGTGAACAGAGGGGTAACAGTCTCCGGCTCATAATAAAGCCCAGAGACAACTACAAACTGCTCAATGGACATCTGATGTGCATGTCCACAAAGCGTAAAAGATATCTCCGATCGCTCATCGTCCTCCACCATCTCATCTGGACGAATATATGTAAATGTGGATAAAAACTCCACTACCAGCTCACGGTGGGACGGTAAGAATGCGATCTCAAAAAGACGTCTCCACGGCGTATCGTCTCCGATAATAGCAGCAAGACGATCGCGCTCTCCCAACTCAGCCATCACCTCCCAATCTACGGCCTTTTGATGACCGATCTTCATCCGAATAAATTTTGAGCACTTAGCGTGCTCAACGGAACCGGCATCAAACTGCAGCCAAGGATGCTCGGCAATATGGTCAACAACGTCAGCCTCAATCTCAGAATCGGAAGACATATCTGCACAGGTGAACAAATAGGTCAAAAACAACGTATACGTATCTATATATATATATACACATATACATATATATATGTATATGTATACGTATACGTATACTTATACGTATACGTATACGTATACGTATACGTATACTTATACGTATACGTATACGTATACGTATACGTATACGTATACGTATACTTATACGTATACGTATACGTATACGTATACGTATATGTATACACATATACATATACATGTTATATGTATATATGTACATATACATATATGTATATGTATATGTGTATATACATATATATGTATATGTATATGTATATGTATATGTATATGTATAGGTATATGTATATGTATATGTATATGTATATGTATATGTATATGTATATGCGTATATACATATATATGTATTTGTATATATATATTTACCCTATACGCCGCGTATAGGGCTATACGCCGCGTATAGGGTAGCAGCGTATGGGTCACAGGGCAACGTATAGGTCGAATCCGACCCTATACGCCGCGTATAGGACTATACGCGGCGTATAGGGGACCCACGTATGGCCCCCAAGTCGCGTATTGCAATACCCTATACGCCGCGTATATATCTATACGCCGCGTATAGGGTACACACCAATGTGTCTTCGTCCCCAACCAAAGAACTATACGCTGCGTATAGCCCTATACGCGGGGCTGTACCGGCGTATAGTTCTTTAATCCAGTTTTTAAATCACGCATTTTGGGGCATAAAACACTACTTTAACGTTTAAATCAATGAACGATTAACATAATAATGATGTATGAACAATAATACGTACCTGGATGTTGAAAAATCGAAGATCAATACGTGTAGTATAGTGCTATACGAGAGTGTTTTTTTTTTAAGTGTGTGTAAAAAATAGAAAATTTGAAAGATATAGTAAGCCGAGGATCTATACGCCGCGTATGGGACCATACGCGGCGTATAGCTTATATTCTTTTTTAAATCGACACCGACCTATACGTGGCGTATGGACCTATACGCCCCGTATAGGTGAAGTGATGTGACGTCGGTTGTCAGTCATTAATGTCGCATTAATGGTCGTACCCTATACGCCGGGTATGGGCCGCGTATGGACTCATACGCGGCGTATAGGGGGGTATCGATTTAAAAAAGTGGGTGTCTATTTATTAGGACCCCTAAATAAAGGGACCCTTAAATTTTGAAGAATGGGTTAATATGATGTGATAGGCGAGGAAAATTGTTCTGTATAGGGCTTATTCCTTAGTCTTATCATCATCCTCACAAGTCAATACCTAAAGATTTTGTATTTTGACATACAAATATTCAATACCAAATCTAATTTTAAGTCAACGACTTTTTTTGACATCAACCTACACGGTGATATACTCTTTTATTAATTAAAAAAAAAATTAAAAAAGTGGTTTCTAAGAATATGCAAAGTATAAATCTTATACTTAACCTTATAGTAAATTAATTTTTTTTGTTTAATTTTACTCTAAATTCACGAATATAATGAAAACCGTCACGCGTGTTTATATTTTTTCCGGTTTAAGTTTTTATCAATTTACTTAATTACCTTTTTAATTAAATAAAGTTTGATAAAGGGTTCTAATATTTAGACACTCATCCAGATAAATAGACACCCCCTATACGTCGCGTATACGTCGCGTATGGGTCCATACGCAACGTATAGGATCGAATGCACTGAAAACGAGGAAAATTCAGGGGGTGTCATATAACCCCATGCGACCCCCCTATACGACACATATATAAGGCTATACGACGCGTGTAGCTAATTTCAACCCTAACTACGAGGAAAAATTCAGGGGGCTGTCAGAGGTGTTATACGTTCCGTATAAGACTATACGACCCCCTATATGACGCGTATGAGACTATACGACTCGCATAAAAGTTTTGTGGTGTTAATTTAAAATAATAGGGTGTTCATTTAACCAAACCCTTAAATTTGTGGTATTTATGACTTTGGAAGCGAGGCCAGATGCGAACAAAAGAGTGTAAGAGTTATGATGATGATGATGGGAAAACCTGCATTTGCAGAAAAGGAATAATGAGAAGACAATCCACTTTCTATTCCTTTTGCCTTCTTCCTATCCCTCCAAATCTCTCGAAACAAACCCCATATTCTTATTTTATTTCAAGAATTATTTGCATTCTATATTATTAATTAATAATTTAACGACATGGTCAACTCCCGTGAAGGATATTAGACTGTGCGTTATGGAAGCTTGGATGGTGACGAATAGCAAAACACCAAGCGTGAGCAAGAGGCGCGAGCGAGTGACGTTAGGCAACCAACGTCAAAGTTACTGTTGAAAACATGTTGGGTCCACCTATTTAATTCTTTTTACCGTTGTAAGTTAAAAAAATCAATTTTTGTAATTAACTTCTATGTATAAACTAACTCAACTCTTTTATAAAATGACAACTTCTATATTTCTTCCTCTCTGATATTCATATTATTTCCTTCAAATGTCAAAAAAGAAAACCGATCGTTGGGTAGATTGTTACTACCCGATCATGAACTTCTCGGTTCATGATAAGGATAACACACGATTAGACTAAAGTTTAAGTGTTATGTCGCTGCCGTCTCCTGGATTTTATGTTCCGGAAACACAATATGTTCAACCAGAACAACCGGTTACCCAAAAGGTTCACACAAAGGCGCAAAGAAATCAAGCCAAGCCGGAGGTTTCAAGCAAACCAAAGCTTCGGGTGGGTCGAACAAAGCGGAAAACGACACCTTGGACAAAAGAAAAAATAGCATTGTGTTGCGCTTGGATTTCTGTTTCCAAGGATCGCCTTTATTGTAGTTTTATTAAATTTTATTAACTACAATATTTATTTAATTTTGTATTATTTTGATTTATAACACCAAAAATCATTTTTTTGTGTAGCCGACCACCAAAAAGATAAAGTGTTTTGGAGTAAAGTTCAAGAGCTATTCCTCAAGGAGGTGAGTAATACTACGCGTAACGCCAATATGATTTCTGGTAAACGGATGGATATCTGTAAATATGTAGTTGTCTACATACATAATAGTACTAGTCGGCACATGCGACTGAGTGGGTCTGATGAACAAGTGTATGACTTCACTTGTGAGGAATGGAAAAGCGAGTTGTTTGCAAAGTATGGGATGGTGAAAAACTTTGACGAGAAGTATTTGTGGTTAATACTTTAATGTATTAATTTTTTTATGTAATTCTTAAAATTTATGTATTAGTAATATTATGTATTTCTTTAATTTATTAAATTTTTATTTAAATTTATTTAAAAAATATCCCACTCAAGCCTTTGTTCACCTGATTCACAACAGGCTCAAGTGACTTGAGCACGAGTTTTATCATATTCCCAAGCTGTTGCCAAATCAGCGACACGTGTTAATATTAGCGGTTAAAGCCCATGTTCATTTTGAGCCACAACAGGTAGCCTTAGGAAAGGTGGCGCCTACGCCATGAAGCTTGGCGTGGGACTGCAACATCTCCCCCACCCCCTCTTCACAACTCGAAATTTGAAGACATTACGAGTTCTCGCTATGGAATCCACCCCCTTTTGACCGTTGAGCTAGGCGTTAACACCCCCACCCCATAACCAATGACTCTTATTAATAAATTAAAAAAAATTATATATATATATATGTATGTATATATATATGTATATATCAAATAACAATTCAATTTTTGCACTACTCTAACTATAAATCTCTCAAAATTTTTACACTACTCTAATTCTAAAAATTCTCTATACATGTTTTCTCTCTGTTTTTAGCGACGAGTTCGACGGGTTGGAAATTTTGACAAAGAGAGAATTTTGAGAGAGAGGGAGGGAGAGGGGGAGAGAGAGAGAGAGCACCTTGGCATCCCCGGAAAATAAGACGTGGACAATAATAATTTTCTCAAGATCTTTTTCAATTAGTTGAAGTTTATGACTTTATAAAGTGGAAGTCATTAGTTCAAGTCTCATTAGATGTAATATGCTCAAGTGGGCCAAGGGTTTTACCATAGTAAACATTTGGGTGGTGGGTTTCTCTTGGAATGGTGGGCGAGTCGGGTCACCAGCGCTATCTGTGTTCGCGGACGTGGGTGGCCTTTTCGTCAATGGGTTTACCCGGGTGACCGAACTTAAAAATTATTCTTTGACCGTTCAAAAAAAGACTTATGAAATATACTAAAAGTGAGTACGAGTAAACAAAAAAACATCTAAGTTAATTACATGTTTAAAATAAATGAATTAACATATTAATTAAGTTAGGTTGATATTTTATACATTTTTATCAATACTCTATTTAAAAAAATCTAATATATGTTTTTAATAACTTTTTACCCGTCTGGGGATAGTATCAATTGCCATCTCAGTTTCTTTGTTCCATTATCCAACTTATTATATCATGACGGTTTCAATGGGTCCCTTAGATCTTTTTAAATCATAATTCATATATGTCACACTCTCCCTCACTATAGTGAAGTCCTTTTACTGTTTGACCTGTGACACAAACACACTTGTTGAAAATAAAGAAAGCTATAGAAACAGTCATCACAATACATACGCATATACTTGCTTAAGATAATCTCTCTCAAAACCTTTATCCACTTAATCTTAAACATATGTCTCTTTTGTCTTGTTTTTCCTTCAAAATATCCTCCCTTTTCATGACAAATATTTTTATAAATGTTTTATGCTGACAATGCGTCGGCGCCTCCTAAGACAGGGCGCCGCCACCTGCCCTCCAAACCAATCAATTAAACACACGTGTCGAATACAGTCATAGCCTAAAAGCTTTGACAGACAACGCCTACACATTTGTATAGACCACGATGCCTGTCTGACACGTCCAAGTGAAATTTAACCAACAAACCTTTAGAATTTATTTTAGAAGAAATATTAGAAATGTATCTTCTAAATCTAAATGTCAATTGAATATTATATTTCTTTTGGAGCAAGACTATATTTGGGGTATCATCTACTATCTAGGAAGAAAATATCATCTCCAATTCAAAGGTCCGTTGTACTTGAATCCCACTAAATGACCAAAGGCGACACATTTGGATTTTTTTGCAAGTTAATGATTGCTTTCATTAAAGTACGAAAAAATTCCATATTTTATACAATTGAACAATCTTAAACGTATTTTCATTTTTTATTTTATAAAATAGTCCATTCATTGTGAATCATTAATTACAATTTTACCATTCTAACAATAACATTTATGTGATAAGTGCATGACTATCTTTTTGTGTGATAAGTTTTGTTTACCATATCTTCTCGTCAAAATCATGATAGTGATTAAATGTGAAAGATATATGTATCTTCTACTGAAAATAATGCAGAAATAAAACTAGATTCTATCTTTGTCATAATTTTGAATAGAAAATATATCCTTTAATTCCACTTACTCACGACCATTTTTATTGTTGTTGTTTTACTACGCTGATGTTATATATATTTGCATTGTTGACCATACAAGTTGGTCTCTCTTTTTAGAATTGTATTTTGAATATATAAATAAATAATGAATTTAATGATCAATGTATGATCTGCAAAACTTCAAATCGATGTAACTTTACAACAACAAAAGGGGTTAATTAAAAAAGAAAAAAAATAGTAAATGATAGATAGGTGCAGGTTTAATTGGAGGATATGATAGATGCGTATGCTAGGCGATTAGAAATTGATCAAGTTGAGGACACCAGCCACTACACTTTAAAATTTTGATGTTTGCGACCCACTACAATCACCAATGCCGAAAAGATAGCACATATATCATATAAGAAAAAAATGCAAAACAATGTAAATGTTTACTCAACTTTTATGTTATTTAAGTAAATAATTTTAGTATGATTAAGATATTTATTATTGTGCAATTAAAAAATCTAATTATGACTCCCAACCCACTTAACATCAACATTATAACATTAGCATGTATAACAGTATTGGTTAAGTGAGTTTATTTATAAAAAAAATAAGAGAGAGTAGGTCCTTAACATGCCGAAGAACACAATTATTTAGAACATATCACTCTTACGTATACTATAACTAGCAACTATTCGTCATAGCAATTGAAGACTTAAACAATATAAAATCGTTGGTCACATAGAAGGTTTTGAGAACATTAGTTGTAGCAAAAATCCATAGTAAGACAAATTAGCAACGAAAGTATATTTTATAAATCAAATTTGCAGCAAAACGGTGTTTGGTATGGATTTAAGCGTAGCAAATACCTATAGTTGTAATAGTGGCGCTCCCTTGACTCTTTCTCATGATAAAATGAAAGTAATAATAGAATATAATCACACATGATCTATCCTATCTGATAAAAAATCTTTTGAAATAATACAGAGCAACTTCTTATAAAGTTTAAACTTTTGTTTTTCGTCTCCCTTTCTCCCTCTCTCCTATTAAATGAAATTGGTTTTAAGTAACTAAACTAAATAAATTCATATCTATACATAAATATTCTTATTTTAATAAATTATTAAAACATAACATTTCTATTGTATCTTATCTTAAAATATAATTTTATAACTTTTTACATTTTTTATTTCTTATTTATAATTTTTAAAAAATTTATTGTTTATTATTTTATTAATTGCTAATGACATGTAACATACAAAATATTAATAAATTTTTTAATAACAATTATTACAACTTTTTAAATAATTCAATGTAGAAGTTGTTCAAACCTTCTTAAGAACCAAAGTACAACTTTATGTAATGCATGTAGAACATGGCTTCAATTTTCCCACAACTCCACATAAGCAATGTCATCAATCATATCATCTTCCATTGGATTCTCCACATGCCAATAAGGGATCATCTCATTCTCAAATGTTAATATAGGAAATGTGCTACTCATTTCAACAATATTTTCACTAACCCAATAATCAAGATCTTGTATGTGCTTCTCATGATCCAAACCTACTTCAGATTCATGATCCGAAACGAAGCACCACGAATCACCACCATTATTTTCATTCATCGGCACATCAATCGCCATTGTGTCCACCTTTGATGTTTGAACATTGTCATCGTCGTCGTTGTTCATGATTTCAATCAACTCTCTTAGCAGCCCTTCATCTAACTCTATGTTTTCCAGTAGGTCTTCAAAGTCATCTGTTAAAGACACATTTGGCAACGACGACTCACATATCATTTCTTGGGCCATAGCGCTACGTAAAACAAAATTCTTTAGTTTTTTTTCTAAGATGCAAACGCGTTGAAGGGATGTTTAATGTGCATGGAGAATGTGTCTTAAGTAGATAATCAACTCGAAAACAACGTGTACCTAAATTTACTTCAAATTATTAATTGAAAACACGTAAAGACTTGTCGGTATCAACCTAAAAGAAATGGTAATAAAGTTATATAGATGATGAAGGTTACCATTTTGTTAATAGTCCTAAAACGTGCTTGAAAACCAGCAAACAGTTGGTTCGAATGTGGCTCGCTTGTTCACTATAAAATAAAAAAAGACCTTCTGTATATCGATTTCCTTCACGATCATACCATAAACATGTAAAGAATCTTTGTTTAATTAGGTAACTACAGCTATTGAAAATGATGTTATTTAAATAGATATGATTTTGAAGCTAAGTTGTGGATGTTTTTGGATAAAAGGGTCTATCATCATCATGTGGTTAGATCATCGGTTTAAGGCCTTTGATCCGCAGCATATAAACATGTTAATTAGATTTTCGAACGCGATAAGATACCATTTCTGGAATTAGGCAGGTGGGATGCTGTCAAGATCAGTTTACAAAATAGACGAGTGATGTTAGAATTAGGCAGATGCTTCACATGGTGATAAAGTTGCATATGCTTGCACATGTTGATTTTCTACACATGTTACTTGACTAACACATGTTCTTTTAAATGTCTAGTTTTATTATATAGTTAACCCAAAAAATGGGGAGCAAAATTAGCCATTGGTGTGTTTGGTTTGATGAAAATGGGATATACTAAAACTAGTAACATAGACTTCAGCCAACTAAGGGATCATAGGCTCGATCGATTATGTATTGTATCACGAAATAATAATCGGGTTGCCTGCGTTGAATCCAAATGCTAAATAACAGGTTCGAAATACATTTGACTTCCCAAGATTTTCAAAGAAAGAAACCAAATTGAATTCATACTAAATCCATACATAATATGTAGGAAGTAAACTACAAGTTCCAAACAACTAAAGCTAGGATAGATCGATATCAACTACAGAAGACGCTCGATGGAGCTTCAACAACTTCTTAGAAAACTCAAACTTTTCATCAACAGGAAGGCGCGAGGAGGGGCGGATAACAAGCTTTTTTAGTAAGGAGAACACGCAAGTAAAAATACTTTATCAAACATACTTCATTCTCTGAACCTTTACGATATGTAAAGACAACATTTGAAGCTGTAACATCCCCATTCTATCGTAGTCTACCTTTAAAGAAGAATTTACCGGTGTCAAAACAGCACCCTGCAAGAAACACTATTGTTAAAATGAAAAACGATATAAGAGATTATAAGACGACGAGTAGGGGTACTAAAAGGGTCGTGTTCACGGGATGGCAGATCCAACGAAACATGAACCTGGAAATTTTACACAAACCTGTTTATACTAATCCCAAACTCATAAATTCCATATTAAGTTTATGTCGTGCCAAAAAATTACACCCGTAATGAAGAGTATGATACATACCCAATTACACTCATTTTCCCCTGAGATTTCGAATACTTGAACAATCGATTTTTTTTTTTGTTTTAGTATTGGATCGTGATAAATTAATGGTGATAAAAAAAATGCTTCATGTGATTTCAAGGGTCTCCACATGTCGAAATTTCTTAATCATTTGAAAAGTGCACGATAACGTATTAGCATTGCCTAAATTTATTGTTGATAATTTAAGAGTGTTGAGGTGAGGAATTTTAGGGAGCCTCACTTTTGCACCATCTTCCACAAACTATAAGAAAAGTGGTTAAAGAATGAATATTGTGTTGTAAATGAGCCGAGACCAGCCAGCAGCCAAATCATATTGTGTAACATTCGTCATTTTCGGAGATAAAACCCAAACCCGAAACTATTTTGAAATTTCGTTATTAAACTATTTAAAAATCCTAATGGAGCAAATACACTAAAATGTGCAATTTATTATTATGAACTCTTTATAATCTAAACAACTTGTAATCATTTATTGATTTAGAAATAAATCTTCACATAAAGTTATAAAGATTTATTAATCATTTTACGATAAATAACTAAATGGAAAAATTTTATCAAAATTATTTAGTTATAAAATGACTTTTAATAAACTTATAAGGTTTTAATAGTAGTTATGATTTATTATTCAAATTAGTTTGCATAAGTCTAGGTTTACTTTGTAATTTCCAAAACTTAATTTAAAGGTTTTTACATGAATTAATAAACAACCTAAACATCAGGGACCAGAAGTGTAAATTATCAAAAACACCCAACCCCCCCCCCATTCGACCCGATCTTCCTCCCCGATTCCCTCCTCCACTTTCGGCCAAACCACACCTCGATCGATCGCACTAAACATTTTAATATTCAAAGTAATCCCGCACTAACGAACTTTTAATCGTATATAACCTATCATCGAGTTCAATTGCATCAGAAATCATCAAAAATATCCCATTCGAACACCACCATAACCGCGTACCTGCAATTCCATTAAAACCCCATCTTCGATTGATTTTAACTGAAACTGATAAGGGGCTTTTAGTCTCGATCATCATTCGAAGCTTCCTACGAAATTAATTTGATTTCCATCAAGGTTTGCTCACCCATCGATCATCGCCATTGCCGCGACCTGTTCTTCATCGGGTCTATCTCCAATCGAACATCAAACGAGTAATTACACCCACCCACACACTCGACTTCACATGGGGAATGAAAGCCCCATGATTGCAGATGCCTTCGAAATCGAATCGACCTTCAATTTGGTCCGGATCGAACTAGGGCTCATGTGGTTTTGGAGGTTTAATTGAAATGGTGTTTAAAACCATTTGGAACCCAATCCCATCGCGGCTGTATGCCTTTGTCCTACCGGTTCCCGTGTCCCATGTTATCCAAGAGGTCCTGGGTTCGACCCCGGGCACCTACACATATTTTTTTAAAGCCTTTTTAAGCCTTTAAAAATTACAAAAAAATTTCTAAAAATTATAAAATGTTTTTAAAAACATTAAATATTTTTAAAACCACATAATTATTTTCTGAAATTTATCTTAACATTTTATTTATTTATTTTATTAAGTGTTTAAATAAATAACAAATCTAGTTTAATTTCTTATAAAAATAGACTTTAAATAATGGTTAAAAACACTAAATAATTATTGGTTCAAATAATATCTATGTAATATTGTTTAAATCATGGTTATCTCAATCAAATATAAAAATTTTATATATAAATCTTTCCAAATCATTTCATTTCTTTTAGTCACTCAAATAATTAAAATATTTTAATTAATTATCATATAATTAATTAATAAAATTAATTATTTGTTTTTCCCACACTTTAATAATAAATCAAACGGTTATGCGTATTGATACATTTTTATTCTAAACAGAATCACTTTCAATAAATTCATTTTATTTATTTCAAGACATTCAAACTAAATAAATTATTTTATTTAAACTACCATTCAAAACCCAATCCCAATGGAAACCCTAATCTAAACTAATCCCAATTCTCATATTATTAATATTCTAACTCGAGACACCGTTCCGTATATTACTCGTAAGGAAATCGTTGGTGTCTAATCTATCACATCCAAATTCCAATCTCATCAATCAAGTGAGTATTCATATCCCCTTTTTATATCATTTCTTATTTTGGGGAAATCATGTGATACAATATTCAATCATGATATTCTATTGTTATTTCATTCTAAATTCAATTCAAGGCAGGTTATGTTATTATTTGCAACTATGTGAACATACTATGATAAATTGGACGACAGTAAGAACCCTAATTCAGTCAATCATCAATCCTGGTATCAATGGTAGATCTACTGGTTTGGATAACCCATCCCATATGAATAGTCGAGTGGTGATTATGCCAGAGGCAAATAGTCAATCTATGATGTATGTGTGCAAGTCTATTATATGCAAGTGTCAAGTCAATGGGTTTATATTATATCGGTTTATCTATATGCTTCGCTATTAATGCAATATAAGTCTTAACGTTAACTTGTGAGTTGGATTATTCTCAATCAATCAATCAATCTATATGTATATTCAAAACTGTGTTTACTCACCGGTTAATTTTTAGCTGACTCGTTACTTTTCACATGATTTCAGGTTAAGCAAGTTAGTGGACTTCTACATGCTCATTTAAGACCCGGACTTAGTCAGAATAAAAGACAATTACTATTTGTGATTTCAATTGTTGTATTTGCTTGTGTAAACTCATGCTATCTTGAAATCTGATTTTAATATTATCTCCACTATTAGACAACCATGTGTTATGAACAATCAATCATTCCCTCATCCGCTCCGATGATTCCGCCGTCGGTCGGGGTGTGACATATTGTATGGTCTCGAGCTTGACTCGTTTATCTTAACAAATTTAAATTGTGTGTTTCCAACTTGTTCAGTTTCTTGAAACATATATATATATATATACTTTTTTATTTTCTACACATATTCCTATATTATATATATACGTACACATATATATATATTAAATAATAGTAATTTTTAATTTACAAAAAATATAATTTATTTTATACAAGTCGATGCGCGAGCCGACAAGAAAGCCAATACTAGCGAGTTCACCTTGGCTCGGACTTGGCTCATTTATAAATAAGTCAATTTTAAGCAAGCTGTTTTTTAGCGAACCATGAGCCACAATGATTTTAAAAGAATGTGAAAATGAGACTTGTATTGTTGTCATGTTAACTTCAAATTATACACAACCTAACCTTACCTTGAACTTATGAAAATCCATATGAAGCTCTTGAAGTCTTGGAAGAAAGCCCATTGGCGCAAAGGTAGCACTTGTGATCATCATATTGTCAAGATTACACAACGACAAAGATAACATTTTAAGATTCACAAGTTTAGCAATCTCAGCTAGGTTTACTTTACCTTGAGGAAAATTGTAACACCCGAAAGTTTGACCTTTTGGTAGGCTATGCGACTGAGCCTCGGTCGCCTGTGATTTATGCGACTGGAGGTCAACCGCATGGCTATTCGGCCGATTGGAGCTCAACCGCACGATTGGAGTTCAATCGCCCGAATGGAGTATGAGTCGCATGGAACATGTGCGACTGAGGTCCAATCGCACAGTGTTGATGCGACTGAAGGTTCAGTCGCCCCTGGACCAGATGCGACTGAGATGTGGGTATAAAAGGGGAGCAGCTCCATTCCCCTCCCCATTTTCAGTCGGGGAGAGAGAGCAAAGGGCGACAGAGAGCAGAAAGAGACCGAGAAGAGAAAGAAAGAGGGGAAGGTGCTGCCCGATTGTCGAGAAGCAAGCTAATTCGAAGCTCATCAACTTCTACCTGACAATGTGAGTTCTAGGACCCCTCATTTACATGTTTTTAACTGATTTTGGGGCTGGAATCACGTATAAACCCTAGTTTTGTAAAAGTGTAAGTTGACCCATTTGGGTGAATTTTGAGTAATGCGTTTATAGTGAGAAGTAGGACTTGTATATGTTTGTATGACGTCGTAGTATGAAACCCTGAGCTTTGGGAGGGTCAATTTGGGCTAAAAATGGGTTTTTGACGAGTTTGGGTGCGGGGGTTCGCGGCTGCTGTTCATGATGAACTCCAGTCGCAGCCCAGTTAGGGTTATGCGACTGAAGGGCCATTCGGCCGAATGAGTATGAGTCGATGTCCAATCGCCCGACTGAGGCCCAGACGCCCGATTGAGTCTCAGTCGCACGATAGGTGATGCGACTGAGAGTTTCGGTCGCATAAGTTCAATCGCAGAGTAGTTCAGTCGTACGGTTAAAGGTTAGTCGCATATAATCCAGTCGCATAGTGTCTAGTCGTACGGAAGGAAGTCCAATCGCCCGTTTGAGTACCCATTCGCATGATAGCCCAATCGTATGGCCCAGTCGCATGGAGGACATGCGACTGGTAGTAGTTCAGTCGCCCGAACAGGGCTGATGTGAGTGAATGTAGAATTGTATGTATGATGTATGTATGTTAGTATGATGTTGTCATGGTAGATGATGAATACTGATGATATGTAAGTAATTATGTTCCTTATGTGTATGTGTCTTATCTTTTAATAACTTTACGTGAATGAATGAACGAATGTAACGAATGTATTAAGAACGTAAAGTGAAAGATAATGAAAGAAGGAACATGATGAATGAATGCATGCATTAATGAATGAATGAATGTAATAAAGACTTGCAAGCAAAATGAAGGAGGTGCACACCCCTGGTAGGTGTTAGCTCAACGGTGTGCGGGTTAGCTACCCCGAAGGATGCACATCGGGGTCAGTCTTTGTGATTGACCAGAAGTATGTATGGGATCCTTGCCGCTTACCCTAGGTGACTGGATCAGCATTAGTGCACAACGTTCGTGATTGATCATCACAGGTCCAGCATCAGCATTTGTGCACAACGTTCGGGGTATAGCATATGGCATTGATCCAGAAGTAAAGTGAAAGATAAGTGGTGCATGTACCTACCCCAGGTGACTGGATCAGCATTTGTGCACAACGTTCGTGGCTAACTACCACAGGTCCAGCACCAGTAGTATGTATGATGAAAGCGGGGTATTGCACATGTCACCGAATGTAATGAACGTTCGAACGAAAGTAAAGAGAGTATGAATGAATGTAACGAATGTTCGAACGTAAGTAATGAATGTAAGAATGAAAGTAAAGTACGTACGAAAGTACGTGAAGTATGTATGTATGAAGGTAAATGAGAATGATGAATAGTACACGAATGAAAGTAAGTAACGGATGATGAGATAATAATAATAATATTATCTACGTGTACGTATGATGTGTGAACACATGTATGAAAGAGCAGTTAATAAGAATGAAAGTATGTTTTATTATAAAAACTAGAACTCACTCAGCAACGCTGACTTTTTACGTGTTTTCCAGTTCGCAGGTAGTGTTGCTGAGAATGGCACGAGGCGGCTACTCAGCTCTTTTGGGAGGGCATTCTCCATTTTGTAATGCTGCAACGTCACGTGTTGCGGGCCCATAACGCACGCAACAAGTCACGTTGCCTGCCATTACGAGGTTTCTTGAGGATCTGAATCAACGAGATTACTCAAGAAATCTCCTTTATATATTTTTGAATTTAATATCTTCTTTGTGAAGAAAAATATATTTTCTTATTTCGGTAGAGGTCGCTGTACGACCCTATGATTGTTGAGGAATATGCATCAGCAGCAATCATAGTGTAGTATGCCCCTATGATTGCTGAGGATTCGAATAAACGAGATTGTTAGGTAATCTCGGGTTTCTATGTGTCTCCCCAGCAATCATTGTAAGGTTAGGAAGTGTAAAGGAAGTTGTATTTTGTAATCGTGTCAATGATGTAATGACTATTATGAATGAATGAGAATGTATATATGTTTTCTTTATTAATTCCGCTGCGTATGTTATGATCATGTACTAAAAGTATGTTTACACATTGTTTATCTAAAATATATGCAATGAAGGACCGACTGTAGGGTGCCCGGTGAGCGGGGCCTTACAAGTTGGTATCAGAGCAAAAGTTTAAGTAAAATGGGTAAATTTTCATAATAAACCTAAACTTAAACTGAGAATGGGACAGGGAGAATGAGAATGCCATCTGAGTAGTCGCGTGCCATCAGGTATTTTCTTAAAGATTAACTGGTTATTATATGCGCATGTGATGTGAATTATGTGTACTGTTAGACTGAGATACTAATGTAGTCAGGATAGGTGATGCTCGGGGTACGAAGAGTAGAGTAAGTGGCTAATCACAACTGGCCACTGTAATTAGGGACTTATTATACTTGACATAAACTGAGCTATTTCCTTGAATGACCGTGTTGGTGTTTTAATCTTTCAGTGTGATAGAAGATGGTCGGTGATAGATCATCTGATGCTTCCCGTGATGGTGAACGTGGTGATGAGCCGCGTATCACGCGAGGAAGACTTAGGAAAGAGAAAGTAGTTCGTGAGGAGAACGAGATTCCTCACCAGGAAGAGACGGACGAAAGCGCCAAGTTGAGAGCCTCGGTAAAAGAGGCAGTGGTGGAGGAAGTGCACCAGGTTATGCAGACGATCTTACCGTCTGTAATGACAGAAGTGATGAAAGCAGTACGCGAGGATGATAGACGAGGGAGGAATCGGTCCTCGGGTAGACAGCAACGGGCAGGGGTAGAAACAGTATTGTCTGATGATGAAGAGGAAGAAGAGGAAGAACAGGTACGGGAAACAGCCCGGGGTTGTGATTATAGGAAATTCATGAGGTGCAAGCCTCCAACTTTTGATGGCTCCGGTACTGCTACTGATGCTCACCAATGGGTGATGGAAATGGAAGCTGTCCTCGATATTAGTGACTGCCAGGAGGACAAGAAGGTGAAGTTTGCTACCCACTCTTTCACAGGGTCGGCTTTATGCTGGTGGAAAAATATGGTTCAAGCCGAGGGTACCAGGGCAATAGGGAAGATGAAGTGGGCTGAGTTGAAAAGGCTGGTGATCGAGGAATTCAGTCCTCGTCGGGAAATGGATAGAATAGAAAGGGAGTTCCTGCAGCTGGAGGCGGGAACGATGACCCATCAGCAGTACACGACTAAGTTTAACGAGTTGGCGCTGTTGGTGCCAGAGCAAGTGACGCCGGTATCTCGAAAGATCAACCGGTATATTCAGGGGCTGCCATCCGAAATTCGTTGGCATTTGATTTCCGCCCGACCGAGTACTTTCAGGTCGGCGGTAGATTTAGCTGGGAGGTTGTATGATGAACGAGCTGCTTTGGTGAAATCTGAGGGCAGTAAGAAGGGAAGTGATGAGAGGAAGTGGCAAGGAAAGAGGTCTGGTCGGGGTGATACTTCGACAAGTAGTAAGAAGGCACGGGTTGATGATCGCCGTGTGGTCGTGACAAGTGCAGGGTCGAGAAAGTGTGAAAAGTGTGGGCGAGAGCACGGTGGTGAATGCAGATGGGGGCTGAATGTATGTTTTAAGTGTGGAAAGCCCGGTCATATGGCTAAGGAGTGTAGGGCGATGAAGTGCTTTAACTGCGGGGAAAGTGGTCATATGAACAAAGATTGCAAGAAGCCGAGGCCTGGGGGTTCCGGCGGGAAGAAGGCAATGGGTGAAGGGTCGAAGGCAAGCGCCAGAGCGTTCACGATGACGCAGGAAGAGGCGAGGACGGACCCTGATGTAGTGTCCGGTACGTTTCTGGTGAACCAAACTTTAGCCTCTGTATTATTTGATTCCGGTGCCAGTAGGAGTTTCATTTCTGTCGCTTTTTGTGCCAAATTGCCCGTTAATAGTAGACGTGTGGGGGTACCGTTTGATGTAGAGACTGCTATAGGTAAAACCACCAGGATTTCTGAGGTAATTGAGGGTTGCGATGTAGAACTGGAGGGTCACAAATTCCCAGTTAAACCCTTTGTGATGACGTTAGGTGGTTTCGATTTGGTGCTTGGGATGGATTGGTTGGCAGATTTCGAGGCGAACATTGTGTGTCGCAAGAAGATGATCAGTTTGACAGCGCCTGACGGTAGTCCAGTGATAGTTTATGGGGATCGGGTTACTACGATTCCGAAGGTGATCTCAATGGCAGTGGCGGGGAAATGTATGAGGCGTGGATGTAACGCCTATTTATGTTATGTGAAAGATGTAGAGAAGCCAGCACCATAACTGTCTGATGTTCCGGTTGTGTGTGAGTTCCCAGACGTGTTCCCGGAAGACTTATCGGGATTGCCACCTGACAGAGAGATCGAGTTTCAGATTGATTTAGTACCAGGCGCCCAACCTGTTGCCAAGGCACCATACCGATTGGCCCCGACAGAGATGAAAGAGTTGATGGAGCAGTTACAAGAGCTACTGGATAAGGGGTTTATTCGACCGAGTATCTCACCTTGGGGTGCTCCGGTCCTGTTTGTAAAGAAGAAGGACGGTAGTATGAGAATGTGCATCGACTACCGCGAGCTGAATAAGCTGACAGTAAAGAACAGATACCCCTTGCCGAGGATCGACGACTTGTTTGATCAACTTCAGGGTGCTAGTTGGTTTTCACGTATAGATCTTCGATCAGGCTACCATCAACTGAAGGTGAAGGAGCAGGATATCCCTAAAACAGCTTTTCGAACGCGCTACGGTCATTATGAGTTCCTCGTTATGTCCTTTGGTTTGACCAACGCGCCAGCTGCTTTTATGGACCTGATGAATAGGGTGTGCCGGCCGATGTTGGATAAATCAGTGATTGTATTCATTGATGACATCTTGATTTATTCAAAAAGCGAGACTGAACATGCCGGTCACATTCGCAAAGTTCTGGAGACACTGAGAAGGGAGAAGTTGTATGCAAAGTTCTCCAAGTGCGCATTTTGGTTGCGTGAAGTTCAGTTCTTGGGTCACGTGGTAAATCCGGATGGGATTCTAGTTGATCCGGCGAAAGTGGAAGCAGTAATGCAATGGAAGTCTCCGAAGACGCCGTCCGAGATCCGTAGTTTCTTGGGTTTGGCGGGCTACTACCGAAGGTTCATCCAAGACTTTTCCAAGATTGCTTCTCCGCTGACCAAGTTGACCCGAAAGGATGTGAAGTTTGTATGGGGTCAAGCTCAAGAAAAGGCATTCGAAGAACTGAAGACAAGATTGACCCAAGCTCCAGTATTGGCACTACCCGACGGGAGTGAGGATTTAGTGGTTTATTCCGATGCCTCCTACTCGGGGTTGGGATGTGTATTAATGCAGAGGGGAAAGGTGATAGCCTATGCATCCCGACAGCTGAAAGTTCATGAGGTTAATTATCCTACTCATGACCTGGAGCTAGCGGCCGTGGTTTTCGCGTTGAAGATTTGGCGGCACTATTTATACGGGACGAAGTGCACCATCTTCACAGACCACAAAAGCTTGAAGTACTTCTTCGAGCAGAAAGATCTGAATATGAGGCAGAGACGGTGGTTGGAACTAATAAAAGACTACGATTGTGAAATCCATTACCACCCGGGCAAAGCTAACGTGGTGGCTGATGCCCTTAGCCGAAAGGAGAGGCCCGAGCCGATTCGGGTGAAGGCGTACCACCTAATCATGACCTCAGACATGATGAAACAAGTCAGAGAGTTCCAGGATGAAGCACTGAAAGAAGATCATCTAAACTCTGAACGAATGAGAGGACTGGTAGCGGAGCTAGTAGAAAACACGACGGGCGTTAAAACCCGGTTTGGGCGTATGTGGATTCCTCGTCTCGGGGATCTACGAATGAAGATTTTGGATGAAGCTCATAAGTCCCGATACTCCATTCATCCCGGCGCCACCAAGATGTACCAAGACATGAAGAAAGATTATTGGTGGCCGGGTATGAAACGCGACGTGGTGGAGTATGTGAGTAAATGCCTCACGTGTTTGCAAGTGAAGGCGGAGCACCAGAAGCCGTATGGAAAGATTCAACCTTTGGACATCCCGGAGTGGAAGTGGGAACACATCACCATGGATTTTATCACAAAGCTGCCACGTACCCCTAAAGGGTATGATACGATCTGGGTGATTGTGGATCGATTGACGAAGAGTGCTCACTTCTTACCGATGCGGGAGACATATTCGTCCGAGAAGTTGGCTGATCTTTTCATCAAAGAAATTGTGACTCGTCACGGTGTACCGGTGTCGATCGTGTCTGATCGCGACACCCGGTTTACATCCAAATTCTGGAAGAAATTCCACGATGCTATGGGGACGAGATTGCATATTAGCACGGCTTATCATCCTCAAACTGATGGTCAGTCAGAAAGGACCATTCAGACCTTGGAGGACATGCTTCGGGCATGTGTTATTGATTTCGGAGGAAGTTGGGATGACCATCTGCCGTTAGCTGAGTTCTCGTACAACAACAGTTATCATGCTAGTATTGGCATGCCACCCTACGAGATGTTATACGGTAGAAGATGCAGGACCCCCGTCTGTTGGGGTGAAATTGGTCAGAAAGAATTGGGAAGCGTCGAAGTGGTAGAGGCTACGAATGAAAAGCTCGAAAGAATTAAAGCGTATATGAAGGCAGCCAAAGACCGACAGAAGTCGTATGCCGACAAACGACGCAGACCAATTGAGTTCCAAGTAGGAGACCGGGTTATGTTGAAGGTCTCACCTTGGAAAGGGATCATTCGATTCCGGAAGCGGGGTAAGTTGAGTCCGCGATATATAGGCCCTTTCCGAATCGTTGCTCGAGTAGGGGAGGTGGCCTATAGGTTAGATCTGCCAGACGAACTAAGTGGAATCCACCCGACTTTCCACGTGTCTCATCTGAGGAAATGTTTGGCAGACGAAGACATGGTCGTTCCACTGGGTGATATCGAGGTAGACGAAAAGCTCAATTATGTAGAGCAACCAGTGGCGATCATAGATCGCAAAGAAAAGAGATTGAGAAATAAAGTGGTTCCCCTTGTGCGTGTACAGTGGCGGCACAGGAAGGGATCCGAGTCAACGTGGGAAACCGAAGAAGAAATGAGGCAGCATTACCCACGATTGTTCGAAGAGTAACAGGTTTCGGGGACGAAACCTAAAATAAGGGGGGTGGACTTGTACACCCGAAAGTTTGACCTTTTGGTAGGCTATGCGACTGAGCCTCGGTCGCCTGTGATTTATGCGACTGGAGGTCAACCGCATGGCTATTCGGCCGATTGGAGCTCAACCGCACGATTGGAGTTCAATCGCCCGAATGGAGTATGAGTCGCATGGAACATGTGCGACTGAGGTCCAATCGCACAGTGTTGATGCGACTGAAGGTTCAGTCGCCCCTGGACCAGATGCGACTGAGATGTGGGTATAAAAGGGGAGCAGCTCCATTCCCCTCCCCATTTTCAGTCGGGGAGAGAGAGCAAAGGGCGACAGAGAGCAGAAAGAGACCGAGAAGAGAAAGAAAGAGGGGAAGGTGCTGCCCGATTGTCGAGAAGCAAGCTAATTCGAAGCTCATCAACTTCTACCTGACAATGTGAGTTCTAGGACCCCTCATTTACATGTTTTTAACTGATTTTGGGGCTAGAATCACGTATAAACCCTAGTTTTGTAAAAGTGTAAGTTGACCCATTTGGGTGAATTTTGAGTAATGCGTTTATAGTGAGAAGTAGGACTTGTATATGTTTGTATGACGTCGTAGTATGAAACCCTGAGCTTTGGGAGGGTCAATTTGGGCTAAAAATGGGTTTTTGACGAGTTTGGGTGCGGGGGTTCGCGGCTGCTGTTCATGATGAACTCCAGTCGCAGCCCAGTTAGGGTTATGCGACTGAAGGGCCATTCGGCCGAATGAGTATGAGTCGATGTCCAATCGCCCGACTGAGGCCCAGACGCCCGATTGAGTCTCAGTCGCACGATAGGTGATGCGACTGAGAGTTTCGGTCGCATAAGTTCAATCGCAGAGTAGTTCAGTCGTACGGTTAAAGGTTAGTCGCATATAATCCAGTCGCATAGTGTCTAGTCGTACGGAAGGAAGTCCAATCGCCCGTTTGAGTACCCATTCGCATGATAGCCCAATCGTATGGCCCAGTCGCATGGAGGACATGCGACTGGTAGTAGTTCAGTCGCCCGAACAGGGCTGATGTGAGTGAATGTAGAATTGTATGTATGATGTATGTATGTTAGTATGATGTTGTCATGGTAGATGATGAATACTGATGATATGTAAGTAATTATGTTCCTTATGTGTATGTGTCTTATCTTTTAATAACTTTACGTGAATGAATGAACGAATGTAACGAATGTATTAAGAACGTAAAGTGAAAGATAATGAAAGAAGGAACATGATGAATGAATGCATGCATTAATGAATGAATGAATGTAATAAAGACTTGCAAGCAAAATGAAGGAGGTGCACACCCCTGGTAGGTGTTAGCTCAACGGTGTGCGGGTTAGCTACCCCGAAGGATGCACATCGGGGTCAGTCTTTGTGATTGACCAGAAGTATGTATGGGATCCTTGCCGCTTACCCTAGGTGACTGGATCAGCATTAGTGCACAACGTTCGTGATTGATCATCACAGGTCCAGCATCAGCATTTGTGCACAACGTTCGGGGTATAGCATATGGCATTGATCCAGAAGTAAAGTGAAAGATAAGTGGTGCATGTACCTACCCCAGGTGACTGGATCAGCATTTGTGCACAACGTTCGTGGCTAACTACCACAGGTCCAGCACCAGTAGTATGTATGATGAAAGCGGGGTATTGCACATGTCACCGAATGTAATGAACGTTCGAACGAAAGTAAAGAGAGTATGAATGAATGTAACGAATGTTCGAACGTAAGTAATGAATGTAAGAATGAAAGTAAAGTACGTACGAAAGTACGTGAAGTATGTATGTATGAAGGTAAATGAGAATGATGAATAGTACACGAATGAAAGTAAGTAACGGATGATGAGATAATAATAATAATATTATCTACGTGTACGTATGATGTGTGAACACATGTATGAAAGAGCAGTTAATAAGAATGAAAGTATGTTTTATTATAAAAACTAGAACTCACTCAGCAACGCTGACTTTTTACGTGTTTTCCAGTTCGCAGGTAGTGTTGCTGAGGATGGCACGAGGCGGCTACTCAGCTCTTTTGGGAGGGCATTCTCCATTTTGTAATGCTGCAACGTCACGTGTTGCGGGCCCATAACGCACGCAACAAGTCACGTTGCCTGCCATTACGAGGTTTCTTGAGGATCTGAATCAACGAGATTACTCAAGAAATCTCCTTTATATATTTTTGAATTTAATATCTTCTTTGTGAAGAAAAAATATTTTCTTATTTCGGTAGAGGTCGCTGTACGACCCTATGATTGTTGAGGAATATGCATCAGCAGCAATCATAGTGTAGTATGCCCCTATGATTGCTGAGGATTCGAATAAACGAGATTGTTAGGTAATCTCGGGTTTCTATGTGTCTCCCCAGCAATCATAGTAAGGTTAGGAAGTGTAAAGGAAGTTGTATTTTGTAATCGTGTCAATGATGTAATGACTATTATGAATGAATGAGAATGTATATATGTTTTCTTTATTAATTCCGCTGCGTATGTTATGATCATGTACTAAAAGTATGTTTACACATTGTTTATCTAAAATATATGCAATGAAGGACCGACTGTAGGGTGCCCGGTGAGCGGGGCCTTACAAAAATAACCGCGGCCAGTCATCATATGACAAGCCAAGTTCAAAATCTCAAGTCGAGTACACCGCGTAAAAATCTCCCCAAATTTACCACTTTCAGAGTAAATCGAACACAACTCTAAGCTTAACAGATTTTGAAAACCACGAAAACTAGCGGGTGGATCTAACTGACAAGAACCGAGCTTCAAATGTTTCAACTCCACACAAGAGAAGAGATGTGAAGACAACTTTAGTGGTGTTGCATTCCTCTTATAAACAGTGAGATCCTTAATTCCATTTTGATTCAGGAACAAAAGCCAATGACTAATGTTGAATAATGTGCTTCAGTCTTAAAACTTCAGGGGCTAGTAGTGTCAATATTGTATAGTTGATGGGTTTAGTATGTAGATAGTTAGTTTGTTTGTGAATGGTTGTTATAAGTCGTTAAGTGAGGGTTAGAGAATTAGTTTTTCTCTACTAGTTTTCTTTTCATCTTTGTATTCAGCCTCGTTTATTCTTGGTTGATCTTTCAAGACTTGTTGATTGTTTTCGATTGATTGAGATCTTTCTATTCCGCATTAGTTTCAACAATTGGTATCAGAGCCCTCGGCTCTAAGTGATTATGCTGTGTTGATCAATCGAAAGGAACGAAGATGACATCGACTAAGTTTGATTTGGAAAAGTTCAATGGTAAGAACGATTTCTGTCTGTGGCGGTTGAAGATGCGAGCTCTGCTTGTCCACAGCGAAGTTGTGGATGCGCTGAAGGGCGAAGAGGGCATGCCGCGACCATGTCTGAAAAGGAAAAGAAAGAGATGATGGAGAAAGCCCACAGTGCTATAATTCTGAGCCTTGCCGATAGAGTGCTCAGGGAGGTTTCGAAAGAAACCACGGCTGCAGGTGTTTGGTTAAAGCTAGAGGGCTTATACATGACGAAGTCACTTGCAAATCGTCTGTACCTCAAGAAAAGGTTGTATACCTTTCAGTTGAATCAAGGAAAATCAATGGAGGATCACATAGATGAATTCAATAAGTTGGTTTTGGATTTGGAAAACATAGATGTGACCATTGAAGATGAAGATAGAGCAATAATATTCTTGGCTTCATTGCCACAGGTGTACGAACACTTTGTGGATACCTTGATGTTCGGAAGGGATACGTTGTCAATGGATGAAGTAGTGGCAGCCATGAACTCGAAAGAGTTAAAGAAAAGGGTAGAGATCAAAGAAGAAGGTGCTGATGGTCTCATTGTTAGAGGAAGATCTGAGGTCAAGGGTGTTAGATTCAAAGGGTCTGTAAGGTCAAAGTGGAGGACCAAAAGAAGGTGTTACATTTGTAATTCAGAGCAGCACCTCAAGAAAGATTGCCCTGAGAATAACAGGAAGAAAAGGGTGGACCAAAAGTATTCAAAGAACACTACAACTCAGTCACCAGACACTAGTTCTGAGGGTATGACAGTGCAGATGTTCTGGTAGCCACAAATACTTGTGTCAAGAATGAGTGGATATTAGACTCAGGCTGCTCCTATCATATGACCTCTAGAAAAGAGTTCTTCCAAGAATTGCACATGGAATGTCAAGGTGTAGTTCAATTGGGGGATGACAGGCCTTGTGATATACAAGGTATTGGAGCGATCAGTTTCAAGATTAACAATGGTTCAGTGATAACCCTGGAAGATGTCAGGTATATTCCTAGCCTAAAGAGAAATCTGATATCCCTTAGAACATTTGAGAGTAGTGGGTATTATGTTAGTCTCAAAAATGGCAAAGCTAAGGTCATTAAAGGAGCAATGACTGTCTTGTCTGGTACAAGAAAGAGAAATAATGCCTACTTCTTAGATGGAAAGGTCTTGCTGGGCAATGTGAATGTTCTTGAGGGGAGAGAAGATTCAACTACCATGGTATGGCATAAGAGAATGGGTCATATCAGCACCCAAGTCTTAGTGAGCTTAAGAAGCAACAGTTGATCAACAATGTTCAAGACTGTGATGCTGGGTTTTGTGAACATTGTGAGATGGGAAAAGCTCATAGGGTGAAGTTCAGCAAGGAAAACACATCACTCAGAGAGTGTTAGAGTATATTCATGCAGACTTATGGGGTCCTGCAAGGACTGAGTCTCTTAGGGGTACCAGGTATTCCTTTCGCTGATAGATGACTATTCACGGAGGGTTTGGGTTTTTGTGATGAAGCACAAAGATGATACTTTCATGAAGTTTAAGGAATGGAAAGTCTTAGTTGAGACTCAAACAGGAAAAAGAGTAAAAAGGTTAAGGACTGACAATGGTTTGGAGTTTTGCAATATCTTATTTGATAAATATTGCAGAGAATATGGTATAGCAAGGCATTTAACAGTTGCTAGAACACCACAACAGAATGGCCTGGCCGAACGTATAAATAGAACCTTGTTGAATAAGTTGAGATACTTATTGATTAGGGCTGGTATGCCTAAGAAGTTCTGGGCAGAGGCTTTAGCTACTGCTGCTCACCTGGTGAACTTGTCACCATCCTCAGCCATAGGTATGAAAACACCTATGGAGAAGTGGTCAGGTAGACCTGGTGATTATTCAAGACTCAGGGTATTTGGATCATTAGCTTATGCTTATGTTAATAAGGGAAAGCTTGAGCCAAGAGCAGTGAAGTGTGTAATGTTAGGATACCCTGAAGGTGTCAAAGGGTATAGATTGTGGAGAATGGATGATGAGAAGCCTAAGGTGATGATTAGTAGAGATGTTGTGTTCAAAGAAGATAATGTGTATAAGGATTTGATTGGAAATGTGGAGGCTGGGAAGTCTCATGCGGATAAGCCAGAAAATGGGGTTCAGTTTGAGGTGGAGCCTAATGAACCTGATGTTGCTGGTCCAAGTAGTAGTACTACTAATGTTGGTGATACTAGTGGAGCTAGTTCAAGTGAAGCTGTCAACTCTCATAGTATAGCTTAAAGCAGGCCAAGAAGGCAAATTATTCCTCCTGCCAGATATAGAACCAATGATGATATATCTGCATATGTGTTTAATGTTGCTGAGAATGAAAGTGTATATGAACCAATCACTTATGAGGATGCAATCAATTCTTCTAACAAGGAGAAATGGATTCAAGCTATGAAGGAGGAAATGGACTCACTCCAGAAAAATCAGACCTAGAAACTTGTTGATGCTCCTAAACATCAAAAGTTAGTGAGTTGCAAATGGTTGTACAAGCTTAAAGAAGGAATTGATGGAGTTGAGGCACCAAGGTTTAAAGCCAGGCTGGTGGCTAAAGGTTTCACTCAGGTGGCTGGTGTGGATTATAATGAGATTTTCTCTCCAGTTGTAAAACACTCTTCAATAAGATTAATGTTGTCACTAAGTGTTGTTAATGACTGGGAAGTAGAACAGCTGGATGTTAAGACAGCCTTTCTTCATGGAAATCTTAAGGAAGACATTTACATGAGTCAGCCAGTTGGTTTTGAAGTTGAAGGGCATGAAGACAAGGTGTGCTTGTTAAAAAGGTCCTTGTATGGGCTTAAACAGTCTCCAAGCAGTGGTACAAGAGATTTGTTGATTACATGATCTCTCAAGGTTTTCACAGGAGCTCTTATAATAGTTGTGTATACTATAAAGAGTGTGAGATGGGAGGATATATGTATATACTGCTATATGTTGATGATATGCTTGTTGCAAGCAAGTTAAAATGTAATGTTGATGCTACCAAGCAGATGTTAATGCAAGAGTTTGATATGAAAGAGCTTGGGGAAGCAAAGAAAATTTTAGGAATGGAGATTGTAGGAACAGGAAGCTTGGATTGATAAAGTTAACTCAAAAGGGATATATTAATAAGTGCTTAAGACATATCATATGGGTCAAAGTAAGTCTGTGACAATTCCTTTTGCCCAACATTTTAAGTTGTCTAAGCAGGATAGCCCTTGCACAGTTGAAGAGGAAGAGTTTATGAAGAATGTTCCTTATGCTAGTGCTGTAGGTAGTTTGATGTACCTTATGGTATGCACTAGACCAGATCTTGGTTATGCTGTAAGTGTTGTGAGCAGATACTTAAGTAATCCAGTCAAACAGCACTGGGAGGCAGTAAAATGGATATTCCGGTACCTGAATGGTTCTAGAGATGTTGGAGTAATATATGGTGAACATACTGATGTTAATCATGCTATTGCTGGGTTTGTAGATGCTGATTTTGCAAAGGATCCGGATAAAGGAAGATCTATGACTGGATATAGTTTTATGGTGTATGGAGGGTTAGTAAGTTGGAGGTCCTCTTTACAACATGTAGTTGCTTTATCTACAACTGAAGCTGAGTATGTGGCTCTTACTGAGGCTGTTAAAGAAGCTATATGGCTCAAAGGCTTGTGTCTCAACTTGGTATAGCAGTTGGTGATGTGGTTGTTTGGTGTGATAATCAAGGAGCAATCAATTGTCCAAGAATCATTTATATCATGAGAGAACTAAGCATATAAATATGAAGCTGCATTTTATTCGAGATGTGGTGAATTCTGGACAGGTTCATGTTGACTCAATTGACACTCTTGATAATGCATCTGATATGTTAACTAAAGCTTTAGCTGGGTCTAAGTTTCAGCATTGCTTGAAGTTGCTGCATGTATCTTAGTGTTGTTGTTTTAATTCTTTGCACAAGGTGGAGTTTGTTGAATAATGTGCTTCAGTCTTAAAACTTCAGGGGCTAGTAGTGTCAATATTGTATAGTTGATGGGTTTAGTATGTAGATAGTTAGTTTGTTTGTGAATGGTTGTTATAAGTCGTTAAGTGAGGGTTAGAGAATTAGTTTTTCTCTACTAGTTTTTCTTTTCATCTTTGTATTCAGCCTCGTTTGTTCTTGGTTGATCTTTCAAGACTTGTTGATTGTTTTCGATTGATTGAGTTCTTTCTATTCCGCATTAGTTTCAACAACTAATATACTGAAAAGGTACACAGAAACTACTGTCTATGTAGAGGACAAACTTTGTAATGTTACCTTTATGATGAAGAAGAAAATTACTTATAATGGTCCAGTAAGTATCACTACTGTGACGCTTTCGCGATAAATACTTATACAAGTTCTCATCAAACACGAGTCGGGTAAGCATGCATAATCCACTTAAACCGCCAGTTTTCGATAAGATACTCGTCCTCATTACATGTTGTAATAGCAATCGATCGAGAATATTAGTTACCACATTATCAGGCATGCTGCTAATAATATCTAAATCTTGTTTGCATGCTTTATGTGTCCTCACATAGTTCCATATATCATCCTAACAATAAGAAATATATCAATCGTATATTCATGAGTTTTAACAATTATATAGAATTGAAAATGTAGTTTCAAAACTATAGGATATGAGATGTTGTAAACTAGTGATGGTAATCATTAAACAGATTTAGTGAAAAGTGCATACTAATGGGTAGAAAACTTGTCGTCGGAATCACGAGGAAGAAGGATGATTTATAATAAGTTTATCTATAGATTTAAAAAAATCGTTTTTTTAAACTTTACAAAGTAACAATACGTTGCTATATGTATATGTTAATATTTTGAAGTTTAACATTAAGTTATATTAGAAAGTCTATTAAATTTGTGTAAAATTGGTGTTTTATAAATTAAACTAATTTTAGTAACCCGTGTATTATGTGTGTTTAATAAATAAAATATTAAAGAAAATAAAAAATTATTAATTATAAAACAATATTCTAAAAAAGACATGATTGAAATACGAGTCAAAATTATAATTAATACAACAATGATATCAACTTTTTAAACTTTTTTATTTAAAATAAACTAAACACTTTGTTTCAAAATAAACCATTTAATTTCTTTTATTATTATAACTCCCACTTTTAATTATTTTTATTAATAATATTTTACTTTTTAAAAAACACCAATTTTAAAATATTTTTATTGAAAAAAGAATACATTTTAGAAAAATTTCTTATTTTATAAAAAAATTATTTTTTATAAATAACATTAATAAAAAGAGCTTTTTTAAGATTTTTAAATAGTATTTTTAACCCATTAAAAATTAAATAATATTATTAATAACTATAGTAATTATTAAATAGAAGAGAGAAACAAGAATATTTTGTTGAGGATAAATGCGATGTTGCCACATCCTCTTAGTTACTGTTATATTAGAATACCAACTTTAGTAAAATTGGTATTACACGGGTTGAATAAATAAAACATTAAATAGAATAAAATTTAGTAATTATAAAAAAATAGTTTAATATAGTGTTCTTGCGGCCGGATTGGACCGGCCGGTCCGACCGGTTCGACCGGGGATTGGTCAGGTGTCCGGTCCGGTCTGCTATGGTTCGTTTTGTCTGGTCGAACCGGCTGGTTCGTCCTGAACCAGTGGTCGGACCGGGAAACTGGACCGGTTCGGACAAGATTTTTGTGTTTTTATTTTTATTATTTTTATGCGTAAAAACAGGGTGTTGAACCATAAATTAGTGTGTTAGATATATAAATATAGTTAAGTTTTATATATACTATAAAAAAAAGGAGTTACCCTACCGTGTAACACAAGTTAACTCCTCGTTCACTTTCAACTCTCTCTCTGCAAACTCTCTCTCTGCAACACCGACACATCTCCAACGTTCAAATCTCCGACCACATCCTCCCCCCCCACCGACGACCACCGGCGACCACCGGCGCCCTCCGACGACCTATCCTCACCGGCGACCTCCGCCGGCCTAAGCTCTCTCGATCCCGATCGACCGAGAACATCCGAGAACATCTCTCCCGATCGACCCGAGAGACCCGATCGACCCCTGCTACGCAGCCGAGAACATCTGAAGAACATCTCTCTCGATCGACCCCTGCTACGCAGCCGAGAGCATCTCACTCGATCGACCTCTGCTTCTCATCCGAGGGCATATCTCTCGATCCCGATCGACCTCTGCTACTGGTTTACCGCTGTTAGTCTTCTTCTGCCTTGGATTCGCAACCCTAAGTGAAGGTTGCTAAATCTAGGGCTCATCTAAAGAACCGCACATCTGGTGAGATTGTTCCATCTCTCTCTTTTAGTTTCTAGTTTAGGCTGATATTGGCTGGGTTAGGAGTACCAGCAGCTGTTGAGATATTCTGTGTTGCTTTCTGTTGTTCTTACTGGTTACTGGTTTACTGGTGCATCATTTGTGTGATCTGTTTTCTGTTGTCCTTTACTGGTTTGTGTGATTTTAATCCTTGACTCTTCTTGAGTCTGATATAATTCTTGTCTATTTTTCTGCTGACCGTTTAGTTCTGTGGTTTGTGCCTAATTGATTAGTGGTTATAACTTGCTGATTAGTTGTATAATTATTAGTGTTTTGATATTAATTGTTGAGTAAGTTGTATATTGTGGTTGAGTTGGTGTGTTGAGCATTTGTTGGTTGTTGTCTTCATTTCTGGTCAATCTTAGAACTGTTCTCTACATAGGTTTCATTGGCTTATTTGAATCTATACTCAGGATAGTGTGTCATTGTGTGAAGTGGTGATCATTGTTGCTATTTTTTGATTAAGTTCTGGTCCATCGTGTGTTGTTGACCGCGTGTGACGGATTGCTTTTGATTGTGCTTTACTTCTGCTACAATTCCTTTTTTAGGGGTTTGTTCCTACTGGACCTTGTCAGCTAATATAGACAGCAGATGTAATTATGCTGCCCCGAGATCATGTTCAGTGACGAGAGGTGCGAATACAAGGAAAAAGGATTTAGATTAAGAGTGGCATCATGGAATGTAGGAACCCTAACTAGTAAGTTACTAGAGTTAATTGATGTGCTAAGGAAACGTAGGGTCCAGATAGCGTGTCTCCAGGAGACTAGATGGCAGGGTGAGAGAGCAACAGAGTGCAATAGTTATAAACTATGGTATTCAGGGTCTGACGGAACGAAAAATGGAGTAGGGTTTCTAGTTGCTAAGGAACTCCAAGATAATGTAGTGGAGGTAAGAAGATACGATGATAGAATTATGCTGTTAAGAATAGTAATAGGGGATGAAGTAGTGGCAGTAGTTAATGCGTACGCTCCACACGTTGGACTAGGAGAAACAGAAAGAAAAAAGTTCTGGGAGAGTTTAGATCACGTTATGGGTGACATACCTACAGACGAAAAAATATGCATAGGAGGAGATTTAATGGGCATATCGGTAAGGATAATGACCACTTCCAGTTGGTGCATGGAGGCTTCGGGTATGGCCTTAGGAATGAAGGCGGTAGGGAGCTTCTTGACTTTGCAGTAGCGCATGACTTAGGAATCATAAATTCATTTTTTAAGAAAAGAGAATCGCATCTAATCACGTTTAGCAGCGGCGGGAGACACGCGCAGATAGACTATTGTTGACGAGGAGAGAAGATCGTAGCTCGTGGAAGGACTGTAAGACAATCCCAGGAGAGACAGTTGTGACACAACATCATATGTTAGTGGCGGATATACGCGTGAAGAGACCAATTGTCCAACAAAACAAGAGAATTAGACATACGATCAAATGGAGCCAGCTCAAGGACGAAAACATTGCCATTTTTAGAGATAAGGTTATACCAATGAACCATCCTGGACCACAGGAAGACGCAAACCAAAAGTGGGAGGCCATGGCAAATACGCTCATCCAAGCAGCTAAAGAAACGCTTGGAGTTACAACAAAGAGGACAGTCGACCATAAGGAATCTTGGTGGTGGAACGAAAATGTACAGGAGAAGATATGAATTAAACAACAAAGTTTCAGAGAGCTTATACGCTGTAACAATGAGGAAGACGCCCAGAGCTAAAAGATAAATACAAGGAGGCTAAGAGAGAGGCGAAGAAATTGGTGTCAGAGGCAAAGAACGCGGCGTATGAGATGATGTATAAACGACTAGAGACGAAAGAAGGAGAGCATGACATGTTTAAGTTAGCCAAGGCAAGAGACAGCAGAAGACAAGATCTGAGAATTGTGAAGTTTATAAAGGCTGCGGATGGAAAAGTTTTGGTGAATGACAATGACATCAAGGGGAGATGGAAAACTTACTTCGATAACCTTTACAACATAAATAACCCAAATCAACAAGCTGAGATAGATAATACAGCCCAAACAACACAACAAAACAATTGCTATTGTAGTAGCATCACAGTAGACGAAGTTACGAGAGCTATGAAGAAAATGGGAAGGGCTAAAGCGGTGGGGCCAGACAACATACCGATTGAAGTGTGGAAATGTCTGGGAGATGAGGGGCTCAAATGGCTAACAGATTTATTCAACACTATCTTTACGACAGGGAAGATGCCGGACCAGTGGAGAACCAGTGTAATAGTCCCCATATATAAGAAAAAAGGAGATGTACAAAGTTGCGAAAATTACAGGGGAATAAAGCTATTGAGTCACACGATGAAATTATGGGAAAGAGTTATCGACAAGAGAATTAGACGAGAAACTCAGATAGCGTCAAACCAATTTGGATTATGCCAGGACGCTCTACGACAGAAGCAATACACGTCATAAGGAGGATAATGGAGAAATACAGAGAAAAGAAAAGGGACCTCCATATGGTATTCATCGACCTAGAAAAGGCCTATGACAGCATTCCGCGCCAACTAATTTGGGAAAGTCTACGACTTAGAAGGGTACCAGAGAGGTATATCAAAATAATCAAGGATATGTATGATGGGGCAAAAACGTGTGTGCGAGCCCTGATCGGAGACACAGACTCATTCACAGTGGAAGTGAGACTCCACCAAGGATCGGCGCTGAGCCCATTCCTCTTCACAGTAGTGTTGGATGAGATGACCAAGTCTATACAGCAGCCAGTTCCGTGGTGCATGCTCTTTGCGGATGATATTGTCTTAATATCGGAATCTAAAAGGGTGCTAAACGACAAGCTAGAACAGTGGAGAGCAGCACTAGAGCGCAAAGGTTTAAGGATAAGTCGCTCTAAGACAGAATACATGCATTGTAACTTTAGTGGCGAGGCGGAAGAGGACACCAAATCAGTATTCAGGGTATGGCGGTCCCACAAACGTCTAAGTTCAAATACCTGGGCTCGTACTTGCAGGAGGACGGAGAGATAAACAACGATGTAGCGCACCGTATTCAAGCAGGATGGTGCAAGTGGAGAGCAGCATCAGGGATCCTATGTGATAAGAGGTTTCCAGCAAAACTAAAGGGAAAGCTATATCGAGTGGCAATACGTCCAGCTATGTTATATGGAACAGACTGCTGGGCCATAAAGAAATCGCACGAGAAACAAATAGAGGTAGCGGAAATGCGAATGCTGAGGTGGATGTGCGGTCACACAAGACTTGATCGGATAAGAAACGAAGTATTTAGACAGAAGCTAGAAGTGGCTTGTATCGCAGATAAAATACGAGAGGGAAGATTAAGATGGTTTGGGTATGTCAAGAGGAGACCAATGGCGGCACCAGTTAGAGCAGTAGAAAACATCATATTAGAGGGTAGGAGGAGTAGAGGAAGACCTAGATTGACTTGGGAAGAGGTAATTAGGCGAGATATGATACACTTGCACCTCTCTGAGCACATGATCGAGGATAGGACTGAGTGGAGGCGTAGAATTAAAATTAAGGACTTCTAGTTCGACCTATAGACAGGAAGGGTATTTGAAGTCTGGTTGCGGGGCTTGATGTCTAAGTAGCCCCTATCTGCCCTTTAACGGTGATTCTACATGCACCTGGGATATATGTATGCTAGGTGTTGTATGATTTATTGTGTACTGTATGCTATGTGTTGTATGATTTATTGTATGATGTCTTGCTATCGTTATGGCTTTTTGTATACTGTATGCTATGTGTTGTATGATTTATTGTATGATGTCTTGCTATCGATATGGCTTTTTGTATACTGCATGCTATGTGTTGTATGATTTATTGTATGTGGTCTTGCTTTCAGTATGGCTTTTGCTATCGAGTCGGGGGTCTCTTTGGAAGCGGTCTCTCTACCTAACAAGATAGAGAAAGACTCGCCTACACCTACCTCCCCAGACCCTGCTCTTGAGTGGGATATACTGGGTTTGTTTGTTTGTTTGTTTGTATATAAATTACTTATATTTGATTATATATATATATATATATAATATACTATATATATATATATTATGACGTTATCCGGTCTTAAATCCGGTCCGACCACCAAACCAGTAAGACGTTCGGTTCGACGTCCGATCCGGATCTGAAACATTGGTTTAAATAAGATATGACTGAAATTACATATGAGTAAGGTCTATAATAAGAAAACATTAATATTAATATTAAAAAATTGTTTTTAAAAAACACTATTCATTTTGTTTCAAAACAAACTACTTTATAAATATCCTTTCTATAAATTTCTTTATTATAACCTCCAATTGTAATTATTTTTAGTTTAAAAAAATGTATTTTTAAAAACTCCAATTTAACTATTTTGTATTTTTTAAAAAATTGATGTTTTAAAAAATCTTATTATATAAAACTTATTTCTTTAGAAAACGTTATTTCTTTAGAAAATAAAAAGATATATTATTTAATATAATAAAAACTATTTTAATCTAAATCTAAAAGAATTAAAAATATTAAAATCCAGATTAAGCTCTTAGAAGTTTTAGAATAAAGCCCACAAACTCGACGATAGTCTTGGAACAGGCATTGTCAAGATTACAAAGGAACAAATTACTATTTTTATTAATAGATTTGTTCGGTGGTTTTTTTTCTTTTTTTCATTTTGTTTGTTTGTTTGTTTGTTTGTGTTTTTCTTGGTTTGTTTTGGGTGTGGGTTCGAGGTGGGGGTGGGGTTTTTTATGGGTTTTTTGTGTTTGGACACGTGTCTTTGATGTGTTTTGATTATGTTCGTTTATAGAGTTCGTTAACATTGTCTTTCTCCGGGTTCCTGCTTTTTTTCTTTCGTTATCGATACTCTGACGATTCTCGCTATTAAGGTTGGTTTTCTTTTTGTTTACTCTTTTCGTGGCTTTGATTTTCGTCGGTTTTCTATTTTGGACCGTGTCACCTTCTTGCGGCTTTGATTTTTGTCTGTTTTGTATGTGGTGTTGGGCTTTGATTTAGTTTTTGGGTTCTGTATGTTGTGATGTTTTAGGATTTGGAGTTTTGGGTGTTTTACTTGGTGTGTTTTACTTTGTGTTTTTTGCTGATTTTGTTGTTTTGAACCTTCATTTTGATTTTGATTTTGATTTTGGTTTAGGGTTACATTAAAACTCGCATAGGCGCGACAACGCGCGACGCCAAAACCTAGTTAAGATAAAACTTTGAGGTTGCAAGCTTTGCAATATCGATCAGCTACTTTTACTTTGCAGGTTAAAGGTAAGAAACCCATGTTCAAAATCTCAAGTACATGATCCGAGCGAAAAACTAGCCATTTCGCGCTTGCGAATTCCATCCACCAATCTAAACTCGATCAATAAATTTGGAAAACCATTAAAAGATTGAAAACTTGTTGGAGGATCAAAACAACAATAAACAAACTTCAATGTTTCAACTCCAAACAAGAGAAGAGATGAGACCTTTAAAATGAAGAAAAAACCTACTTATAATTATCACGAAACTACGTACCACCATCTGTTTTTAGTAATACTCAATAAAGTTTATATTGGATACGAGTTGGCTAAGCATAGTCCACTTAAACATCCAGTTTCTTGACAAGATACTAGTCCTCACTGCATCTTGTATATTTAAGCTCCCATTCTAATCATTAAGTTCTCAAAATATTCATTTTTCCCCTTAACGTTATTCAAAATGTCCCCTCCAAAAACTTCTTCTCAAAATGTACCCTCCGACAAGGCGACGACGCTCTAAAACATAGTCGGGGGTGCCCGGCCACTCAAAAATTGTACGTGTTAGTGCGGTCGCCAGCGCTATGTAGGCGTCGCGCGCATTGTGATTTTGAAAAGAAAGTTGACTTTTTTGTTAAAGGACACGTATACAATTTTGAGCGGCAGTTGACTTTTTTGTTAAAGGACACGTATACAATTTGAGCGGCTCGCTATACAGGCGCCAACACATGTCGTAGAGATGTCGGCACCTTATCTGGATGAGACATTTGAGAAAAATTGGGAGGAAATGGAATTTTGAGAATCTTCCCTATTTCGTTCTTAGTTTAAATAGTTAACCCGGTCTAACTTTTCGTTTATTTTTTTTATCTTGTTATTAATCTTCTTGTTAGATCGTTTTTAGAGGGAGAAAAAGTATTAAAAAAGGTAATGATAAAAATATTAAAAAATATTATTTAATTAAGAATGAGGGAGAAAAAGTCATGATTTATAATATAATTATAATGATAAAATAGAAAACGTTATGTGAATGCTCTTACGAGTTAAAAACATTGCAGAATGCAAAATACAAAGCCAATTCACGTATACACTAAAAAATTACACAATCCACGATCCAACTGTCTGAATGTCCGGCTTAGGTTTTTTTTTATCGATCTGAAACATAAACCAAGCCGACCACTACAGTTTGAAAGTACCTAATCGCAACTCGTATGGGCAAACAATTCATAATATTAGTTATCTCGTTCTCTAGCATGTTACAAATAATATAATAGCATCTGATGTAAATTCATACACATATGCAAGAAATAAAGGACAAGTTCAAAACAATTTGAAATTAGTAGAGTTTGATTTCAGCTATCGGGGAGGCTCGACGGAGCTTCAACAACTTCCTGACAAACAACTTTTCACTCGACTCTAGAGACGGACAGGATGAATCACAATCTGTTTTAGGAAGGGAGAACACGCAAGTAAATACTTTATCAAGAATACTTCATTCTCAGAACCTTTCAACTCTTGAAACACCACATTCCGAAGCTGCAACGGCCTCGTTGTGTTGTTCTCTTCCTCCAGAATCATAGGTGACGGGTCAGTATCCTGCACAAATAACTAGTATTCAAATGCAACCGACTATATACAACTCATACAAGACTATAAGACAAGCAGTATGATACTGACATATGTAAAAGTTTCTCTGATTTCAAGGGTCTGTAGATTCGGGGAGCATCTAATCAATTCAAAAGCACATGATGACACAATACCATCGCCTAAATCTATTCTTGTTAATTTAAGATCCTTGAGGCAGGGAAAGGAGGCAAGTGACCCCTTTTTAGCACCACCGTCTGTCAACTATAAGAAAAGTGGTAAATTAATTGGTTAGAGATTTCATACCCTTGTTGCACTATAATGAATACGCTGTAAAATATAGATAGTTTTTACTAAGATCATTTCAGAATATGAAGAAATGAGACTAAACTTCAAGAAGACCAAACTTTGCCTTACCTTGCACATAACAAAATCCAACTCAAGTTTTTGAAGTTTTGGTAGGAACCCACAAGTTCAAAGATCTACTGGAATTTTGACCATATCATCAAAAAACACAATGACAAAGTTAACCTTTTGAGCTTTGCAAGTTTTTCAATCTCAACTAGTTTCATTTTGCCAACAGAATAAATTTCCATGCTTATTCGATGCGGCAAGATCCCACGCAAACGCAAGTTCAAAACTTCAAGTAAGGGACAGCGAGTAATAAATTCCCCAAATTTACCGCTTTTAAACTGTACCATATAGCACTCTAAACTCAATAGGTTTGGAAACCATGAAAACGAGCTGGAGGATCGAAACAACAGTAATAAAGCTTCAAATGTTTCAACTCTAAACAAGAGAAGAGATGAGTAGGCAACTTAAGTGGTTGACCATGCTTCTTACAAAATGTGAGATCTTTAATTCCTTTTGTGGACAAGAACAAAATCCAATGGTGGATATCTTCGTCACTTAATACCGAGTAGCTTTGATCTTCTATGTAGAGGACAAACTTTGTTATGGTACCTTAAGATGAAGAAGAAGCCTACTAATAATTCTCCATAATTGCTTTCGCCTTTTCTTTGTAGTAAATACTTAAAGAAGTTATAGTCAAATATAAGTTGGCTAAGCATAGTCCACTTAAACCTCCATTTTCTTGATAAGATGCTTGTCCGCACAGCATCTTGTAAAGGCAATCGATCCACAATATTAGTAACCACAATATCCGGCATGACGCTGATAAAATCTTCTCGATCAAACTTGGATGCTTTATGTGTCCCCTGAATCAGTTCCATTATTCTAACAAGAAAGATTTTTGTTAATGGTTTCATCAAACAGATGTTACACGAGATTTAAAATTCAATTTACCAAGCTAATACTTGAATTCTGAACATTGGAAATTAAGCACAAATGTTTTTAGTACCAATGAATGAAAACAATGCTCCTAATCATATGAATGTGATTCAATACAATAGGAAAAATGCATGCCCGAAACCAAACCCTAGTTTCATAGACCTAACGATACGATACGAGAAACAAATACTCTCGATTACCAACTGTGAAGTAAAGATCAAGAACACATATCCGAATATGAACAATCAGAAGCAACAGCAACTTATAGAAACTTTTAAACATAATCTAACCTTGAGAGTTGAAACTCGTATAGTCGTATCTTCCGATGAGTGATGGAAGAATTACTTCCGATCAATTTAGGCTCAGAGTGACGAGGGTTAAACATTTATTACCTCTCATAAAACAAAGTTAATCAATAACGTTTTCTATGCCCCACCCTTTGGTGGAGCGGCAAAGGCTTTCAACCATTAACAGGGAGATCAGGGATTCGACCAGGTAAATGAATTATAATTAAGAAAGTAACCTTTTAAAAAAAAATCAATAACGTTTTCTAAAGACACATGTCAATTAACGAGAGCATCAAAATTAAATTTACAGTCTAAAATTTATTAAATTGTGATTGTATTTATTTTAGAGTGAGGTTATTTTACAAGTGTATTTTTGCTACAAATTGTGAGAGACACAATGAGGCTAAAAAAGTCACAAAAAATTTACATTTCACAATGTAAATCGAATTTTAAAAAAACACTTCGGAGCCTTTGTTCATCTCGTTGTCCTCTTTCAAAAAAAATAAAAAAATATTTTTTTTCATTGTATCATTATATGACACAATGATGTCATTGTATCATTATATGACACAATGAGGTCATTGTATCATTATATGACACAATGACGTCATTGTGTCTTTTATATTGACACAATGAGGTCATTGTGTCTTTCATAATGACACAATAAAGTTATTGTGTCTTTTATAAATGACACAATAAAAAAACATTAATTTTTTTTATTTTTATTTTTTATTTTTTTTCTTATTGAGGACGACTAGGGGAAAGCTCCGAATTACTTTTTAAAATTCAATTTTGATAGTGAGATATAATTTTTTTATGTATTTTTTTGACTCATTGTGTCTTTTTTTGACTCATTGTGTCTTCTCACACTTTATAGCAAAAATACACTGTGTATTTGAACTTTTTTCTTTATTTTAAAAGCTATGATTTTTAATTTAAATATATAATTATTAATTATTTTAAAAACAATCAACAGTTATCATAACTAATATTTTAAATAGCTTTCATGTTAGAAATTGATATGATTTAAGTTTTAAATTGTTTTCGTATTAAAATTTAATATAAAAAAGTGTAGAATTACTGATTATATTTGAACTTTTAATGTTTAAATTGTCTTAAAATTTCATATATATTAAAGAAGTAACTGTTTGAAAATAAAACCTTAGTGCAATAAAAATACAGTAAATTGTTATTTATTTACACTAAAACTAAAATTAATATTAATATTTAAGTTAAAGAATTTATAATCAAAATTATACGATAAATTATCGCTCATTATAACAATTTATGTCATAAAATGGCAAATTGTTTTAGAAATAAAATTCAATAATATATGAACAAACGATATTAAAAAATTGATACTACAGTAATCTTCGGATTTAGACATTATTTAAAATAATTTATATAAATATAATCTTCATCATCTTTGTATTTTCGAATGAATAATTCAAAAAGTCAGTTAGTGATTTAAAGATAAAATTGCTGCTTTTTGTTTACTCATATTATTTTAAGAAATTTCTACACAAAAAATAGAACTAAAAGTATTTACTTTTTAATTACCTTGATATGAAGAAAGATGACCGCACAATTATAGTAAGAATAATTAAATTTTAAAAAAGTTAATGTTCACGATCGAAATATATTTATGGATGAGGTGGTACATTTTAATTTAATTTAATTATTTGTTATATCTATTCTTAAAAATTTTAGTACTTAACTTTCTAATTAAAATATTTTATTGTAATTCCAAGATATCATAATACAACCAAACCTATGGAACATAATATTTTATAATGTTTAAAAACGATCTACATGAAAATAAATATTTTTATTCATAAGTCATTGTTTATTGAAAAATATTTAAAATTCAAGCATTTTGATAATTAACATATATTACAAAACGTATTTACTTTCTAGGTTTTAAATATGATTTTGACTTCACTACCTTTTAATCTATTTTAGATCGTTTCATTTCTCAAAAATCACATTACTAAGAGTGGGCACCAAACTCCATGTTGACAAATGTCAAAACGTCTAAGTTTTTCTGAAAATGAGGCTACTCATCGTTAATGGTAATGACAATGACCCCAACGTAAAACTTCCTCCACAATAGACCCCCTTGTGAAAAAAACTCTAAAAGTAGCACCATTTCTAAAAATCACACACTTGAAAGCATCTCCAACTACACCTCCACAAATATCCCCACTCCTCTCATCTTCACGAACTCTCTCCAATCCCTCTTAAGTTCCACATTCGAGACCGCTCACAGCCACAAACAAATCCTCGTCACTCTCTTAAATATTTGTAGACTTGCTGACCATGTTAGCGTCGCATCAGAGTACAAAACGCCCAAGGGTCATTGCCACGGAGATGCTTGTAAATACAAGTTTTGCATCCCCAAACCAGATATTATGTCTATGCACAATTGATGTAAAGTTTAGTGATCCTCATATGATTATTAGGGCATTAAATCATTCACCAACCTACTTCCAATCAAACTAAACTGAAAATGAACAATAGTACACACCTTACAGAAAAGGAAACAAACATTTTTCAACAACCTTAGAAACATAACCAGTCTTTGAAAGATTACAACATATGTACTTCAAACACGAGTACACGAAGTATCGAAATCATCCGGGGCCACACGAGCAATCCAGTTGCTAAGCGTTTTCTTGATATCCGAGTGATTAACATAAGCCAGTTCATACATACTACACAGATTCACCACAAACGTCTCGTTCAAAGCAGCAGTAGGAATCCTCTCCAACGCACTCTCCAGCACCTTTATAGAATCTGATAAATCGCGTAGATACATAAGACAAAGAGCCTTGTTGTTAATCGCAACCACATCTGAATCATCTCTATCGATACACTCCTGGTACTCCCTTACAGCAGAAACATAATCTTTCCCAACCATAAACATCAACGCATTATTCCTGTTTACAAGATTTTTCAAATCAATATCTACTTTCTCTTCTGTCACAATCCCTTCAACCATAGCAAAACTTGCTTTCGCGCCTTCCAAATCCCCAAACTGCATTTGGATGTAACCAAGCTTTGAGATCAAAGCCGCTCTAGCAACAGGGGTTGAGTCACGCGAAATCAAATCTTTGATCAAATCCAAACAAACCTCAAACTCTTTATGACTTAAATGATGACTTATGATCGAGTTAACCACCAAACCCTCACGTTTTCTCCATACATCATCCGCCATACCAGATGAATCTTTACTAAATTTTGTTTTTATTTTCTCCCTAACAAAATGTAGCAGCGTATAGAATCGATCTAAAGTTTCTTGACGGTTTCCTGTTCTAGAAGGAAGTTCCGCGTACAACCAGCGGAGGGCAAAAGGGGCCATTGAGCCATGACGATTAGGGTAGTGTTTGGGTAATTCTCATAACAGTAAATAACATTGTCTATTCCATTTTCAAGAGTGTCAAGTTCAATGACAGCTTCTGAGAAACGACGTAGCTTGGTGAGGGCTATGATGTTATAGGTAAGATAAATTAGGTGTTCGTGTGGTTTAGAAAGAAGAGACTGGGTGCGGGCTCGAGCCACTTTGTCAAGAATTGACCGCCAGGAGCCACGACACGCAAGATCTTGTAGGGAAGATAGTTCATAGCATAAATCATTCAGCGAGCCAAATGAACTGTTAAGCGGATGATCAAGGGTTGAAACATTCGTAGCAGTTGCATCTATAGTTTCACCTAGATTTTCCATTGTGTTTGGAAGATCCATGCTTCAAACAGGTAATCAACTTTACTCAAATCCGTCGGATTTTTATAAATTCTCAAGCTTTTCTCACTTTCATACACCTGAAAAGAACAATTATCATCTATATATAAATTACATGTAAAAAAATGTAAACTTTTACCAAAATCTACAAATTTGATCAACACACCTAATGAGCAGCATTGAATTCAATATATAGGGATCAATGGATAATGGGTTTACTCCTTCATAAATCACCGAAGAAAATATGCATATAGTGATGATTACCCCCAAATTGAGCACATCAAGAACATAAAGGGTATAGCCACCTTGAAGTAATAAGCATCAGAGATTGAACGGATATATAACACAATCAATGCAAGATATAGTGACCCACAATCGAGAATAAGAAACTGAACAATCTAATTGAACTGAAACTAGCGACGATGGAATCAAAACCCTAAAACGGAAGTTCTGAAAGTCAGTAGCTTTAGATCTAGAAATTGAAACCCTACGATTCAAAGATTATAAAGAAAGTTTATATAATGCGAAAACTGACCTCGTTTTGATGTTTAAGATGGCTTATGGGGTTGATTGTTTCGATATCCTGGTGAATTGTATGATGATGTTAATCAAGGAGAAGGGATGAAGGATGTTCTCCGGAGATGAAAGGGTGAGGGGTGCAAGGAGCGTAGGAGAAAAAAATATAATCCAACAAAATAAAAAAAAAAGTTAATTTTAATTTAACCAACATTTTGATTTTGATAAGATACAAAGTTCATGGTTAAATGAATCAACTGGTAAATTGATTTGGTAGGAGACATCTTATTATTTTTTAAAGTGGTGTTCGAGTATCATCTGATTTAATATGTCTGAACCAAGAAATTTATCACAGTGGTTTTTCAAATGATGGGTTTCCCTTATAGTTGTTGATTATTAAGAAATAAAATATATAGTTATGCTAAGCAACTTACCAAAGGAATTAGTAAAAGCTATTGTTTTCTAATATAAATGGTTTGGTTATCTCTTTAGACCATCCTCACTAAGGATTTGTGGTCATTTTTTTGTGCCTATGTATTTTGTCACCGTCTTTATTGGGGTCTTTTTTTGATGCATAAATTTAGCGGCATGAATTTGGAAAAAAATGGCACTGGGGCCACTACTAGGTGAATTGTACTTTTTATCTATGAAATAAATAGAGAGAAAGAATAGTGAATGAAAATAAAAAAGAAGGTGACGATATGACAAATTTTTGAATGTTTTTTAGTCTTTTTATTGGGGATTTGATTTTTAAGAACTAAGATTTTTCTGATGTGATGGTTGATTAGATATGTTTTTTAGTGTTTTTTAGAATTTCGGTTGCTTATTTAAGTTATGTTGATATAATGTGGAAGGACACTTGATCAATTCTGAAAATTAAAGTTTGTCTTTTCAAATTCGTAACTTTTGGGGTCAAATTTGAGGTTTGGGTGAAGATCATCACGGGTATTCGCAGAATCAACGTGTTTGAGCTTCGATTTCGTTCAGTGCGCTACATCACTATAGTTTGAGTAAAATAACAGCTGTAGATAACAAAAGTAATATATTTGGTTATCAATATTTGTCTCTTAACTTAATAGATTTAAGAATTAAGATATAGAAGTGGCAAACAAATTTATTATTCGGCAAAGAAAAGAATAGAATAAGTAAATGATAATATTTAGAAATTAGAAGAGAGAAAAAAAAGATAAGCAGTTTATTAGATTAAAAGAGGCCAATGTGGGGCTAGGAGGCTAGCATACTTGATAAAACTTATTTCTTGTAAAAATGATTTTAAGTTTAAAACCAGACAATATACAAATTAGTTTGAAGAAATTTAAAAAGTAGAAACAAAATAAATTAATGTGAAAATAAAATGAAGAAGAAAACAAATAAATAAGTGAATGTAAAAATTACAACAAGTGACATTACTCCACGTTGTTTCTTTGGTATAGAAGCTTGAAGGAAAAGATTAGACAACCAAACATGACTAAAACCACATCAACATGGGACCCGAATCCCATGATACCACCAACAATGAAAGAGTATTCACATTGCTGTTGTGGAAAGTATTCATTCCACTTTGACGCCTAAGGAACCCCCTCAACCATCGATTAATAATAACATACATATACTCCCAATTCATCATCATCATGAACAATTCAATCACAAAACGAGTAAATAAACCGCTTCCCACATGGGTTTGTTCGAAATTTTATCGTCAATCGATTTCGAACATGAATCATACCCAAACTATCAAGATCTAGCTGTTCTTCCTCTGTTTGCTGTCTTTTTCCCAGTTCTTCGATTTTTGCTCGACAGATATGTTTTCGAGGTAATGTTTGGTGATCGTGTTGCCCATTTGAGTTATTCAATTGGGTTGGGTTTTGTTCTTGACATACCCTTAGGGTGTATGAAGATTTTGATTGAATTTTGTGGGGTCTTGTTTGGAAAAATGGTTTGAGTTTAGGATTTTGTGCACTAGGTTCTGAATTAGGGATGAATTGGTGTTTAAAGTTTGTATTTTTAGGTTAAAGTATGAATCTTGTTGCTGATTTAAGATCTTTGACTTTGATATTGATGTATCAATTAGGATGAAAAGGGGATTTTTATGTAACTGATGAATCTTTTAGATCAAGAGCTAATTAGCAGATGATAATCTCTAAAGGCTAAATCTATGATGCTAAAGTTTTGTTTAAGCCATGGATAATAAGTTTCTAATCTTTGAGTATAGTGAAACTGATTATGTGAATCCTTAAGTTTTTTTTCTTGTCTGGCCCGTTGTGCATGTTACTCCACAAGGTGTTGTCTGCGAGTTGGGTTGTATGGGAATGTAAATCCTTAAGTAACTTGAATCTGTTAGACAATAAAACAACTGATTGCATGATTACATGATTATAATGTTCCAAACAGCAAAGACCCATGCACTTGGGTTTATAATTGAATCACATTTTTCAAACAACTAGAATCTTTAGAACCACTTGTGTGTTGGTTTGTAACTGTATCACATGTTTTAGGTTATCGGAAGGTGGTTAATATTTGGAAAAGATCAGCAAAAACTAGCAGTTGAGACAGAAGAAGGGAAGAAAAAGATACGAAAATTTAAGGAATCAGCATGGAAATGTGTTTATTATCTTTCGGCAGAAATTCTAGCTTTGGCTGTAAGTCACGACGAGCCATGGTTCACTAAAACTATCTACTTTTGGGTAGGTCCCGGAACCCAGAAATGGCCTGATCAGAAAGCAAAGTAAGATATATGTGACCCTATGCACTTTGGTTCTTTTCATAACCTTGGATTTCTGAAGTTGGTTGAGCCATTGTTTTAATGTATTTTCAGATTAAAGTTAAAAGGTCTATACATGTATACGGGTGGATTCTACACGTACTCCATCTTTGCATTGATATTTTGGGAAACAAGGCGATCTGACTTTGGTGTGTCAATGGGCCATCATGTTGCAACTTTAATTCTCATCACATTGTCTTATATCTCTAGGTAATATCTCCTATAGTGTGCTACTAGATATAGTTTCCTTTTTTGAATTTGTAGTGTGAATTTGTTTAAATTATGATGTGATGTAAAATGAGATAAAGGCAAATATGTTTAAATTCTGAACTTCAACTTAAACCATGATGAAAATCACCAGTATTTGTTTATACTTTGGATTTAGTTTTTTTTATATACTTTTCTTGTAGGTTTGTGCGTGTCGGTTCAGTTGTGTTAGCTCTTCATGATGCCAGTGATGTGTTTCTTGAAGTAGGAAAGATGTCTAAATATAGTGGTGCAGAAAGACTCGCCAGTGTTTCATTTATATTATTTGTGTTTGCATGGATAATCCTTCGGCTTATTTATTACCCGTTTTGGATCCTATGGAGTACAAGGTTAGACTAAAATGGTAGCTATATATCTTTTAAATATATATATTCTTTCTTCATATGCGACATAACCTATGAGTACTTATATGCAGTTCTGAACTTGTTCAAGTGTTGGATAACGATAAATATAGGACGCTGGGACCAATCTACTATTATTTGTTCAATACCCTTCTTTTCTGCTTGCTCGTTCTTCACATATATTGGTGGGTGCTTATATATCGGATGCTCGTTAAACAAATTCAAGATAGAGGCAAAATCAGTGAAGATGTTCGATCAGGTGAGTATTAACTTATAGTTCAAAGCATGTTAAATTTTTGGTCTAACTGATGCATTTGACATTAATTGGATATCTTAAACAGCCCCTAAACTGATATTATGTATTTATGTTACATTATTCTGTATATATGTTATTGAGGCTTTCCTGTGTTTTTCTTTTGCAGATTCTGATAGTGATCATGAACATAAAGATTGATTGATCATTAAAGGAGGACATGTACAATTGTATGAAATCAATTGTATAAGTTTGAAAATATATTGCAGTCAATACATAGAAAGTCAACTGCAATGAAAAGTCAGCTACAATGGGTTCTCTATTTTGTTGATAGGCTTTTGATGCTTGTTAGTTGTTACCACTGTATATTTGTATTTACCAAGTTACCATGGTGTTTTCTATCATCTTTGACAACTCTTTATGTACACTTGAATTTTGAACATTTTATTATTGATCAGTCTAAGATTTTTGTTGGTTCGGTTGTTGCTTGTTTGTTCCTTTTACGTGTACTACTATGCTTCTAATCTTTATTTCATTTTGCATATTTCATCTTTATGAGAAATATGTTCGCTTTGATCTGTTTATATAGAAATACGTTGATTTGATTTGTATTTAATATCTAACAGGTCAAGTTTATTATTAAAACTTGCTTAAAATTTAAACGGGTCAAATAAATCAGAAGTAATACTTATATGTTGTAGGATATGGACACCAATATTTTTGTTGCGGAATACACCTTAACTACCAGAATATTACAAATCTTCATCTTTATATACTCTAATAAAAAGATAAATGAGGGTTCACGTATCAACACCACAATCATTCTTACAAAAATTTCCCGCCCCTCTATCCTATTAAATAATTACCTTAATTACAAATAATATTATTTTGATATTTTTTAAGGAAAAAGTTCAAATACAAAGTGTATTTTTGATACAAAGTATGAGAAGATACAATGAGTCAAAAAAAGACACAAATAATTATATCTCACAATCTAAATCGAATTTCAGAAAAATAATTCGGAGCATTTGTTCCCCTAGTCGTCATCACTAAAAAAAATAAACGAAAAATAAAAAAAAATAAAAAATTAATGTTTTTTTATTATGTTATTTATGAAAGACGTAATAACTTTATTGTGTCATTATGAAAGACATAATGACGTCATTGTGTCAATATAAAAGACATAATGACGTCATTGTGTCATATAAAGACACAATGAAAAAAAAATATTTTTTTTATTTTTTCTGAAAGAGGACAACGAGAGGAATAGAGGCTCCGAAGTACTTTTTAAAATTCGATTTAGATTGTGAGATATTGATTTTTTATGACTTTTTTAGCCTCATCGTGTATTCTCACACTTTGTAGCAAAAATACACTTTGTAGAATAATCTCAACCATTTTTAATATTTAATAAATTAAGAAAGAAATCTATTTATTAAGGTTATTTCTAAATAAATTGATGTTTTTAAAAAGTCAATTTTTATAAAAACAAAAAATAATCAAATTTGGGAGTTGTAATAACAAATTTTTTAAAAATGACACTTTTATATCGTTTGTTTTTAAACAAAATGTTTATTTTTATTATATTTTAAAAAAAATTAAAAACAAAATTTTAAAAAATTGATATCACTGTTTATTATTTATAGTTCTTTATCATACGTAGTTTTAGTTGTATCATATCTTAGAATTTTATTTTATAATTAATAAATTTAATATTAATATTTTATTTATTCAATACATGTAATATAAGGGTTTACTAAAACTAGTTATTTATATTTTATTTTAAGGTTATGAAATGCTCCTTATGTATTAAATTTTGACAAGTGTCTCTCGTCACAGTAAGCTTATGCTTCGAATCTAGAAATCATCAAAACTTCTAGGTGAATACGACACTAACATCCATCCACACGGCTTATTTGTCGCATAAGATTCATATGACAATAAGTAGAAGCATTACGCACTTTGAGAATATTTAAGTTGATGGTTTGTGGCTACAAATACCTTATTACCTTCTAGAGGGAAAATAGTATAAAATACAAAGAAATAATTAGTGGACAACCTTAGTTCTTAAAGCTATTTGCTATTTGATTGGTTAATTAACTTGTAATTAAAGGCAATTGGGTGATTATCATTATAGAATAATCTTACTTAACTAGCTACGTGTGCATCCTATGTTGAATCTTTTTCTATTAAATTTTATCTTAAAGGATATTATATATAGTAATCAAAATTAATTAACCTTATTGTAAAGTATCAAATCATCTCATCATATTCTCATTTTTCACCTAGGAATATATAATACAACGATACTACTAATTAGGAGATAAATAGGAAAGGGTGATCATTTTATACTGGTAACTAATATATTCTATTTGATACTATGTGACCTCAATCGGAGCAAGAGGAAATCATACACGCTCATACTTGAGCTAGGACACTAAGATAAGAAGATTTAAAAAACTTAAAAAAGATTCATAACAACTTAAATAGTAAGAAAATTTAGTGGCATAAAATGATGGTAACAAATATGTAGGTTACATGTTAATTTGTAAATGTAACTTTTTATTACTAGTTAAACATGATAATTTTGTAACTATTGAATACTCAATAATGTAATGTAATATAATTGTCATATTAACCAATGTATATATATATATATAGGGAAAGTTCCCCTAAAATAATATTTTCCCTAAGAAATCTAAAAATATTTTCAGCCACTAATTACATGTTAAGGGCATTCCTAGTAATTAAATCAAATATAGAATAAAAGGACATTATGGTAATTTGACAATATAAAATAGAAAAACACAAATATACGGTTTCGAAACCATCTTCTTCTGTCTATTCCTCTCCTGCATCGTCATTCCACAATCGAAATCAAGTAAGTTCTTCAAATTATTTGTGAAATCCATTAAATTATTGAAGTTATAGTACTGATTCTATGTTTTTTTGTTGAAAAACAGAATCAAAACGACTAAAATGAAGAAGAAATCGACGATTCATAGCGGCGGTAAGTGTCTTGAATTCAATTACAAATTCGTTTAATATGTGTAGTGAATACTAAATTTCAAACGAGGTTCATATATGTACTGCATTCTAAACTTGAATTGTTGCATTGTTTGTTTATATAAGATTATTAGGTTAGTTACAAAGTCTATTTTCATATATGTATTGTATTCTACAACTTGATTAATGTAGTATTTTCAAACGAAATCAAATGGATATGTTGTGATATTCATATATGTACTGCATTTTATCCTTTATTATAACATTAAAATATATTGAAATTGGGTTATTATGTTTCCAAGTCGATGCATCTATCATTAATGTACTGCATTATAATTTCAAATGGATTTTAACATATGTACTGTATTCTAAACTTGATTTGTAATTTTATAAGTATGAACATGAATTTTCTATCATTAATGTGCTGCATTATAATTTCAACAGATATGTACACTATACGCACATGTTGTGCTGTATTTCAACAGATATGTACTGCATTCTAAACTTGATTTGTAATTTTATAAGTATGAACATAGGTTTATCATAAATGTGCTGTATTCTTGGTATTATAAAATTGGTTGTACCTGTACATGCATGAAAACCATTATGTACTTGTACATCACATTTTGTGCTGTATTTCAACAGATATGTATTATATTCTAAACATCTCATGCATATATCATATTATATGCACTATATGCATTATAACATTGATATTTATTGAGGTTGTGTTATTATGTTTCCAGATATTACATGTTGTGCTGTATTTCAACAGATATGTACTATATTCTAAAATCTCACAGCACATGTTGTGCTGTATTTCAACAGATATGTACACTATACGCACATGTTATGCTGTATTTCAACAGATATGTACTGCATTCTAAACTTGATTTGCAATTTTATAAGTATGAACATAGGTTTGTCATGAATGTGCTGTATTCTTGGTATTATAAAATTGGTTGTACCTGTACATGCATGAACACCATTATGTACTTGTACATCACATTTTGCACATGTTGTGCTGTATTTCAACAGATATGTACTATATTCTAAACATATATAACAGCAAAACAAATACAGCAAACACATATATAGATACAGCACAATAGAAAAAACCACCGATTCACATAATGTATTTTTAATTTAAAACATCACCTATAAGGAAAACAGTACACATAATTAAAACAGCACACATAATAATCTACAACATAATTAATTGTTCAAACAGCACAGAACAACACATATAAAGATACAACATAATTAAAACAGCACAAAACAACACATATATAGATACAGCACACATCGAAAGGTATTTAACTCAAAACAGCACATATAACGAAAACAGCACAGAGAGGAAAACAACACAATATAAGAAAATAGTACACATCATTAAAACAACACACATAATAATCTACATCATAATTAATTGTTTAAAACAGCACAGAACAACACATATATAGATACAACATAATTAAAACAACATAGAACAACACATATATAGATACAACACACATCGAAAGGTATTTAACTCAAAACAGCACATATAACGAAAACAGCACAGAGAGGAAAACAACACAATTTCATAAAACAACATACATAATTAAACAAAACTGAGTATATTAAAATTGTAATTGGAACCTTCATTGACTACATTGGAAGACATTGTAAGTACAGATTACAATAATAACTTGATTCTCGCTCCAAAATTGATAAAAATCACGAGCTGAGGCTTTGGTTTCGTGAAATTGAAGATCCTTATGATTGTTTCAACGATCGAACACTGCAATAGTGGAATTGAAATCGGTTGGAATTGCAAATTATAATAAAAACTCACGATCTCTGGATTTGATTCGTGAAATTGATGACGATGACAACTTGATTCGATCAAAATCGCCTCGAATCAAAATATGATTTCGTCCCGACCGCTGCAATACTGATTAGATATTAATCAATTTGAATATCGTGGATTCGAGTGTGAAATTGAGGTCGATCCACGCTGAAATCGTGAATTCTGTTGAAGAACAGAGATTTTGAAGAGTTTGAATAATATCTTATTTCCAAAAATACCCTCCATTACTAAAAATTAAAAATGCCACATATCACCATGATATTCATTCTTAGGCAACTTAGGCAACTAATTATTCTTAGTTGAACCTCTACCTATATATATATATATATATATATATAGAGAGAGAGAGAGAGAGAGAGAGAGAAGGGATCCTAAGAAAACCACAATATTATATAAAAACTAGAGAAAACCAATTAAATCGATCACACAACTTAAAATTTTTTTATCACTATCCCTTATATTTATGTGTGTGTATATAAATAAGAGTAGGGGTCAAATAAAAAACCGTATCATGGTTTTACATATACGTCACATATATGTTACGTATACGTAACTATTTTTCATTTGAAACAGTGTTACGTATACATAAGACTCTTCATTCTCGTATTTATGTTCAATATATATGTATCAAATACTTAAATATCCTTTTAACAATTAAAATAACATAAACCTTATGAATTATATTATTGGTTTCTATGGTTTTTTATTGGTTTTCATATAAATATTAGTTTTTTCAGGAACCATCCCCCATATATATGTGTGTGTGTGTGTGTGTATATATATATATATATATATGATAAGTTTCAAATGAGAACCCTGTGTTATTCCGAGAACTTACGATAACCCTTTAACATCAATAGAAGTCACAAATTTTTATATTGTAATAACAATATTATACATATATAAGATTATGATATTTTATATATATGTGTGAATTCGTAAATGTAAAAATGTTTATATTGGTATAAGTTTTACTTACAACTTTAAATATATATTTTTTTACAAAACTTACACCAATGTAAACTCTTTTACACTTACGAATTTATACATATACATAAAAGATCATAATCTTCAATATGTGTAATAATGTTATTTAAGCAAAAACAATAATAATATTTATTGATATTGATGAGTTTTCGTAAGTTCTTGCAATAAAAGAGGGTTCTCGCTTGAATATTTTCCTATATATATACATATACATACATATATATACATATATATGTATATATATGTATGTGTATGTATATATATACACACATGCATATACATATACATATATGTCTATATATATATATGTGTACGTGTGTGTGTATATATATACATACATATATATACATATAAATATATACATATATATGTGTGTATAGCAATTTGTGCTAGCCTGAAAATTTTCATAAAACTTATACACCCTTCATGTAATTTTATTTGATAATCAAACCTATATTGATAGTGATATTAAAAACTAACCAATCTACCTAAGATCAAAACCACAAAGAAAATATATGGTTGGTTAAGTGGAAGATGATGAAAGATGAAAAAGTAGAAATGGTAATGTATTGTGGTACAAGTTAGTGTACCTAAAACTTGCATCCCATGATGGGAAGTTTTTGAAAATATTTTTGAAAGTGACAATATAATTTAATTAATGGGTCATTTTTTTTGAACGACATTTAATGGGTCATTTAGTTGACAAGTTTTGATGGGTTTTCTCAAAGGTCAATTTTAGTAGTGACGCGTGCTTCTACAGGAACTTAAACATATCAAATACACTTTTTTGCCAAACAAAATAAACATAAACAATTGGCTAGTAGAAACTAATGGTGTGTAACGAGTTTAGTTTTTATTGAAAACCATGTTTATGAACGACATGTGGCACCATAAAAAGTTTAAATGCCTCACTACATACGCCAAACACTAAAGAGAAGTGTTTTTTCTCATAAATTACAATCGCTTTACTATGTTTAAGATATAGTACTATGTGGATTAACTACATGCATTAATCTTTTACTTAATTGTTTTTCGTGTTTGCCTAAATTATTTAGGTGGTGGAATATAATCTATTTCTATAAATGACTTTATTTCAACGTCATCACGCCGTGAGCAGTGTTTTCAATGTCTGATCGAACCGTCCAATCCAACCGGAAATCGAACATAGGAGTGGATGAGCTGCATCAAATCGTTTTGTAGTCATCAGACCGGTCGGTTCGCTGGTTGGATCGGGAACCATGTCAGACCAGATTTTGGATATTTTTATTAATTATTTTTTTGTGGATTTTAGTGGGTTTAACGGGTGAATTGAACGATCAATTGGAGTGTGGACATAAAATTATTATTGAGATTTATATATAACTATAAAATACGCATATAAAATACTTCTATTGAATTATATATATAAGGGCTATTGGATTTTAATAATCCAAACTTTCATTTATTGGCCGAGATTAATCTCAATTCAGGAAATACTTACAAACGCTTCTAACTTTAAGCTTACTTTCCTTCAATAATCCCTTACTAACTGAGAGTTAACGTTCGTTAGTTTTTTTTGATGAAGTGAGGCTAGCTTTGAGCCATTTTTTCAACTCCGCCGCCGCCCAACATCTATAAGACCATTTTTTCAGTGTCTAGCATCCATCGTCACTTGAAATTTACCTTTAACGAGTCAAGTGGTTCAAATCAGAAGGTGAAGATTGACGGGTTTTAGGTTGCAGAAGTTTTAGATTGACGGACCCGACAGTTGATTTCAACTTTCTGCTTAGTGTTTTGGGCATATAAGTGGTCTACATCATCAAAAAAACTAACGATGTTAACTCTCAGTTAGTAAGAGATCGTTGCAGAAAAATAAGCTCAAAGTTAAGAGTGTACATAAATATTTGTTGAGTTGGGATTAATCCTGGCCAATATATAAAAGTTGGGATTTTAAAATCCAATAACCCTATATATAAATATATATATATATATATATATATATATATATATATATATATATATATGACGTCATCCAGTTTTTAAATTAGGTCCGACCAGTAAGATGACCGATTCGACGATTGATCCGGTTATAAAAACATTACCTATAAGACTTGCATATGTCAGGAGTTAACATTGAGTGATTGCAGAAATAAAATACACAATAGATATAATAAAATCTAATTTTACGTGGAAGTTGTTAATTCTTAAAGATCTAAGAAGTAACAATTTCATAAATTAATGTTTTGGATTGTGAGGATGTTGTAGGTTTTATTGTTTGAAGATACGCTAAATAATTACTAAATAACTATCAGATTAAACTATTGCATTGATGCTTTTGAATTTTTAATCGGAGAATTCAAGAGGAAAACAAAAACAAGTATGTTTTTATGTTTTGAAAACATGCTAGAAAAACATGTGAAACATACTAAAGACTTCTTTTATATTGGTAGAGAATCATCATAATGCTTAACTTGGAGAATTCACAAGTCACACTCATTGTGAAAGACCATCTTAATTGATGGTTAAATTTATTGGTATGTATTTAATTACATCAGTACTAAAAGCGTCAAAGGAACTTTTTTTAGCAGTACGTTGTTGGTGATTAAATAGTAACTTGGTTACAACTAATTGCCCGAGTTACTGTTGATGCATACTCATTGTTGTTCATAGTTGCTATGAATGCCTAGTTGCCACTAGTGGACCAAGTTGCTACTTATCACATGTAATACTGATAGGTTTCTTCTTTTATAGTTTGATTCTAGGGTATCGTTACTTGATTTGTTTCAAGATTTTTTTATAGAATTGTTTTGGTATTTTGTAATTGTTTTGTTTCCCTAGCTAGTTGCTTGGTGCTTGCTAGTCGATTCATATAAAATTCAACTGTCCATGGTAAATAATAAAGGTCAATTAAGCTCATAACAAAGATTAATTTCCAAACAATTGTCCATCAAAAATGGACTTTCGTAAAACTTGCAAGGATTTCCAACAAGGTAATCGATTTCCCAATGAGTTCTTAACGAGTTATTATGTCAGGACAACGCCCTTGACCTCACCAAAGGGGCGATGTCCCAATGGAGTCCCCTAGTCACTAAAGTGTTTTTTTTTTTCATTTTGAATCATCATATTTGTAGTTGCACTACAACAATGAAGCCAGACTTATAGGGAGGACAAAATTTAGTCTCTATAGTTCACCTATAGAGACAACAAGTCTTTGCTAAAAACTATAGTGGCTATAGGTTGACTTTTCAGAGACCAAAAAGAAGTCGTCATAGTAAGTTGACATTTGTCGTCACTAAAAGTAAAACCAATTTCTTTTATAATTTTTTGTATTAACATTAATAAGGTCTTTCTATAGAGACGACATGTCGTCCTTATAGCCTGTAGAGACGACATGTCGTCCCTATAGCCTGTAGAGATGACACCAAAGAGGAGGGAAGTTTCCCGCCAAGTATGGAAACCTTTTGAGATGACATGTTTTCTTTATAGGTGTGAAAATGTTTTCTCTATAGAAAGTATTTTTTATAATTTTTAATAATTTTATTTTTCTCTTATTTTTTTATTTTCTTAATGCTATTATTATTAGTTTTTTCTGGTCATTATTATTAGTATTGTTATTTTATTATTTTATTATTTTCTTAACACTATTATTATTAGTACATATAATGACCTTAGTCAACAAATGTGTCACTGTTATTGAGACAAAACGATGATCAATTAAACCTAGTTATGCCCAATTACAGACGATTATATTCGAGCACGTTCAATTAAGATGATTAGGCCAATGTCGGTCAATCAGGACCAATTATAGTCGATTAGGGTTAATGATGGTCAATCATACTCTATTATACCGTATTTGAGCCAAATATGGTTAGCAGTCCCAATTATAGTCGATTAGGGCCGATGACGGTCAATCAGCCATAATTACAGTTGAGGAGGTCTGACGATGGTTATTAAGGCCAATAATGGTCACATAGTGTGACACCCTACACATATCCTACATCGGCCGTGGACAGGAGAGATTCCTGGTTCATAAGGAATGTCTGGCCTCTAATATCAACAACGCGTTTTGGGCGTATTGGCTGTGGATGAGAGGAGAACTCCACAGTTAAGCGTGCTCAGGTGGGAGCAATCCAGGGATGGGTGACCTCCCTGGGAAGTTTTCACCCGGGCAACCAAAAGCAAATCCGTGAGCTCCTCGTGGGCGAAGCGGACAATATTGTTGGTGTGAGAGGCCGGGTGTTACAGAATGGTATCAGAGCCACTCCTGTGCCGTTCGGGGTGTGGGACATACCTCACCAAGGATGGTGACTTCTCGGGCTCATCGAGGACGATGAGTCCAAACAGGGGGTGCTTGTGACACCCTACACATATCCCACATCGGCCGTGGACAGGAGAGATTCCTGGTTCATAAGGAATGTCTGGCCTCTAATATCAACAACGCGTTTTGGGCGTATTGGCTGTGGATGAGAGGAGAACTCCACAGTTAAGCGTGCTCAGGTGGGAGCAATCCAGGGATGGGTGACCTCCCTGGGAAGTTTTCACCCGGGCAACCAAAAGCAAATCCGTGAGCTCCTCGTGGGCGAAGCGGACAATATTGTTGGTGTGAGAGGCCGGGTGTTACAGAACCAGTACTAGTTCGGGGTAATTTCGTGATAAAATCCATAGAAATTTGTTCCCATTTCCACATTGGTATCTCAGGTTGTTGTAACAGTCCAGATGGTTTTTGGTATTCCACCTTTACCTTCGAACAGGTCAAACACTTGCTCATATAGGTAGCTATGTTCGCCTTCATGTTAGGCCACCAATAGTGCGCCTTTAAGTCATGATACATCTTGGCCTCTAATATCAACAACGCGTTTTGGGCGTATTGGCTATGGCTGAGAGGAGAACTCCACAGTTAAGCGTGCTCAGGTGGGAGCAATCCAGGGATGGGACCGTTACTAAACTCCGTTAGTTCCGTTAAGTTTTACATACACGCGTCGTAAGCACACACTAGTTGTCGTTTGACGTTAGTGACTTAATAATAATTAATAATGTTAATTTAATAATAATCTAGTGGATTAAATGATTATTATGTTATGCTTATGTGTTTACGCGATTTAAAGACTATTCGGGAATTTTATCGCGTAACGCGGAAACGCGCGTGTTATTTCGTATGTCTTGTGTTTTACAAAATAAAATATATAAGTGTTATCATTAGTTTATATATTCATATTATTAAGTTAAAAACACATTACAAAGAATTAAAAACTTAACTTTTAAAAAAAATACAAAGTGGAAGTTTTAGAGGGGGTGTATTTGTAAAATTGATTAAAACAAAACACCACAACCCAACCCTTTCCCCCATGACCGACCTGCAGCCCCTCTCCCTCTATTCTCTGCGTTTTTCAGCCTTCAACCCTCAAATCTTCATGGTTTTGATCGTTTCCAAGCAATAGAACGCGATTTGGATCTTCATTAACAAGTATACACGTGAATTGAAGGTTAGTTTTGATGTTTTTGTGGGATTCTTGATATGGCCGAAGCCATAGCTACGAAATTGGGGTTCTTGGGGCTGAAATTTTGATGTTTTGATGATGTTAACATGTTAGTTAGGTTGTATGTATGTTGTTTAAGGTTGATTATGCAAGAAAACTACATTTTGATTGATTGATTATGAAACTTGATGAACATGAACCCTAATTTGAAAATTTGGGGCTTTTATGGAATTGATTGTTGTTTGATGTTGTTTGGATGTTAATTAGTTAGTATGAATGCTAGGAAACATGAATCATGCAAGAAATTGGTGAATTGAGAACTTTGTTCATAGGTTACTAAAAATAGTAACTTTTGTGCATGAATTTGATAATTCAAGGATGAATTGGTGTTATTAGGGTGTTAATGATGTTGTATGAACATTGGGATTATGATATGAATGCTAGATTGATGCTATGAATGCTAGGAATCTTAGGTTGGATGTTGTTGTTCATATATTGCCAAAAGTAGAAACTTTTTAGATATGAATTGATGAATTAGGTTGGTTTGATGTTGTTGATCATGCTTGGATGTTGTTATGAGCTTGAAATAGTATATTATTGATGAATTGTATGTTCATTGGGTGTTTAGTAGGTTTTGGGATAAACTTTCCCAAAATGGAAACTTTATTTGGATGAACATTGGATATTAGAAATTTGACATGTTCATGGCTTTAGGATCATATTAGAATGCTTATTGTGGATGTTTAATGTGGTAGAACCTATTAATTTGGTTGTATGGAATGTTTAATAGGTTATTGGGTGATTTATGCACTTTGATGATCATGTATGGTTTGGTATGTTGATTAGTAACTAGGACATCATGTTTGGGACTGGAAATTGATCATATTGAGGTATGTGGTATGTATTGGACATATTGAATGTGTTGTGACTAGTATGGATGATTATTTGGTAGATTATCTGTTTTGACCCATATGTGCTAAATCATAATTATAGGTTATATAAGTAGGTTATGCATGATCTAACCTGTTATATGATACACTAGTTGTGTTATGAACACACTGAGTATGCTAGATACTAAGAACTTACATGACTTGTATGATATATGCTCATGTCTGTTTAAATGGTTTACAACACATAATGTCACCAACGGGTCAAACGGGTCAACTGGGTCAAACATGTCTATTCTTCTAAAACCTTGAGTCCTTGGTTATGGTGCACTTAGGGTTTCTCATATTCACTGTTTATACAAACTCATGTACTTACGTGATCTAGGTAACCTCTGAGGGTTGACTGTTCACTTTTCTTCCAAGTAAACTCTAGTACACAATACGCGTATCAGGTGAGTTCATGCCCTACTGTTTTACTAAATCTCTTGGGTAGTACTACTGGGTCTGACGAGCCCCACCTGTGTGACTCGAGGTCAACCGGGTGCAATTTGTCCTATGATTATTCGTCACGATATGGTGAAGTCGTGACGGGAGGCAAACATAACACAGTCAGCTTCAATGTCGAAATCACTATGTATTAATATCAATTTGTTAATGGACTAGCTATCTATTACAATGCACATGCTTATTTATACACTATTGATAAACTGTTATGTTTATACGCAAACTCTTGAACTCACCAACCATTGTGTTGACTCTTTTAGTATGCTATTCTCAGGTCATTAATCTGGACTGCTGATAGGAGCACTACACGAGTCAGCATGCATATTAGAGATTTAAACTTCAAACATAAATTCTCGTCTTTTGTTTGGGTTTTAAATAATCGGTTGGCACGTGTTTTGCCTTATGATACATTTTTCATACTTTGGGTTTGTTTTATTTACTATACGCTTCCACATGATTTTAAAGTTTGAACTCTGGTTTGGTTTGTTATGTTAAACGTAGCATATAGAGTCGTTCTGAGTAACTATTGACTGTGATCCTGGTTTGTTCACACGCCTCGCGGTAAAACTCCGTACGTGGATTTTGAGGGTGTGACAGATTGGTATCAGAGCCACTCCTGTGCCGTTCAGGGTGTGGGACATACCTCACCAAGGATGGTGACTTCTCGGGCTCATCGAGGACGATGAGTCCAAACAGGGGGTGCTTATGACACCCTACACATATCCCACATCGGCCGTGGACAGGAGAGATTCCTGGTTTATAAGGAATGTCTGGCCTCTAATATCAACAACGCGTTTTGGGCGTATTGGCTGTGGATGAGAGGAGAACTCCACAGTTAAGCGTGCTCAGGTGGGAGCAATCCAGGGATGGGTGACCTCCCTGGGAAGTTTTCACCGGGCAACCAAAAGCAAATCCGTGAGCTCCTCGTGGGCGAAGCGGACAATATGTTGGTGTGAGAGGCCAGGTGTTACAGAATGGTATCAGATGATGGGGCAAGCCATGGCAAATGAACTCCCTTGGAATGAGTTTAAAGATATGATGACCGAGGAGTACTGTCCTCGAAACGAAGTCCAAAAGTTGGAAATGGAATTTTGGCAGCTGAAAATGCAAGGTTTAGAGATCGAGGCTGATACCACAAGAACCCATGAGCTGGCCACACTATGTGCTGGAATGGTGAACGAGATGCACAAGCGAGTGGAACACTACATCCGGGGATTGGTGCCTGAGATTAGGAGTATGGTGACTTCCTCCAACCCAGCCACTATTCAACAAGCTATTCGCCTAGCCCACAAACTGACTGATGAAGCTGTGGAGCAAGGACGGTTGCCAAAACGAGGCGCTGCGGCGAGCGTGCCCGACAACAAGAGGAAGTGGGATGCCTCCAACACCAACAACAACAACAATAGAGCATCATCGTCCGGTGGTCAACATCAATCTCAGCAACAACCACCGCAGCAACAACAAAGGAGGTTCGACAACAATCGTAATTTCAACCAGTCAGCCTCGAACAATCAAGGATCGAGCGGTTACGGTGGTAAACAACCTAGGTGCCCGCGGTGCAACTATCATCATGTTGGAAGATGTGACAATTACAAGTGTCAGCGGTGTGGCAAAATGGGACACTTAGCCAAGGATTGTCGTGGTGATTTGGTTAGGAAGCCACGACAACCTTATGAGACTCCAAAGGTTGCTTTGAGTGTGGGAAAAAAGGGCACTATAGGCGAAACTGCCCGCAGCTGAGGAAGAACGGTAATGGCAATGGCCAAAACAACAACAATCAGGGCAACAACAACAACAATGATGGAAAAGGCAATGGAAATGGTGGTAATAATACTGGAGCCAAAGGGAGAGCCTTCGTCATTGGCTCAGGTGAGGCTCTAAATGACCCTACAACTGTTACTGGTAGGTTTTCTGTCAATGGATGTTTTGCTACAGTACTGTTTGATACTGGAGCCGATAGGAGTTTCATGTCCTTAAAGTTTTGTAGTCTCCTAAGTGATATCCCTTCTGCTTTAGAATCCAAATACACCGTGGAGTTGGCTGATGGTAAACAAATCCATATAACACACATCCTTAGAGATTGTAAGATAGAGCTCGCTGGTCATACTTTCGCTATAGATCTTATGCCTGTTACACTAGGAAGTTTCGACGTGGTGGTAGGCATGGATTGGCTCTCTAATAAGCAAGCAGAAGTCATATGTCATGAGAAAATCATACGAATCCTGTTGGTGATGAAATTCTTACAGTCCGAGGCGATAGGAGTGGTGCAGTGATGGGCATTATCTCTTACATGAAAGCACAAAAGTTACTGCGAAAAGGTCGTTTGGCTATTCTGGCACTCGTCACCGATAAGCAACCAGAGGAAAGAAAAATAGAAAACATACCCGTGGTACGAGACTTTCCAGAGGTGTTTCCAGAGTATCTTCCTGGACTACCACCTCATCGTCAAGTGGAATTCCAAATTGAACTGACTCCCGGTGCAGCCCCGATTGCTAGAGCACCTTATCGATTAGCACCGAACGAACTACAGGAGTTGTCATCACAACTTCAGGAGCTTTTAGATAAGGGCTTTATTCGACCTAGCACATCACCTTGGGGAGCCCCTATCCTCTTTGTTAAGAAGAAAGATGGCACGTTCCGAATGTGCATTGATTATAGGGAGTTAAACAAAGTCACAGTCAAGAACCGATACCCTCTACCTCGTATCGACGATTTGTTTGATCAGCTTCAAGGATCAAGCTATTACTCGAAGATCGACTTGAGATCTGGTTATCATCAACTCAGAGTCCGTGAGGAAGACATCTCCAAAACTGCATTCCGTACTCGTTATGGTCATTACGAGTTCTTGGTCATGCCTTTTGGGTTGACAAATGCACCTGCGGTGTTCATGGATCTCATGAACCGCGTGTGCAAACCCTATCTCGACCAGTTTGTTATTGTGTTTATCGATGACATACTGATATACTCTAAGACCAAGGAGGACCATGAAGAGCATCTACGATTAATCTTGGAATTACTGAAGAATGAGCAGCTGTACGCTAAATTCTCTAAGTGTGACTTTTGGATACGCGAAGTGCAGTTCCTAGGTCATATCGTTAATGAGAAGGGTATACATGTTGATCCTGCCAAGATTGTGGCGATAAAGAATTGGGCTATACCCAAAACACCGAGCGAGATAAGGCAATTTCTGAGGTTAGCAGGATATTACCGACGATTCATAGAGGGATTTTCTAAGATTGCACAACCTCTCACAGCTTTAACCCACAAAGGAACGACATACAAATGGGGTGAAAGTCAAGAGGCGGCTTTTCAGTTATTAAAACAGAAACTCTGTAGTGCACCGATATTGGCACTACCAGAGGGAACAGATGATTTCGTGGTGTATTGTGACGCATCCATTCAAGGATTGGGTTGTGTCCTGATGCAACACAACAAAGTGATAGCTTATGCCTCGAGACAACTGAAGGTTCACGAGAAGAACTATACCACCCATGACCTGGAATTGGGTGCAGTAGTTTTTGCCTTGAAGATTTGGAGACATTACTTGTACGGTACAAAATGCACTATCTACACCGATCACAAGAGTCTTCAGCACATCTTTGAGCAAAAAGAGTTGAATATGAGGCAGCGGCGTTGGGTAGAACTTCTTAAAGATTATGATTGTGCTATCAAGTACCATCCTGGAAAGGCGAACGTGGTTGCCGATGCATTAAGCCGAAAAGTAACAGTTAAACCCAGGCGGGTGCGAGCCTTACAACTTACAATTAGTACTCAACTACCCGAACAAGTTAAGGAAGCACAGATAGAAGCCTTGAAAGAGGAAAATATTGGTTCTGAATCATTACGGGGAATGGATAAGCAAGTAGAAAGAGGAGAGGATGGAATTCGGTACTTCATGGATAGACTTTGGGTGCCTGTCTATGGAAACCTGAGAGATTTGGTTATGAGTGAGGCACACAAGTCTAAATACTCTATACATCCTGGATCTGACAAGATGTATCATGATCTAAAGGCGCACTATTGGTGGCCTAACATGAAGGCGGACGTAGCTACACATGTGAGCAAGTGTTTGACCTGCTCAAAAGTCAAGGTCGAATACCAAAAACCATATGGACTGTTACAACAACCCGAGATACCAATGTGGAAATGGGAACAAATTTCTATGGATTTTATCACGAAATTACCCCGGACTAGTACTGGTTGTGACACAATCTGGGTTATTATGGACCGGTTGACCAAGTCCGCTCACTTCCTTGCAATCAAGGAAACGGATAAGATGGAGAAAACTAATCCGATTGTATCTTAAGGAAATCGTTTCCAGACACGGTGTACCGATCTCGATTATTTCTGATCGCGATGCTCGTTTCACATCACACTTCTGGTAATCACTGCAGAAATCTCTGGGTACACGATTGGATATGAGTACTGCTTATCATCCACAAACGGACGGACAGAGTGAGCGTACCATACAGACTTTGGAGGATATGCTGCGTGCTTGTGTGATTGACTTCGGGAACAACTGGGAAGTTCACCTGCCTTTTGTGGAATTTTCCTATAATAACAGTTATCACACTAGCATACAGGCAGCACCTTTCGAGGCTTTGTATGGGAGAAAGTGTCGATCACCGGTTTGCTGGGCTAAAATTGGTGATAATCAACTAACGGGTCCCGAGCTAATACATGAAACCACTGAGAAGATTGTACAGATACGGAATCGTATGGCAGCAGCGCGAGATAGACAGAAAAGTTATGCTGACAATAGACGGAAACCACTGGAATTTCAAATTGGTGACAAAGTCTTATTGAAAGTCTCACCGTGGAAAGGCGTAGTTCGGTTTGGCAAGCGAGGAAAGCTGAATCCGAGGTATGTTGGACCATTTGAGATATTGGAAAGGATAGGTCCAGTGGCCTATCGACTAGCCTTACCTGATTCACTGAGTGGATTCCATGATGTGTTTCACGTTTCAAATCTGAAGAAGTGTTTGTCTGATGAAACACTAATTGTACCACTAGAAGATGTACAAGTGGATGAACAATTACGCTCTATCGAAGAACCAGTCGAGGTGATGGATCGTGAGGTGAAAACACTTAAGCAAAGCAAGATACCCATAATCAAAGTTCGTTGGAACTCACGACGTGGACCGGAATTCACGTGGGAACGTGAAGATCAAATGAAGCTTAAGTACCCTCAACTGTTCGAGACGATGCCTGCAGACGAAGGTATTGATTTAAATTTCGGGACAAAATTTCTTTCAACATGGGGATGATGTGACAACTCATCCAAAACTCACTCGATTTCGATTTCTGCATGCCAATGCAGTAGACCAGTGATGGAACACTCTCACCATGTAACGCAATTTTCGGGACGAAAATTCTTTCAACATGGGGATAATGTGACATCCGGTGATTTTCCGTTACTAAACTCCGTTAGTTCCGTTAAGTTTTACATACACGCGTCGTAAGCACACACTAGTTGTCGTTTGACGTTGGTGACTTAATAATAATTAATAATGTTAATTTAATAATAATCTAGTGGATTAAATGATTATTATGTTATGCTTATGTGTTTACGCGATTTAAAAACTATTCGGGAATTTTATCGCGTAACGCGGAAACGCGCGTGTTATTTCGTATGTCTTGTGTTTTTATAAAATAAAATATGTAAGTGTTATCATTAGTTTATATATTCATATTATTAAGTTAAAAACACATTACAAAGAATTAAAAACTTAACTTTTAAAAAAAATACAAAGTGGAAGTTTTAGAGGGGGTGTATTTGTAAAATTGATTAAAACAAAACACCACAACCCAACCCTTTCCCCCATGACCGACCTGCAGCCGCTCTCCCTTTATTCTCTGCGTTTTTCAGCCTTCAACCCTCAAATCTTCATGGTTTTGATCGATTCCAAGCAATAGAACGCGATTTGGATCTTCATTAACAAGTATACACGTGAATTGAAGGTTAGTTTTGATGTTTTTGTGGGATTCTTGATATGGCCGAAGCCATAGCTGCGAAATTGGGGTTCTTGGGGCAGAAATTTTGATGTTTTGATGATGTTAACATGTTAGTTAGGTTGTATGTATGTTGTTTAAGGTTGATTATGCAAGAAAACTACATTTTGATTGATTGATTATGAAACTTGATGAACATGAACCCTAATTTGAAAATTTTGGGGCTTTTATGGAATTGATTGTTGTTTGATGTTGTTTGGATGTTAATTAGTTAGTATGAATGCTATGAAACATGAATCATGCAAGAAATTGGTGAATTGAGAACTTTGTTCATAGGTTACTAAAAATAGTAACTTTTGTGCATGAACTTGATAATTCAAGGATGAATTGGTGTTATTAGGGTGTTAATGATGTTTTATGAACATTGGGATTATGATATAAATGCTAGATTGATGCTATGAATGCTAGGAATCTTAGGTTGGATGTTGTTGTTCATATATTGCCAAAAGTAGAAACTTTTTAGATATGAATTGATGAATTAGGTTGGTTTGATGTTGTTGATCATGCTTGGATGTTGTTATGAGCTTGAAATAGTATATTATTGATGAATTGTATGTTCATTGGGTGTTTAGTAGGTTTTAGGATAAACTTTCCCAAAATGGAAACTTTATTTTGGATGAACATTGGATATTGGAAATTTGACATGTTCATGGCTTTAGGATCATATTAGAATGCTTATTGTGGATGTTTAATGTGGTAGAACCTGTTAATTTGGTTGTATGGAATGTTTAATAGGTTATTGGGTGATTTATGCACTTTGATGATCATGTATGGTTTGGTATGTTGATTAGTAACTAGGACATCATGTTTGGGACTGGAAATTGATCATATTGAGGTATGTGGTATGTATTGGACATATTGAATGTGTTGTGACTAGTATGGATGATTATTTGTAGATTATCTGTTTTGACCCATATGTGCTAAATCATAATTATAGGTTATATAAGTAGGTTATGCTATGATCTAACTTGTTATATGATACACTAGTTGTGTTATGAACACACTGAGTATGCTAGATACTAAGAACTTACATGACTTGTATGATATATGCTCATGTCTGTTTAAATGGTTTACAACACATAATGTCACCAACGGGTCAACTGGGTCAAACATGTCTATTCTTCTAAAACCTTGAGTCCTTGGTTATGGTGCACTTAGGGTTTCTCATATTCACTGTTTACACAAACTCATGTACTTACGTGATCTAGGTAACCTCTGAGGGTTGACTGTTCACTTTTCTTCCAAGTAAACTCTAGTACACAATACGCGTATCAGGTGAGTTCATGCCCCACTGTTTTACTAAATCTCTTTCGGGGGAGATAGCATACTGGTAATGTTACAAACGCTTTTTATATTTAAGATGTGTATGATATTAATATAGTGCTGTTTACTATGATAAAGTCCTCACACTTTCGAATTGTTAATATTGAATAGCGGGGAAACTTGGGTAGTACTACTGGGTCTGACGAGCCCCACCTGTGTGACTCGAGGTCAACCGGGTGCAATTTGTCCTATGATTATTCGTCACGATATGGTGAAGTCGTGACGGGAGGCAAACATAACACAATCAGCTTCAATGTCGAAATCACTATGTATTAATATCAATTTATTAATGGACTAGCTATCTATTACAATGCACATGCTTATTTATACACTATTGATAAACTGTTATGTTTATACGCAAACTCTTGAACTCACCAACCATTGTGTTGACTCTTTTAGTATGCTATTCTCAGGTCATTAATCTGGACTGCTGATAGGAGCACTACACGAGTCAGCATGCATATTAGAGATTTAAACTTCAAACATAAATTCTCATCTTTTGTTTGGGTTTTAAATAATCGGTTGGCACGTGTTTTGCCTTATGATACATTTTTCATACTTTGGGTTTGTTTTATTTACTATACGCTTCCGCATGATTTTTAAAGTTTGAACTCTGGTTTGGTTTGTTATGTTAAACGTAGCATATAGAGTCGTTCTGAGTAACTATTGACTGTGATCCTGGTTTGTTCACACGCCTCGCGGTAAAACTCCGCACGTGGATTTTGAGGGTGTGACACATAGGCCCAAAAATAGTCGATTAAGTCCAGTGGTGGTCAATTGGGCCTAACCATAGTTGATTAGCCCTAGTGCTGATCGATTAGGGCCAACAACGATCAAATAGGCTTACATATAGTTGATTAGGACTAATATTGGTCAATCAGGCATAATTATAATCGGTTATGCCTAGTTATGGTCTATTTGGGCCCCAAAAAGTTGTCACAGAATAGTTTATTTTAATTTTTATTTTTTTAAAAAAAGTTATTGAAACTAACCTTTTGAGTCAACATGTCGTCCCTATAGCTTGTCTATAGCGACTAGAGTCTATTGAGACATTTTCCATCAATAGCGACGGGGCTATAGAGATAACTCTATAGGGACGACATGTCGTCTCTAAAACCTATAGAGACGACTTTTCAGGGTTTTAGAGACGACTTTTGTCGTCTCAATAGGTCTATTTTATTGTAGTTTTGTTTGAATAAGAATAGTTTTCTACGGTTGTACTAGTGAAACTTTATACTTTCTAACTTGTAACAATATTTAATTTAGTTTCATTTCTATTTGGATTTATATAAATCCAATAAACTCTTAATGACCCTAAAATCATCATATACATATCACTATATTCATGTGTCAAAAAGGTTTAAATTGAGTTTTTAACCCAAGTATTACATATATTTTGGACACTATACAAAAGTGATACTTAACTCACTAAAATTTAACGACTAATCCCTTATTTTGAAAAAAAAAACCTACTAACAATGAATAAATTACTATAATATTATGTACTAGCTTTAGAAAATTATTGTATTATACGGGTTGAATAAATAAAATAGTAATATAATGAAATTTATGGAAAATAAAATGATATTCCAATATATGGTATGACTGAAATTAATATGAGTAAATACTATAAGTAATAAAATGTGATATCAACTTTTTATAACTTTGTTTTTAGTTTTTTTTCAAAAAAAATATATTTTGTTCGAAAACAAACCGTATAAAAATATCATTTTTTTAAAAATATTTCATTATCATAACTCCTAAATTAAATTATTTTTGGTTTTTAAATAATTTACTATTTAAAAACACAAATTTTATAATATATCATATTTTTTAAAAAGTTTAATATTTTAGAAAAAAATATTATTTATAAAAATTTATTTATTTAGAAATAACATTAATAAAAAAATCTTTTTCTTAATTTATAAAAAAACATTTTAATATAAAAAATATTAAATAATATTATTAGTAATTAAGATAATTGTTTAATAGGAGAGAGGGGCGAGAAAATTTTGGTGAGGAGAATTGTGATGATAACACATGTCATACAAAGTTATTCCTCTATTATAATAGGTAGATTTCTAACCAAATAATTGTAAGTTTAAATTTTATAGTATATAGTTTCTTGTAAAAATAACTAACAAGGAATGAAAAATGTAACTTCACTACTTTTTATTTGAAAAATATCATAAGAAAACTCTTAGGTTTTGTAATAATTAAGCTGTTAAAATTCAGACGAATGATAAAAAATCTAGAATACGCATGACCAAACACACTCCATAACTTTTCTATAATAAAACTAGGTCCTATTCCTTTCTTAAGCGCGCTCTCACCAACATATCACGTAACCTTTTTTCAATATTTTTGAAAATTGGATATATTAAAATTAACATGTAACAAACCCAAGATTTGAAAACCCACATCACAACAGGTAAGATTTGTATTTCCATGCTACATATTTTTATAATCATTATAATATGAAATTATGAATACTTTCTTTCTTTAACTAAAAGTTAATCAGACAAAGAAAGCCACGTTATTATTATAATACATTATGGCACCATACACATTGTTTTATATGAAAAGGAAATAAATTAAACATAAATCCCACTACAAAACTAACTCAAAACTTTTTTAATGTTTATGCTCAATAAACCTTAAATTTTAAGGTGGTGTCTTCCTGTTGGAATTATACGAACACGTATGAGATGCGGAAATATGAGAGGTAATGTTATCCATGCTTCATTTTCAACTAATCACATTTTAAGGTGAAGATGAAATGAGATGATATTGTCTAGAACATAATAATAATATTTCTTAATTATTAATCAATTAATTTGGACTTAATTAAATAGAGTTGGTTAAGTGGAAGATGATGAAACATGAAAGAGGAACAATATTATTTTACTAGAAATTTTATTTGGTTTATTGATATGTTTTTTCGGCTGAATTCTATTTGGTTTATTGATATGTTTTTTCGGCTGAATTCTAATTTATAAAGTATGTATTTGAGCGTTATAGAAATTATAAATTGAGTTAATGAGTTCAAATATATGGTCAAAGTTCATGTATACGGCCTACTATAAATCATTGTGTTATGAAGTTTCTAGGAACTTTCTTGGCAATCATGTTAATTTGGGAGTGTGTTAATTGTCAAGCACTACATAATAAAACTTAATTTAAACTTCTTTTTAACAAGCAATGAGTAACGTAATTGTTTTGTAACCTTGAATCCATGAGTTTAAGCTATTAGAACAATCGTTTACATAAAGTGTAAGCTAAGTTTGCGTATATCAGATTGTGATAAGTGATATGACCCATTCTTGATCCTACATAAATTGGGGGTTAAGTCAAACATCAAGTACACCCTTCTTGTTAGAAAGTTGGAGATAAAAATTTTAGAAGATACGTGTGGTGACAAACAACACATTTTTTTATAAGTATCACTCCTCGAATACATGTAGAAAAACAAAGTTACTATTAGTATATTACAATAAAGAAAGTATAAGATGCTAGATTACATATAGAAAAACAAGTTGGTTTAGAGTTGGGCCGGTCTAAAAAAAGATGTCTTACAAGTTGGTTAGATACTTTCTACTATTTAGTAATTTGTACGGTGTTCGAGTAGAACTCTAATAAGTTGATTACGTCCTAAAGTTTAGCAATCTTAATTGTAATTAAGTGTTGATAGCTCTATAGAAGAAAAGATAGAAGAAAAGATATTACCAGAGAGGAAACGACAACCGAAGGAAAGGCAAGTTAATCGATAAGAAGTGTCGGAATGATGCAAAGGAATAGTGACTTTTAGAAAAATAACGTTTGTAGTGCAAGGTAGGCAGAATTTGTAAAGACAAAAAGTTCAGTGATCAAATTATAAGATAAAAAACTCTACTGTATACGTATTTTATAATTGTTATTATTAGAATCTTCCTAATTAATGTCACCTGAGCCTACGGGTATTAAGTGTATTTAGATAGGACGTGATTATGTAAAAGTGCATAAGGAAATGTAGCTAATGGGGTGGTTTAGAGACATAGGGTCACATAAATTCAAAGATACATCAATTGCGTGTGTGCAGCATGATATAAAGTATATGTACATAGATAATAAAGGGGTACCAATATAGGAAGGGTCTACCATGATATAGTGGTTATAATTGTGAGTTTATACGAGTTCAAGAATTTAGTGGCGGTCGGTTGGTAGAGTTGTATCACGTCACGCTTTTTTTTCTTTTTTTTTGCCGCAATAATATGAAAATTGGATTGGTCTGGCAAGCCTGGTTGGGCGCGACCCCGTAACGCTGACGGTCTGGTTGCGTGTTGTAACGCGGGGGAGCAGTTTTTTTTTGAACGGCAAATAAACTATTATTAAATATAAAAAAGAGAGGCTAGCAAGAAACTAAAAACCCCGGAGTACAAGAAAAACAAGAGAACACAAGATCAATTACAATGCTAATAAGATAACCAACAACACCCATCACTCCAGCTCGTGGGGGAAGTTTCTTAGTGCATTGATCATTTTCCTTTTACTTCTTGTCTTACTCCACAATGAGACCACCACCTTTATTACAGAAATCACCTTATTAATCGAAGGCGCCTCGCGGCCGAATATTATATCGTTCCTATGTTTCCATAAACACCATACCGTTGACATGAACACAGCCTGCATTGCTCTTTTAAAATCTTCATCACCTCTTTGTATGTACGGGCTGTCCATTAACTCCTTGAGCGAGAAAGCATACACCGGTTTTATACTGCACCATGCTGCTATCATTTCCCATACCAGTGCCGCGAAGCCGCACCAAATGAAAAGATGCTCCACCGATTCATCCTCTGAGCCACACATCATACACATCCCAGAATGAATCGGGATATTCCTTTTCAGAAGTGAATCCTTGGTAGGAATACGGTTTTGCACAGCAAGCCAAATGAATACACTAACCTTCTTCGGTACCCATTTATTCCATTTGAATTTGTTACTCTCTCCCGACATTATCTCCTTTTCTAACATGTGCTTTACAAACTTTGAGTAAAATTCAGAACCACCACCATTGTCAAATTCAGTTGTAAGTAGATTTGCCAAGTCAATTTTCTTATTTTAAAATCATCACTAATTCTAGAAATATTTTTCCAGACACCGGTTTGAGTCAATCTAACCGGTATTGGATTCCAACTCCTTCAAGTATGATGGATTGACCAAATGACATTCCACCATAACGTGTGTTTTCGTTCCGGAACCTCCACCACCATTTAGATAATAATGCCATGTTTGAAAATTTTAAAGGTACTATTCCCAAGCCGCCACCCTCCTTCGACAATGTAACTTTTTCCCATGCAACCCAATGTATCTTTTTTGTGTTTTCCTCCCCTCCCCATAAGAAGTTTTTCCTTATTTTTTCTAGTTCATTAATTATCTTGTCAGGGGCCCTGTATAATGAAAAGAAATACAATGGTAATGCCTCCAAAACAGATTTAATGAGAGTTACCCGACCACCAATGGATAGTGCCTTGGCTTTCCATATAGATAGTCTGGATTTGAAGGCATCTATCACCTGCTTCCAATTGTTTCCATGATTCATGTTTGCCCCCACTATTAAGCCGAGATACGAGAAGGGTAGTTTCCCGGGCCTGCAGTTCATTATTTTAGCCATGCTAGATATCTCCTCATCTTTGACCCCAATGCCTTAAATTGAGCTTTTGGTTAGATTGACCTTTAGGCCCGAAATTAAGTAAAAGCCACGCATCAACCGCGCCATATTCCTTACGTTGGCTGCATTCCATTTGCCTAAAATTACAACATCATCTGCAAATAGAAAATGAGAAATAACAGGTCCATTGTTTGGCAGTTGTATGCATTCGAAGACTCCAATCCCAACAGCCTTTTTCATTATGCAGGACAATGCTTCCATAGCGATAATGAAAAGGAAAGGGGACAGCGGGTCTCCTTGCCTCAATCCCCTGTAGCAATTGAAGTCCACAGTTGGGCATCCATTGATGAGTACAGATGCTTTACTGGATTCTAAAATGGCTCTGATCCATGATCTCCATACTGGATTAAAGTTCATCTGCGTCAAGACCTTGTCCAGGAAATCCCAATCTAGTGAGTCAAAGGCTTTGGCCATATCAAGCTTTAATATTAGACCCAGATTCTTGGACCTTTTAAGCTGTGCAACCGTTTCATTCACTACTAATGGACCATCCAGAATTGATCTTTTGGCCACGTATGCACTTTGCTCCTCCGATATAAGATCCCCAATAACACCCCTCAGTCTGTTAAGGATAACCTTTGATAGCACCTTGTTAACCACTCCGATAAGACTCACTGGCCTGAAGTCGGTGAATTATAAAGGGTCCTTAGACTTTGGCAATAAAGCAATAAACGATGACAAGCAGCCATTGCTAATTACCCCCTTCTCATGGAACTCCTTCAGCAGATTATAGAAGTCTAACTCTAGGAACTCCCAGTATTTTCTTATGAAACGGAAGTTAAACCCATCTGGCCCAGGAGCTTTGTTTCCATCGCAGTCCCATACGGCTTTCTTGACCTCAGACATAGTAAAAGGCCTAATTAGTTCCTTGGATTTATCATCAGTAAGTGCTCGTATTCCTGGTACACGAAAGTCAGGCCTGCGCAAGTTGGGGCGGGCAAATTTATCTTTAAAGAACCCAACCGCCATGTCTTTAATGCCGGACGGGTCTGTTATCCATTCTCCATCAGCTGGTATCCCATGGATTCTATTACTAGATATGTTGGAGTTCACAATTCCATGAAAAAACTTTGAATTTTCATCACCTTCCAACGCCCAATTTGTTCTCGATTTTTGTATTAAATCTTCTTTTTTCCTCTTTTGAATAACCTTTATTTTTTCTAATATTTCGCACCTTGTACTTAAGTAGTTAGTGTCACACCCCAACCTTGACGGCGGAAACGTCGAAGTGTGAGGGTTAAGATTGTTCACAACCACATAACGCTATATTATAATGTAAAATGCCATTAATCAATTGTTTCAAACACCACATACATCAAAGTCTCAAAATAAATCAAACGAAACCGGAAATCCAATTGTTCTTATTAAGCCTAGGTCCATGTTCTAGGTTTAAGCATTTCTTCAATCATCGCTAAGCTTGCACATTACCTGAAACATGTTGAAAATAAAGTCAACTAATTAACGAGTTGGTGAGTTCTCATGGTTTTATATACAATAAGTATACAAAAATGTGGCAATTCTAGTCAATGTTCCCAAGATAGTAAGTATATAGAACATGCATAGTTACAATCAAACCTCGATTGAACAATATGAATAAGCATGATTAGCTAAGTGTATTTGGTTCCCTAGTGCACAAGCATACGGCTCCTAGGAGCCGACAATCCCTCGGCTTTAGCACCAAATAGGCTTGTCAGGCCCGAAGATCTAAGACTTCGCCAGGCTAGCAATAGTTAATGATTGCACACGAATGTCACATCTCATATAATACTTAACATATTCAAACAACCACGACTATGTAAAGAATTGCACATGTGTAATAAGTGTCAAAGCATGTATGAGTAAGTTTGTATAAACAACATGTTTCACCCCGAAAGGTGTGAAATAAACGTAAAGCGGGACATAAGAACTCACATGTTTGAATAATAGAAGACTTGTAGATGAAATAAGAGTAATCACGAATAAGATTTCCAACACAACGTCACAAGGCACCTAAATGAAATAAAGTAGCTCGTTTTAATTTGTTTGATGATTAATTATGTTTTTAGGGTTGTAGGTCTAATAGGATTTATTTCTTATTCGTATTTATTACATGTTAATAATGCGATCGGATTAATGTAACGAATGGATTTTTATATTTGAAATAATTACTTGTTTGCGCGTATGAGAAAGAATAATATAAATAAGAAAAGTTTGATTTAATTGTACGTTAAACCGATTTTTAGAGATTGTATATTACAATAAATGATTTAACTATTAAAATGAACTATATTTATTTATATACATTTATATAGGTATAAGTAACTAAGTAACTTAATTGTTTGAATATATATATATATATATATATATATATATATATACAAGTATTATATTTACGCACTTCTTTTGTACTTTTAGAAATACAATAATGTATTTATAAATACAAAAATATTTTTATAAAAGTTAATTTAGTCACAAAAATAGTTAAACAAAAGTTTTAGATAAATTCTGCATTTTATAAAATATTTTTAGAAATTTTCAGAATTTAAAAAGGTTAAATAAATAAAAAGAAATGAAAAGAAAAAGGAAAAAAATCAGAAAGGGGAAAAGGGGGGTTGCCCGGGGTCGAACCCGGGACCTCCCTTGAAGAATGGGGCGTAGGGACCAGTGAACCAGGGCCAAGGCCTTGGTTTTCATTGGTTCGGTAATTGTTTTAACCTTAGTCCCCTGGTTTACCCCAAATTTGGATGAACCCTAGTTTCATTCAAACCCAAAATCAACCCTCGATTCGGTGTTAATCACCTAAATCATCATAGGGCTTTTGATCCTTGAACGAAACCGAGTCAGATTCAGGTCTTAATTACCTGATTGATGTGGTATTGAAGGGGTTTCGGGTTCGATTTAGCTTCGGGTGTTCTTGATTTGGGGTTTTTTGATCGAGAGGATTTCTGGTGAAATTGAGGGTTAGGGGAGTTTAGGAACTTCAAAACGAACCGAAAGCCCACAATTTATAGGCTTGATTTCATGTGTTCAAGCTTTTCACTCTCGGTTTGAAAACGCGTTTGTAGTTTACCAAATTAGGGAGATTCGGTCTGTTAATCCGCGTTATTGGTTGATTGATTTATTTATTAGTCCGCGTATTATCTTTAGACATGATTGATTTGGTAAAATTTGTGAATTTGGTCAAGATTTGAATTCGAATTTCGCCACGGTTACTCCTCGGCACGATTAGGAAGGTCAACGCGCGGGAAAATCAAATTAAATTATGGCTCGGGTTCGAATCATGGGGTCGAGAGGGTTGGGCCGGTTAATTTGATCGAAAATGAGGAAATGGTGGGGTTTTTGGGGTCGCCGGAGCTCGCCGGAGCTCGCCGGCGTCCCTCGCCGGAAAAACGGGGAGAAAAGGGGGGGGGGCGGTTTGGGTGTTTTAACAAATTACACAAATGGTCCCTGTACTTTTAAACTCCATTATTTTATGTAATAAATCTTTATTCAAAGTTTTCAAAATGACAAAACGACCCCCTGCACTTTAATTCTAAGTTTTATTATTATTATTATTATTATTATTATTATTATTATTATTAATATTATTATTACCATTAACATTCTGGTTATTATTTTTATAATTAAACTAGTATTATTATTACTATTATTATTAGTTATTATTATTATTATTATTAGTTATTATTATTATTATTATTATTATTTTTTGAAATTAACTATTATTATTATTATTATTATTATTATTTTATTATTTATTATTAGCAAAACTAACTTTAAATTAATTAAAATTACAAGATGTTACAGTCTTCCCAACTTAAAAGAATTTCGTCCCGAAATTAAAAATGAAACTATGCGAATAAATATGGGTATTTCTTCTTTATGTGCTCCTCACGTTCCCAAGTAAATTCAGCGCCACGCTTATTCTCCCAACGAACCTTGACGATTGGGGTTGTGGTAGTTCTAGTCTTCTTCATAATGCGATCCATAACTTCAACGGGTTTCTCGACAAAGTGTAATGACTTGTCGATCTGGATGTCATCCAACGGGACATGCAGACCTTCGTCAGCCAGACACTTCCTCAAATTCGAGACATGGAACACAGGATGAATTCCACTAAGGTCGGAAGGTAATTCCAGTTTGTAAGCCACTTTCCCAATCCTTTTCAGAATCTTGAAAGGTCCTACAAATCTTGGAGCCAGTTTAACCTTCCTTCCAAAGCGAACAACACCCTTCCACGGTGAAACCTTAAGAAGAACCATCTCCCCAACTTGGAATTCCAATGGCTTGTGACGTTTATCAGCGTAGCTTTTCTGTCGACTCCTTGCCACTTCCAGGTTCTTGCGGATGATAGCGACTTTATCGGTCGTCTCTTGTATGAGCTCGGGACCGGTGATAAGATTCTCGCCAATGTCGGTCCAGTAGATTGGTGAACGACACTTACGACCGTAAAGTGCTTCAAACGGTGCCATTTGGATGCTTGAGTGGTAACTGTTGTTGTAGGAGAATTCTGCGAGCGGCAGGTGTGTATCCCAGTCGCCCCCAAAATCAAGAACACAGAGACGTAACAGATCTTCCAGGGTTTGGATCGTCCGCTCGGTTTGGCCATCGGTTTGGGGATGGTAAGCCGTGCTTAAATCCAATTGCGTACCCAGAAGTTCTTGCATAGTAGACCAGAAGTGAGAAGTGAATCGAGCGTCTCGGTCGGATATAATATGAAAAGGCACACCATGACGGCTTACGATCTCGTCGATGTAAATCCGGGCTAACCTTGATGTCTTATACGTGTTGCGTATGGGTATGAAATGTGCCGACTTGGTCAATCGGTCGACGATTACCCATATGCTATCGTGCCCGCGAGATGTCTGAGGCAGCTTGGTTATGAAGTCCATGGATATATGTTCCCATTTCCACATGGGAATTTCGGATTGTTCGAGTAAACCACTTGGACGTTGGTGTTCCGCTTTAACTTTCGTGCATGTAAGGCATTTAGCAACGTAGGTTGCTATGTCTCGTTTCATTCCGGGCCACCAATATTGACTCCGTAAGTCCATGTACATCTTATCGGAGCCCGGGTGGATAGAATAACGAGTCCGATGTGCTTCGTTCATGATAAAAGCCTGAAGGTTATTGCTTTTGGGAATCCAGATTCGGTTTGCGAAATACATTAACCCATTGGCTCTTGTTTCCAATTGGGCTAAGAGATTTGGTTTGAGTTCTTCCTTCATACTCCCTTCGGTTTGCACCGCTTGCTGGGCTTCTCGAATACTTGACTCGATGTAGCAATAGATCTTCAAGTTTTGTAGTAGTACTGTTGCATTGTTGACATCGAGTCGGATTTCAGTGTCAAACTCTACCAATGCGTCGAACCATTGACATCGGTCGCGAGTCTCTTGAACGGAAACCATCTTTTGATGCGTCTTTCGACTCAATGCATCGGCTGTGACATTTGCCTTGCCGGGATGGTATCGTATATCACAATCGTAGTCGCTAATTAGTTCCACCCAACGACGTTGCCTCATATTGAGGTTCTTCTGATTGAAGACGTGTTGGAGGCTCTTGTGGTCCGTGTAGACTATACATTGTGTGCCGTATAGATAGTGTCTCCAGATTTTCAAAGCAAAGACCACTACTCCAAGCTCGAGATCGTGCGTCGTATAATTTACCTCGTGAACCTTCAATTGTCTCGAGGCATACGCTATGACCTTTCCCCGTTGCATGAGAACACAACCAAGGCCTTGTTTCGACGCGTCGCAGTATACCGTGTAGTCGTCATTTCCATCCGGTAGCGTCAGAATAGGAGCATTGCACAACTTGTGCTTCAATGTCTCAAACGCCTCTTCTTGCTCGGCTTTCCATTCGAAAGGCTTGTTCTTCTGAGTTAAGGACGTGAGTGGCTTTGCGATTTTCGAGAAGTTGGCAATAAATTGCCGATAATACCCGGCTAGACCAAGAAACGATCGAACTTCCGTCGGAGTTGTGGGTGCACTCTAATTCTTCACGGCTTCAACCTTCGCAGGGTTGACGTGAATTCCTTGACTATTCACAACGTGCCCTAAGAATTGTACTTGTTCAAGCCAAAACTCACATTTCGAGAATTTCGCGTACAGTTGTTCCTTCTTCAACAGCTCGAGGATTTGACGGAGATGAAGTTCATGATCGGAGCGAGACTTGGAATAAATAAGAATGTCGTCAATGAAAACGATGACAAACTTGTCTAGGTATGGCTTGCACACCCGATTCATAAGATCCATGAAAACCGCAGGAGCATTGGTTAAGCCGAAAGGCATAACCATAAACTCGTAATGCCCATACCGAGTGCGGAATGCAGTCTTTGGGATATCGTCGTCGTGGACTCGCAGTTGGTGATAACCCGAACGCAAGTCGATTTTTGAAAAGATTGCAGCTCCTTGAAGTTGATCGAAGAGATCGTCGATACAAGGAAGAGGATACCGGTTCTTGATGGTCAACTTGTTGAGCTCCCGGTAATCGATACACATGTGGAATGACCCATCTTTCTTCTTCACAAATAAGACAGGTGCACCCCAAGGAGAAGAACTAGGGCGGATAAACCCCTTCTCGGATAATTCCTGGAGTTCGCTAGAGAGTTCTTGCATTTCAGATGGTGCGAGTCGGTAAGGTGATTTAGCCGCGGGGCCTGCTCCCGGAATCAAGTCGATTTTGAATTCAACTTCACGTACAAGAGGCAACCCACTAAGGTCGTCGGGAAAGACCTCAGGGAATTCTCGTACAACTGGAACATCTTTGAGTTCCTTCCCTTTGGCCTTGGTGTTTACTACATAGGCCAAGAATGTCGGATAACTCTTACTTAGGCATTTCCGAGCCTTAGTGCATGACATAAGCTTGAGCCCTGTGGAAGACCGTTCACCGAACACCTTCATCGTGTCACCGGAAGGTAAGGGCATGCAAATACACTTCTCGAAGCAGATGATCTCGGCGTGGTTCTTTGATAACCAATCCATGCCAATAATAACGTCGAAGCTTCCAAGCTTCATTGGAATGAGGTCGATAAGAAACTTAAGTTTATCGAGACACAATAGACAATCGCGGATAACCACGTCAACGGTGATGGGTTCTCCATCAGCAACTTCGACGGTGAGAGGTCTCTCTAGATTTGAGCGAGGTTTAGAAAGTGTCGGCTCAAATTCTAAGGAAACGAAACTTCTATCGGCGCCCGAATCAAATAATACGTATGCATAGGTGTCATTAATAAGAAACATACCTGTATAGGTTTTAAAGGCACCTAAGGTCATAAGCAAGGAATTTTAAGAGAAATTCTATGGAGATAGGGTTGAAATTTTTGCGTACCGTTCACCACCTCATTGTTCGTTTGAGCTTGGCTCGCGTTGATGTTGAAGGCACGTCCACGAGCTTGTGGAACATTACCCACAAGACGAGGGCATTGGGGCCGGTAGTGACCCGCTTCTCCATAATTATAGCAAGCTCAGTTTGGTTCCATTACCGCGTTTCCCATTGCTTGGCGGCAGGTTGCCACAAGATGCCCGTACTTGCTGCATAGTTTGCAGATGCGACACGGAAGATTTTCCGGATGATGGTACCTACACGTGTTGCACATAGGTAGAGGGCCTGCATAAGCCCTTGCACGGGCACTTGTGCGGCCGGCGTAGTCCCGGGAACACACTCTCTTTGGGGTGGCTTAGATGCGGCCACGGCGTAGTTCCGTGCCGGTACAAACTTCCTCTTCTTGTTATCAGACTTAACCTCCTTGACCTCCTCGGGGGTCGTCTTCTCAGTTTTCTTGGCACCCTTTGCAGACATAGTGCCCGGTCGGATGTGGTTCTCCGTCAACTGTGCAGTGATGGTGATGGCTTCTTCCAGAGTTGCGGGTCGGCTACCCATAACGGCATCCTGAATCTGAGGCGGCACACCCTTAATAAATTTTTCCACATTACGGGAAACAGTATCCACCATGTGTGGCAGCAGTATACTCAGCTCGTGATGACGGGTAGAATACACCAGATGGTTCCCGCCATCCTGTTTCAGGTTCCAAAATTCCTCCTCTAGTTTCTGGATTTCACTTCTCGGGCAAAACTTGGCGATGGCTATGTTTTTGAAGTCCTCCCAAGTTAAAGCCAAGATCGCGTCGGAGCCTCGGTTTCTCTTTTCGCTATTCCACCACGTTAAGGCCCTTTGCTGCAGCATACTGGTGGCATACCTCATTTTGAGTGCTTCGGGGCACTCACAGTTGACGAAGGTGTTCTCCATCCCCTCAAACCATTCTAGTAGACCGGTGGCACCTTCCTTGCCACTATAACTGGGAGGCTTGCAGGAACTAAAATGCTTGAAGGTGCAAGACTGGTTGTTACGGCCTTGGTTTGCCCTATTTTCCCCTTGGCCGTTGCTATTGTTTAAGACGTTTGCGATCATAGTGCTGCTGAGTTCAGCCACCATAGTCGGTATGACCACAACCATTTGCCGGGCAATCATGGCGGCAAGCTTGCGGCTGGATCTTCCTCGGTTTCCGTGGTAACGAGACATGCTGGAAAAATACAAATTGGGTTAGGATCGGTTAAAAGGATAATAAGGATGGGCAGTTAAGGTAAGAATCATGAATTATACAGAATGATTCCATTTGGTGACGCATCACCATTTGAAAACGTTGACACGTCAAGATGAATTGACCCATTCGCCTCAGAAACTTGTGTATGTTGGTCATAGTTTATCACTCATCCCGGAAATCCCCAGGTAAGCATGACTGGTCCTGTAGGATTTATGCGAAATGCTTACCTTAGTCCGAGGGCCTTTTGCCAGGAAAACCAGAATACAGGTGTCTATGTACCACACTAGTTCTTTGGTTCATGAAATCAAAAATTTTGATAGGATAATTACAAGATTAGACATAAAGTCCAAGGAATTTCTATCAATAAGTCCTACTCAGTGACGAGGATGGATTTAAGAAGTAGCAATTGTCGGGGAGAATCAATGTTTAAGATAAGTCTAGGGGAGACGGGTAACAATATGCAATCATGCAGAAAGGCACCTATGCTAAGGCATCACATTGCACATAATAAGGCATAGCGTTAGGCAGCATGCAAACAATAAGTATGTATTCATAAGAATACTATTCTATAAGGATCATGCATAAACTATAGTCTAGGTCACCATTTCTAATAACCTAAATCCCTATAGTTATGGGCTTTGACAACAATCTGTCACACCCCAACCTTGACGGCGGAAACGTCGAAGTGTGAGGGTTAAGATTGTTCACAACCACATAACGCTATATTATAATGTAAAATGCCATTAATTAATTGTTTCAAACACCACATACATCAAAGTCTCAAAATAAATCAAACGAAACCGGAAATCCAATTGTTCTTATTAAGCCTAGGTCCATGTTCTAGGTTTAAGCATTTCTTCAATCATCGCTAAGCTCGCACATTACCTGAAACATGTTGAAAATAAAGTCAACTAACGAGTTGGTGAGTTCTCATGGTTTTATATACAATAAGTATACAAAAATGTGGCAATTCTAGTCAATGGTCCCAAGATAGTAAGTATATAGAACATGCATAGTTACAATCAAACCTCGACTGAACAATATGAATAAGCATGATTAGCTAAGTGTATTTGGTTCCCTAGTGCACAAGCATACGGCTCCTAGGAGCCGGCAATCCCTCGGTTTTAGCACCAAATAGGCTTGTCTGGCCCAAAGATCTAAGACTTCGCCAGGCTAGCAATAGTTAATGATTGCATACGTATGTCACATCTCATATAATACCTAACATATTCAAACAACCACGACTATGTAAAGAATTGCACATGTGTAATAAGTATCAAAGCGTGTATGAGTAAGTTTGTATAAGCAACATGTTTCACCCCGAAAGGTGTGAAATAAACGTAAAGCGGGGCATAAGAACTCACATGTTTGAATAATAGAAGACTCGTAGATGAAATAAGAGTAATCACGAATAAGATTTCCAACACAACGTCACAAGGCACCTAAATGAAATAAAGTAGCGCGTTATAATTTGTTTGATGATTAATTATGTTTTTAGGGTTGTAGGTCTAATAGGATTTATTTCTTATTCGTATTTATTACATGTTAATAGTGCGATCGGATTAATGGAACGAATGGATTTTTATATTTGAAATAATTACTTGTTTGCGCGTATGAGAAAGAATAATATAAATAAGAAAAGTTTGATTTAATTGTACGTTAAACCGATTTTTAGAGATTGTATATTACAATAAATGATTTAACTATTAAAATGAACTATATTTATTTATATACATTTATATAGGTATAAGTAACTAAGTAACTTAATTGTTTGAATATATATATATATATATATATATATATATATATATATATATATTATTCTTTTGTACTTTTAGAAATACAATAATGTATTTATAAATACAAAAGTATTTTTATAAAAGTTAATTTAGTCACAAAATAGTTAAACAAAAGTTTTAGATAAATTCTGCATTTTATAAAATATTTTTAGAAATTTTCAGAATTTAAAAAGGTTAAATAAATAAAAAGAAATGAAAAGAAAAAGGAAAAAAAATCAGAAAGGGGAAAAGGGGGGTTGCCCGGGGTCGAACCCGGGACCTCCCCTGAAGAATGGGGCGTAGGGACCAGTGAACCAGGGCCAAGGCCTTGGTTTTCATTGGTTCGGTAATTGTTTTAACCTTAGTTCCCCGGTTTACCCCAAATTTGGATGAACCCTAGTTTCATTCAAACCCAAAATCAACCCTTGATTCGGTGTTAATCACCTAAATCATCATAGGGCTTTTGATCCTTGAACGAAACCGAGTCGGATGCAGGTCTTAATTACCTGATTGATGTGGTATTGAAGGTGTTTCGGGTTCGATTTAGCTTCAGGTGTTCTTGATTTGGGGTTTTTTGATCGAGAGGATTTCTGGTGAAATTGAGGGTTAGGGGAGTTTAGGAACTTCAAAACGAACCGAAAGCCCACAATTTATAGGCTTGATTTCATGTGTTCGAGCTTTTCACTCTCGGTTTGAAAACGCGTTCGTAGTTTACCAAATTAGGGAGATTCGGTCTGTTAATCCGCGTTATTGGTTGATTGATTTATTTATTAGTCCGCGTATTATCTTTAGACATGATTGATTTGGTAAAATTTGTGAATTTGGTCAAGAGTGGATGAATTGATAGAGAACAATAAGGAAAGGATGGTGGGAAAAGTGGATGAATTGATAGAGAACACCTTGGGTGTTAATATCTTCCATGGCAGGATATGGGTTCCGAAGCATGGTGACTTGCGGTAAAAGATTATGGATGAAGCGCACAAGACCCGCTACTCAATACATCCAGGCGCAAATAAGATGTACCACGACTTGAAGAAAGATTATTGGTGGCCTGGGATGAAGAGGGATGTGGTTGCGTATGTAAATAAATGTCTCACGTGCCTACAGGTGAAGGCTGAGCACCAAAGACCTTATGGTTATGTTCAGCCATTAGAAGTGCCAGAGTGGAAGTGGGAACATGTTACCATGGACTTTATCACCAAACTACCCCGCACGACGAAAGGCCGTGACGCGATATGGGTGGTTGTGGATAGACTGACTAAAAGCCCGTATTTCCTACCAATCAAGGAAGCAATTAGTTCAGAAAAGCTTGCTGAACTATTTATCCGAGAAATTGTGGCGCGACATGGTATGCCCGTATCGATTGTTTCAGATAAGGATACGCGGTTCACCTCAAAGTTTTGGAGAAAGTTCAATGAAGAGATAGGTGCGAGGTTGCATGTTAGTACCGTATACCACCCGCAGACCGATGGGCAAACGGAGAGAACGATCCAGACACTGGAGGATATGCTTCGGGCATGCGTTATCGAATTTGGCGGTAACTGGGATGATCATTTGCCACTAGCAGAGTTCTCCTATAACAACAGCTACCACGCCAGTATTAAGATGCCCCCATATGAGTTATTGTACGGTCGAAGGTGCAGAACTCCTATTTGTTGGGGTGATGTCGGTCAGAAGGAACTAGGGAGCTTGGAAGTCGTGGAAGCCACCACGGAAAAGTTGGAGAAAATCAAGGCGTATATGAAGGCTGCCAAGGATAGACAAAAGTCATATGCCGACAGAAGAAGGAGACCAATAGAGTTCAGCGTGGGCGACAGGGTAATGCTGAAAGTGTCACCATGGAAGGGAATCATCCGATTTAGGAAGAGGGGGAAACTGAGTCCCAGGTTCATCGGTGTCACACCCCAACCGATGGCGGAATCATCGAGGCGGACGAATATGAATCGATTGTTCATAGCACAAGGTAATAAATACGTTGAAATAACATTTAATAACCATTTATTTATTGAATAATGTCATTCAAGTCACACATTACAACGCAATTAAAATAAAACCATAAAATATAATATTGTCGTCTTTATTTTCGACTAGGTCCAATCCTATATGAGCAGAGAGAATTCCACTAAATAGCATTTCCTGAAATCATGTGAAAAAGTAACGAGTCAGCTAAGGAATTAGCCGGTGAGTAATCACAGGTTTAAACACACACAAAATTTGATTGAATAACTTGAAAACAATTCAATTCACATGGTAATGTTATAAATAACATGCAACAATGTATCATAAATGACAAACAACACGATCAAACCTAATGACTGAATTGACTCGGTCCACAGACGAAGCCTTATAGAATGTATGATTCCGGTTTCAATCACCACGCGACTAAACAAATGGGGTGGGTTGTCAAACCAATAGATCTATCATTGTTACCGTGGTTGTGTAAATTAATGATCATGTTATCAAGTTTATCTAAATACGAACACATAATTGCAAGTAAATAACATAACATGTATTGAATTGAATTTTAGTATGAGATAGAATAAAAGTGAATAAGCATGGTTGCGTATAGTATCACATGATTTCCCTAAAAAATAAAACAGGAAAAATGGGCAATGAATACTCACTTGATAATTATAAGCGTGTTGGAAATATTAGAATGATAGACGTGACACTAGAGGAAACTCCTCGGTGTTCAACCTAAAGTTTGGTATCTTGTGATTAGAATAATAATGCGCGAAGATCTAAATATGGATTAGGGTCCCCAATTGGGATTTGAGGGTTTTTAATAATTGGTTACACAATTATTAAAAATAGTGTAAGTTGAATAGTAGGTCGTCATGTATTTGAATACTATTTAAGTATTTAATTTTTTTATATTTGATTAAATAATAATTGGGTAGTAAAGTGTAAAAGAAATAATCTTTTTAACAATTAAGAAAAAGAATGTATTGTCCCAATACTCAAATGAATAATTTATTATTTAGATGATTTATGAAAATATTGGTATGAAACCATTTGAAATAATTTAGGTTTGGCTTGAAATGATTTTTGTAAAATATAAAACTTATAAATAAGTTTTGTTAGACATTTAATCTCTTAAAATTTAATAAGAAAATGGGATTATAAATTTTACAATTTTCTGAGATTAATATAAAATTTCTAGAATAATTTTTAATTAACAAAATAGTTTTATATTAATATTATAATTTAATAATAATTCCTGAAATAATAAATAAAAAAAAACATTTTAAAATATATGTGGGTGCCCAGGTTCGAACCTGGGTCGCCCCTGTGTATGCAATGCGTGTTTCCATTGGGCCAAAGCCCTGAATCTGTTTTTATTTTGGTTTTTAATTAATAAAACATTCCTTTAACAAATCCCCCAAATCCATAGAACCCTAGATCCAAAACGTTCTCAATTGATCTTGAAAACTTGATCAATAACAAAATTAAACTTAGGGCTTTGAATTAGCATCCAAATACGAGTGTAATCATATATCTAATTACCTGATTTGAGATAGAATCGATGGTGAAAAGATTTGAACGAGTGGCGACTGGTGAGTAGTCGATTTGAGTTGATGTTGTTGATCAAAATCGAATTAATTGCACAGAAAGCTTCTATTTGTCCAGATGATCAAAAGCCCTCAAGCAATTTCTGTTGAGGTTGCCTCAAAGGTGTAGTTCGATTAGTTGCAGGTTTGCGAATGGAGATGGAGATCGAAAGAGATGATGGGGTTTGATTCGTTTGCAATTCGAGTTGCAGAAAGTTCAAAGGGATCGATTTGAAGGTGTTGCTAAGCGTTTATAGTCCGATTGCAACTGTTTCAAACCAACCGAGTTTAAGGTTGATTCGGGAGTTTCGGGTCACGATTCGATTATAATTACAGGGTGTTATTAGCAATTATTGATATGATTGAATTCGTCACGCTCAGAGAATCGTTTCCAATTGATTAATTTGATTGATTGCGTGATGAACGAGTTGTAACCGATCGAGATTTGAGAGTGGTGTTTCGGTTTCAAGTTTGAACATGATAAGCATTGATTAAGTCCATTTAAGACCGGTTATGCGTTCGAAACAGGTTCACGAAGCGATCTGGAACAGTTGGGGTCGGTTTTCGCATGATTTGAGTTGTTTTAGGCCTCGCCGGAGCTTGGCCGGAACTTGGCCGGAGGGCGGCCGGAAAAACGGGGTTGAAGGGGGGTTTGGGTTTGATTTGAAAAGTTTACAACTTTAGTCCCTGTAGTTTAGTATAGTTATTATTTTATGTGAAAACTTTGTATTCAAGTTTCATAATTAACACTTTTCACCCTAGACTTAATTTATACAATAAATCCATTTATTTTACAAAATATTTATGATGTTTATAAATTTTTTAATGAATCTTTTAGATTCAGTTTTTTTTTTTAATATAAAATGATATATAGACTTTCAACTTAATAGTAAATATTTACGAATCATAACATTATTATAAATTGTTCAATTGTTTTAAATAGATGAAAAATAATTTGTAACATTTGTTAACCTACACCATATTACATTTAATTCATTGGAATAAATACTCTGAAAAAAAATAGGGTCGGGTTACAAATTTGAAAATGGGTCAAATTTTACAGTCTCCCCTACTTTAAGGAATTTCGTCCCGAAATTCGATCACGAGGAGGCTAAGACAAAAAGGTGAGGATACTTGTATTTCATTTGGTCTTCACGCTCCCAAGTGAACTCTGGGCCACGTTTAGACTCCCAACGAACTTTGACGATAGGTATTCGGCTACGCTTGAGTTGTTTGATTTCACGGTCCATGATCTCCACAGGCCTTTCGATAAAGTGCATGGATTCATCAATTTGAACTTCATCAAGTGGAATGCGGAGGTTCTCATCAGCAAGGCATTTCTTGAGGTTGGAAACATGAAAGGTTGGGTGAATGTTGCTGAGTTCTTGAGGCAGTTCAAGCTTGTAAGCTACTTTCCCAATACGCTCAAGCACTTTGAATGGACCCACATAACGAGGTGCTAGTTTCCCTTTCTTCCCGAAACGGATCACCCCTTTCCAAGGTGATACCTTCAGGAGTACGAGGTCACCGACGTTGTATTCCATGGGTTTCCGTCCCTTATCAGCATAATGCTTCTGACGATTTCTAGCATCCAGCAAGTTATCACGAATCTTGTGAATCTTATCGGTTGATTCCTGAATCAGTTCAGGACCGGTGATTTGTGCATCTCCTATCTCAGACCAACATATGGGAGATCGACACTTGCGACCGTACAAAGCTTCAAACGGTGCCATTTGGATACTTGTATGGTAGCTGTTGTTGTATGAAAATTCGATTAACGGTAGATGAGAATCCCAAGAGCCACTAAAGTCAATGACACACGCTCGAAGCATATCCTCAAGAGTCTGTATTGTTCTTTCAGTTTGCCCATCGGTTTGAGGGTGATAAGCTGTGCTGAGATTGAGTCGGGTTCCCAAAGACGATTGAAGACTTTGCCAGAAATGGGAGATGAATCGACCATCACGATCGGAGATAATATTTAATGGTACACCATGACGGCTGACTATTTCATTGATATAGATACGAGCTAATTTCTCAACTCGATAATCTTCACGAATCGGTATGAAGTGTGCCGATTTAGTCAATCGATCAACGATGACCCAAATACTATCATAACCGCTAGAGGTTCGAGGCAATTTGGTAATGAAGTCCATGGATATGTCTTCCCACTTCCACACTGGAATATCAGGTTGAACAAGTAATCCAGACGGACGTTGATGTTCGGCTTTAACTTTTGAACAGGTGAGACATTTGGACACATACAAAGCTATATCCTTTTTCATGCCGGGCCACCAATACTGATTACGGAGATTCATAAACATCTTATCCGCACCGGGATGGATGGAATAACGAGTTTTGTGAGCCTCGCTCATGATGAGGATTCGAAGATCATTGCGTTTAGGAATCCAAAGACGATCCAGAAAATACAACAAACCATCAGGTTTTGTTTCCAATTGAAGTTCAGCGCCGCATGACATTTCATCGTACATGTTACCCTCAGTGACTGACTCGTGTTGGGCTTCGAGAATTTGAGTTTTAAGTTCGGATTGAATCGTCACACTTTGGAGTATGACATAATCCTTACGACTCAATGCATCGGCTACGACATTCGCTTTTCCAGGGTGATAGCGAATTTCACAATCGTAGTCATTGAGTAACTCAACCCATCGCCGTTGTCTCATGTTTAGTTCTTTTTGATTGAAAATGTGCTGAAGACTCTTATGATCAGTGAATACAACACACTTGGTGCCGTAAAGATAGTGTCTCCAGATTTTGAGTGCAAAAACCACAGCACCCAATTCGAGATCATGAGTCGTGTAATTTTTCTCATGGATTTTGAGCTGTCTTGAGGCATAGGCTATGACTTTTCCTCGTTGCATGAGGACACAGCCAAGACCTTGCTTGGAAGCATCACAGTAAACAACAAAATCATCATTTCCATCAGGGAGGGTCAAGATTGGAGCATTGCATAACTTTTGTTTAAGTGTTTGGAATGCTTTTTCTTGATTTGGTCCCCACTGGAAAGACTTATCCTTGTGGGTCAAGGCAGTAAGAGGCACAGCGATCTTTGAGAAATTTGGGATGAAACGCCGATAGTAGCCGGCCAAGCCAAGGAATGAACGGATCTCAGTGGGAGTTTTAGGTTCCACCCAACTCTTTACCGCCCCAATCTTTGCAGGATCCACATGAATTCCTTTATCATTTACGATGTGACCAAGGAATTGTACCTCCTTCAACCAAAATTCACACTTAGAGAATTTGGCATATAGTTTCTCCTTTTTCGATAGTTCAAGAATCAAACGAAGATGATGTTCATGCTCGGATCTTGATTTTGAATAAATCAGAATGTCGTCGATGAAGACGATCACGAACTTGTCCAAGTATGGTTTACACACGCGGTTCATTAAATCCATGAACACAGCTGGTGCGTTGGTCAAACCAAATGGCATAACTAGAAATTCGTAATGACCATATCTTGTACGAAAGGCTGTTTTGGGAATGTCGTCATCATGCACTCGTAGTTGATGATAACCAGAACGAAGGTCAATCTTGGAAAAATATGAAGCGCCTTGAAGTTGGTCAAACAAATCATCGATTCTTGGTAGAGGATACCGGTTCTTAACAGTAAGCTTGTTGAGCTCCCGATAATCGATACACATACGAAATGAGCCATCTTTCTTCTTCACAAACAATACCGGGGCTCCCCAAGGTGAGGAACTTGGTCGAATGAAACCTTTATCGGAAAGTTCTTGAAGTTGACTAGCAAGTTCTTGCATCTCAGATGGTGCAAGACGATATGGAGATTTTGCTACAGGTGTTGCACCAGGCACAAGATCGATACGAAACTCGACTTGACGAACAGGAGGGAGTCCAGTTAAGTCATCGGGGAACACTTCCGGAAAATCACGAATGATCGGAATATCCTCGACTTTCTTTGACTTCTCATTCGTTTTCACGACATGTGCTAAGAAAGCCACATAGTGCTTGCGAAGGTACTTTTGAGCTTTGGTACATGACATGAGTCGAAGGCCTTTGGAAGGTTTTTCTCCATAAATATTTAACATCTTTTCGGGCGCAAGAGGGATCCGGATGATTTTCTCAAAACAAACAACTTCAGCATGGTTCTTAGATAGCCAATCCATGCCTATAATGACGTCGAAATTTCCAAGTTGCATCGGTGTGAGATCGATAGGAAAATCATGCTCGCTAAGACTAAGGATACAGTTTGGAATAATTGAATCGATTGTGATAGGTTTTCCGTCGGCTATCTCTACCGTAAATGGTTTTCTTAACTTAGTCCGTGCACTAACAAGTAAGGGCTCAAATTCTAAGGACACAAAACTTTTGTCGGCGCCGGTATCAAATAAGACTGAAGCATAATGATTATTGATTAAAAACATACCGTTCACCACATCGCTATTGGTTTGAGCTTGATGAGCATTGATGTTAAAAGCACGTCCTTGAGCCGTAGGCACCGTGCTGACAAGTTGAGGGCATCGATTGCGGAAGTGGTTCGGATCACCACATTGATAGCATGCACGACCCTGAGTAATTGCAGGAGGATGTTGAAGAACAGGTGCGGTAGCCGGAGTCTTAGCTGCGCTCTTACACACGTTGAAAGTATGACCGAAACGACCACAGTTGGTGCAGCGACGGCATTGTGCATTAGCAGGGTGATGGTACTTGCAAATGTTGCACTGCGGAAAGGTTCCAGTGTATGGTTTCTTTGCCGGGACTTGATTGTTAGAGCCTGGTTGGTAGTTTGGTGCGACTTGATTAACTGGAACAGTAGGGGTAACCACAGCAAAGTTTTGGGATTTAACCTTCCTCTTCTTGTTTTGAGAAGGTTCAGGTTTTTCCTCCTTAGGGGATTCAGCTGAGGATTTCTCGGGCACCTTCTTAGCACCTTTCCTAGTCAGGGTTCCAGCCTTGACATGATTGTCAGTTAACTGAGCAGCTAACCGGATGGTATCTTCCAGAGTTGAAGGATTCCTACCCCACACCGTGTCTTGAATTTTCATGGGTAGACCACCGATGTACTTTTCAATGGCCCGGGATAATGGGGTAACTAAGTGGGGAACAAGTAGTGTAACACCCGGACCTCCAAAGAGTCCGTTTAAGATAAATAAACATGTGGAATTTGGTCCCAGAAAATTTCATTAACATTTAACTCCCAAAATATGTGTTTCGTGTCAACCGACACTCAAAAATGAAGTTTAACAATCCATTTACATAAACACGTGATAAGAAGTTTCAAAATAATGTTAACGCGTTAATTCTACAAGAGAAACGCGTATGCAAGTCCCGTTCGATCCTTGTATGCCCTATCGATCACTTTAGCCTTCCGGTCCCGTAACACCTGAAAACACACGTTTTGACATCCATTAGTTCATAGGAACTAAGTAAGTACATTCCAACATTCATTTTAGGGTCTTTACGGGGGTTTAAACGGACACGGAACGCGTTAAAACGATAATCGACAAAATCTGGGGAAACGAGAAGACAACAAAAGAAGCTCAGAGGCAACATTATGCCTGGGACGTAACTTACGTCCTAAAGGACGTAGCTTACGTCCTTAACCCTTCTCCCCTGATTTGTGGACGTAAGGCAGTAGCTTAGGACGTACCCAGGTGGAGAGGACGTAGCTTACGTCCTTATGGACGTAAGCTACGGTAGACCTGCAGCAAAATCATTATTTTTGACCCGTTAAGGGTCGTTTCGCGTTCCCGAGCCACCCCTGTCGATCCCGATTGTTCCAAACACCCGGAAATAACATATTTTATCATATACGTGATTCCCATGGAGTTTCAACGAGTCTAACCCGACTCTTGGCAATATACCAAAATTTTTCTATTTTTTTTGTATTTAATTCCTTATTTAACCCATTTATGGTTCGTTTGTTCTTTAGAGCTTCCGACCGTCCCGACAACCATGGAACCGGTCTATTATAACATATTACATATGTTTGGTGAGTTCTTAGACCCAACCCATCCCATTTGCCTATCATAACGCAAATTTTCCTTTTCATACCGAATTTGCCCCTTATAGGGTCAAATCCCATTTTAATGAGCGGTTTGCCATTCTTTCGCGAACGACCGCTTTCCTTGGCGTTACCCAACGTCCACACACGTTGCAAATCATAGGGATAACCCTTTACCCTAGTGTTCACACACGATGTGAATCACTTTAATCCGAGTTTGTCCTTTCTTCCCATTTCCATGGGACGGTCACGCACGTCATGACTCGTTCTGTTCCACAACCATGTGGTATAACACTAAAGTGTTATTTTCCTTTATGTTCACGCACGTCGTGAATCATTTGTCATAGAAGCTCACATACGGTGCAAGTCAACTATTTATCCTTTTTAAACGTGGTTTTCATTTTGTTTGAGTATGAGCACATGGTCACACACATTGTGACTCATGCCTTTACTTTGTTATGCTCAATTTAAAGAATGTCTTACCTTGAGTCCGGAAGGTTTAAGTGGTCAATCAAACGTGTTCCTTGCCGGTTCCCTTGGATCCGCTTGCCACACCACTTCCTATTACCATTTTAAGGACCCATTTAACACATAACATTCATTTAATCACACATATGGTCTATTTGACCATTTGTCACATTTAACCTACAATCTAGGCTTTCACATTGCACATTTCTTGCAATTAAGTAGTTCATTCATGTTTTTCATCTAATTTGGGCATTTAATCAAACACCTTATGTGCATAACTTAACATATTGGTTATTTACTAGCTTTTAAACATCATCAAGCTAATTTTACACCTAAATCACATATCACACATGTGATTCATCAATTTCAACCAAATGTTATGCACATAATCACATTTCTACAAGAATGAACATGGATTCTACAACTAGCAACTAGTTTACATGAAGAATCCTTAGTTTAACCTTCTAGTAACTAAACCCATTTCCATGGTTCATGTAAATCTTCAATTAAGGAGCAATTACACATCTAGTTACCATAATACACACATACACATGATCATCTAGCACTATAACACTAGGGTTTCATGTTTAAACCACCAATTTCTACACCCATCATGTGGGTGACGATTTTTACCACCTCAAGAACATCAAATAACACTTACTTGTAGCTCTTGATAAGGTGAAGAATGATTTCTAGGGTTCAATTTCGGATCTTGCACTTGAATCACCAACAATTTGAGCAATGAGATGACCAAAACTCTTCTTCTCCTCTTCTCTTATGTGTATACGTGAATGAGCAGACAATGCTCACCAAATGTATGGCAAGCCATACATATTCATGTTTAGGTTTCATCAATTGGCAAGATCCACCCCTCTAGTATCATTTTTCATTTTTCCACCACTATTAACTAACTAGCAAATTTTCTAGTTAAGTCTTAAATATTTAACCTTTAACATATTTTACAATATTAGGTTTAACACATGATACATTAATTGTATTTTAATTACATAATACGAAATTCGGGTCGTTACAAGTCTCTCCCTCTAAAGAGAGTTTCGTCCCGAAACTTTACATACTAATCAAATAGATGAGGATAAGACTTCCTCATTTCATCTTCCGATTCCCAAGTGGCATCGGATCCCTTACGATTCTTCCATTGCACCTTCACCTGATTGAGTGTCTTGTTTCTCAGTTGCTTGACCTTTCTATCCAAGATAGCCACCGGCTTCTCGATATAGTTCAATCTGTCATCAACTTCCAAATCCTCGTACGGGACATAGGCCGACTCGTCAGCCAAACACTTCCTCAAGTAAGATACATGGAACGTGTTGTGAATTCCTTGAAGCTCTTCCGGCAATTCCAACCGGTACGCAACTTTACCCACACGTGCGATGATTTTAAATGGCCCGATAAACCTCGGACTCAACTTTCCCCGCTTCCGGAATCGTATAATACCCTTCCATGGGGAAACCTTTAACAAAACCAAATCGCCCACCTCAAACTCGATGGGTCGTCTACGCTTATCCGCGTAAGCTTTCTGACGGTCTTGCGCCGCCTTCATGCGAGCACGGATTTGCTTAATCTTTTCATCCGTATTCATTATCGTATCGTGGCCCGCGAGTTCCCGCGGACCAATTTCTCCCCAACAAATGGGAGTTCGGCATTTTCTTCCATATAAAGCTTCATACGGAGGCATCTCGATGGTGGAGTGGTAGCTATTATTGTAAGAAAATTCCGCCAAAGGCAAATACTCATCCCAACTACCCCCAAAGTCAAGAACACACGCTCGTAGCATATCTTCTAATGTTTGAATGGTTCTTTCACTTTGTCCGTCGGTTTGGGGATGGTATGACGTGCTTAGCAATAGCTTTGTCCCCATCTCCGCTTGAAATTTCCTCCAAAACTTGGAAGTAAACCGTGTGTCTCTATCGGACACAATCGACACGGGCACCCCGTGTCGTGACACTATTTCGTTCACGTAAACCTCCGCCATTTTCTCCGAATTGTAAGTCTCACGAATAGGAAGGAAATGAGCGCTCTTGGTCAATCGATCGACAACAACCCATATCGCATCGTACCCTTTCTTCGTTCTTGGAAGTTTAGTAATCAAATCCATTGTTAACTTTTCCCATTTCCATTCCGGAATATCCAACGGTTGCAATTCACCATGAGGTTTTTGATGTTCCGCCTTCACTTGCAAACAAGTTAAGCATTTCTCCACGTATTTGACAATATCGCGTTTCATGCCCGACCACCAATAGTTAACCCAAAGGTCTCTATACATCTTAGTCGCTCCCGGGTGAATTGAATACTTGGATTTATGGGCTTCATCCAATAGATCATTCTTCAAGGTACAAGTAGGTGGTATCCAAACCCGACCCCATCTTGTTTTCAATCCCTGACTATCATCTTCCAAGTTTTGAGTTTGACCTTTGATTCGATTTTTCTTCAAATTTTCTTCCTTTAGCGCTTCAGTTTGTGCTTCCTTGATTCGTTCAACCACTTCGGATATAACGGTTATCTTCATTGCGGTTATTTTGATAGGAGTATGATCCTCCTTTCGACTCAAGGCGTCAGCCACGACATTGGCCTTTCTCGGATGATATAGGATTTCACAATCATAATCATTTAGCAATTCCATCCACCGCCTTTGTCTCATGTTTAACTCCTTTTGCGTAAAGAAGTACTTTAAACTCTTATGGTCCGTGTAAATCGTACACTTTACACCATATAGATAATGCCTCCAAATCTTTAACGCGAACACCACCGCGGCTAGTTCAAGATCATGGGTTGGGTAGTTCCTTTCATGCACCTTTAGTTGTCTCGAGGCATAAGCAATCACCTTGCCCCTTTGCATTAGAACACAACCCAAACCGGAGTAAGAAGCATCCGAGTATACCACAAAATCGTCGGTTCCCTCGGGTAAAGACAAAACCGGAGCTTGAGTCAATTTCGACTTTAACTCTTGAAAGGCTTTCTCTTGCTCTTCACCCCATAGGAACTTCACCTCTTTCTTGGTAAGCTTGGTTAAAGGAGAAGCAATCTTAGCAAAGTCTTGAATGAATCTCCGATAATATCCGGCTAACCCAAGAAAGCTTCTAATCTCTGTGGGAGTCTTGGGTGGACTCCATTTGGTCACCGCGTGAATCTTTGTGGGGTCTACGTGTATACCCTCCGAGTTTACCACATGACCCAAGAATTGTACCTCTCGCAACCAAAAGGCACACTTGGAGAATTTTGCGAACAATTTCTCCCGACGAAGCGTTTCGAGAACTTCACGCAAGTGACAAGCATGATCACCTTCATTTTTAGAATAAATAAGGATATCATCTATGAATACAATGACAGATCGGTCTAACATGGGTCGGCACACCCTATTCATCAAATCCATGAATGCCGCCGGGGCGTTTGTCAACCCGAAAGACATCACAAGGAACTCATAATGCCCGTATTTAGTACGAAATGCCGTCTTGGGGATGTCTTCTTCCCTTACCTTCAACTGATGATAACCCGACCGTAAGTCGATTTTCGAAAACCACGATGCACCTTGCAACTGATCGAATAGGTCATCAATCCTAGGCAATGGGTAACGGTTCTTAACCGTCACCTGGTTCAACTCTCTATAGTCGATACACATCCGAAGACTTCCATCCTTCTTTTTCACGAAAAGAACCGGTGCTCCCCATGGCGAAGTACTCGGACGTATGAACCCTTTGTCTAAAAGATCTTGCAATTGTGTCATTAACTCTTGGAGCTCCGATGGCGCCAAACGATAGGGAGCCTTTGCTATGGGTTTAGCTCCCGGGGTTAGGTCGATTCGAAACTCGACCTCCCGTTCCGGTGGGACTCCCGGCAAATCCTCCGGAAAGACATCCGGAAAATCCCGAACAACCGGAATATCTTCCAACCCTTGAACTTTCGTTTCCGTGTCTATTACATAGGCTAAGAACGATTGTCCTCCATGGCTCATGTATTTCATTGCTTTAACCAAAGAACATAAAGCTACGCCACCGCGTTTTGCACCTTGGATTATTACCTCATAACCACTCGGAGATATCAATTGGATGCACTTGCGATTGCAAACTATATTGGCGTGGTACATGGAAAGCCAATCCATACCGATTACTACATCAAACTCCCCGAGTGTCATGGGTATTAAGTCGACCGAATACTCCTCACCTTCGATGGTAAGTATGCAATTTCGATAAACGTTGAACACTAAGAACGTTTTTGAATCCGCTACCTCAATCTCTAAAGGACTAGGTAAGTTGTCTAACACCATGGAAAAATGACTCGCAAATTTAACCGAAACAAACGATCTATTAGCACCCGAGTCAAATAGCACATAAGCAGGTAGTGAGTTGATGAGAAAGGTACCCGTCACAACGTCGGCTATAGATTTGGCTTCTTCTGCCGTAATCAAGAAAGTTCTCGCCTTAGCTTTTCCTCCATCACCCTTTTTCCCCGAACCTTGAGCAACCGATGACTGACTTGTACCATCCTTCTTTAGTTCCGGACATTCGCTCTTTTTGTGGCCCGGTTTGTAACAGTTGTAGCACACACTTAGCGGGCTTGTGCATTGAGATGTCGAATGACTCGACTTTCCACACTTGAAGCAATTTTTAGATTCGTATCTACAAACTCCCCCATGCTTCTTTTTACAAATCTTGCAATGTTTGTAGTCTTTGTCGTTCCCAGACTTGTTTGATGAAGATGAAATCTTGGCTTTCTTAGACGAACCCGTCTCCGTTTCAGCCGCACGCTTCTCCCCACGATCAACTTGCCTTTTCAATTCCGCTTCTCGATCCCTAGCACAATCGATAAGCTCTGCTAGAGTTTCACATTTGGACGGTGTAAGAAACTCTCGATACTTGGCACTCAACATGCCATAGTAGTGGTTAATCCACATCCTTTCATCCTGGAGCAACTGTGGGCAAAACTTGGCTTTGTCGTAGAAGATGGCCGTGATGGTATCAATACTTTCATCTTTTTGTCGTAACTGTAGGAATTCTTCTGCTATTCTGTTGATAGCGGCTTGTGGGCAAAACCGCTTTGTGAACAACTTCTTAAATTCTTCCCAAGTCATACTTTTGATACCTTCCCGCCCCTTCTCATCCCGTTGCAATTCCCACCAGTCTTTAGCTCGTTCCCGGAGTTGGCTTGCAGCAAACCTCACTTCATCAGATTCTTCACAGTGTGAGGTTTCAAAGGCACTTTCCATATCTTTGATCCACCTTTGACTAAGTAGTGGATCGACCTCACCCTTGAACGTTGTAGGGTTGCATGCAACGAACTCCTTATAGGTCACTTTCTTTGTTGGCCTTTCGGTTTCTTTGTCAGCCTTCAGAGCCACAAACTCTTGTTGAATGAGATCCCGTAGATCTTTGCGTACATCCTCGATGTAGCCCGGCAATAAAGCCTCAAAAGCCTTGCCAACTTCCTCCTTGACCATTTCCCGTGTTGCATCATCGGGATGGGTTTCGTGATTCTCTATATTGATCACGTGATCGTTACCAGCCATGACCTAAGACTTTGACAATTAAACTTTACGTTAGTACCATGTACGTAATCTATAGCATATACACCGATGCTTATGATTCTACTATCACTAGGGCCTAACCCTATTCACACAATACCCATTTCCATCCTTAAGTTTAAGACAACATCCCTAAGAATCCATTCGCGTGCCTTTGATTGTTGTTAGACTGGCCAGGCCTAGCAACAAGCTCACCACACGGATGCCTTCTTAGTTCCTTTATTCCAAACTTAAGTCAAGAAGCTAGGTTCAATCAATTCATATGGTACATATCATACATATATCATACATGTGTCAAGCTTGTTACGTTTATAAACGGCACACTAACCTTGTACCTTTAGGCTCGGTGATCGGCTTCTTGGATCGAACGTTTGCATTTCTCATATCTAGAGCTCAAAAGTTTGAGTCCAAGTGTTCGCGACGCACTTGAATCTCTCAAACCGTTGGCTCTGATACCAACTTGTAACACCCGGACCTCCAAAGAGTCCGTTTAAGTTAAATAAACATGTGGAATTTGGTCCCAGAAAATTTCATTAACATTTAACTCCCAAAATATGTGTTTCGTGTCAACCGACACTCAAAAATGAAGTTTAACAATCCATTTACATAAACACGTGATAAGAAGTTTCAAAATAATGTTAACGCGTTAATTCTACAAGAGAAACGCGTATGCAAGTCCCGTTCGATCCTTGTATGCCCTATCGATCACTTTAGCCTTCCGGTCCCGTAACACCTGAAAACACACGTTTTGACATCCATTAGTTCATAGGAACTAAGTAAGTACATTCCAACATTCATTTTAGGGTCTTTACGGGGGTTTAAACGGACACGGAACGCGTTAAAACGATAATCGACAAAATCTGGGGAAACGAGAAGACAACAAAAGAAGCTCAGAGGCAACATTATGCCTGGGACGTAACTTACGTCCTAAAGGACGTAGCTTACGTCCTTAACCCTTCTCCCCTGATTTGTGGACGTAAGGCAGTAGCTTAGGACGTACCCAGGTGGAGAGGACGTAGCTTACGTCCTTATGGACGTAAGCTACGGTAGACCTGCAGCAAAATCATTATTTTTGACCCGTTAAGGGTCGTTTCGCGTTCCCGAGCCACCCCTGTCGATCCCGATTGTTCCAAACACCCGGAAATAACATATTTTATCATATACGTGATTCCCATGGAGTTTCAACGAGTCTAACCCGACTCTTGGCAATATACCAAAATTTTTCTATTTTTTTGTATTTAATTCCTTATTTAACCCATTTATGGTTCGTTTGTTCTTTAGAGCTTCCGACCGTCCCGACAACCATGGAACCGGTCTATTATAACATATTACATATGTTTGGTGAGTTCTTAGACCCAACCCATCCCATTTGCCTATCATAACGCAAATTTTCCTTTTCATACCGAATTTGCCCCTTATAGGGTCAAATCCCATTTTAATGAGCGGTTTGCCATTCTTTCGCGAACGACCGCTTTCCTTGGCGTTACCCAACGTCCACACACGTTGCAAATCGTAGGGATAACCCTTTACCCTAGTGTTCACACACGATGTGAATCACTTTAATCCGAGTTTGTCCTTTCTTCCCATTTCCATGGGACGGTCACGCACGTCATGACTCGTTCTGTTCCACAACCATGTGGTATAACACTAAAGTGTTATTTTCCTTTATGTTCACGCACGTCGTGAATCATTTGTCATAGAAGCTCACATACGGTGCAAGTCAACTATTTATCCTTTTTAAACGTGGTTTTCATTTTGTTTGAGCTTATGAGCACATGGTCACACACATTGTGACTCATGCCTTTACTTTGTTATGCTCAATTTAAAGAATGTCTTACCTTGAGTCCGGAAGGTTTAAGTGGTCAATCAAACGTGTTCCTTGCCGGTTCCCTTGGATCCGCTTGCCACACCACTTCCTATTACCATTTTAAGGACCCATTTAACACATAACATTCATTTAATCACACATATGGTCTATTTGACCATTTGTCACATTTAACCTACAATCTAGGCTTTCACATTGCACATTTCTTGCAATTAAGTAGTTCATTCATGTTTTTCATCTAATTTGGGCATTTAATCAAACACCTTATGTGCATAACTTAACATATTGGTTATTTACTAGCTTTTAAACATCATCAAGCTAATTTTACACCTAAATCACATATCACACATGTGATTCATCAATTTCAACCAAATGTTATGCACATAATCACATTTCTACAAGAATGAACATGGATTCTACAACTAGCAACTAGTTTACATGAAGAATCCTTAGTTTAACCTTCTAGTAACTAAACCCATTTCCATGGTTCATGTAAATCTTCAATTAAGGAGCAATTACACATCTAGTTACCATAATACACACATACACATGATCATCTAGCACTATAACACTAGGGTTTCATGTTTAAACCACCAATTTCTACACCCATCATGTGGGTGACGATTTTTACCACCTCAAGAACATCAAATAACACTTACTTGTAGCTCTTGATAAGGTGAAGAATGATTTCTAGGGTTCAATTTCGGATCTTGCACTTGAATCACCAACAATTTGAGCAATGAGATGACCAAAACTCTTCTTCTCCTCTTCTCTTGTGTGTATACGTGAATGAGCAGACAATGCTCACCAAATGTATGGCAAGCCATACATATTCATGTTTAGGTTTCATCAATTGGCAAGATCCACCCCTCTAGTATCATTTTTCATTTTTCCACCACTATTAACTAACTAGCAAATTTTCTAGTTAAGTCTTAAATATTTAACCTTTAACATATTTTACAATATTAGGTTTTAACACATGATACATTAATTGTATTTTAATTACATAATACGAAATTCGGGTCGTTACAAGTAGGCTCAATTCATGAAATCGGTTGGTGTAAGCTAGATTTTCTCCACTTTCTTGAGCTAAGTCCCAGAACTCAGCTTCTAACTTCTTGATCTCGTTTCTTGGACAAAATTCCCGAGTCATGAGTTCTTTGACTTCATCCCACGTTAATGCCAAGGCAGCATCAGTTCCACGGGTTCGTTTCTCCCCGTTCCACCAAGTGAGTGCTCTCTTTTGAAGAACACTTGTAGCATAGCGAACTTTGAGATTCTCGGGACACTCACTATTGAGAAAAGTGTTCTCGATACTCTCAAACCACTGTAAAAGACCAGTGGCTCCTTCGGTCCCGCTAAACTTAGTGGGATTGCAAGAACTGAAGTGCTTGTAAGTACAAGCTCGGGGAGGATTTGGTGCAGCTTGATTTTGAACAACGTTGTTGCCTTGGTTCAAATGAGTAAGCAGTGTTGGGATGACCACAACAACTTCACGTGCCACTATAGCAGCAATCTTACGGCCAGAACTTCTAGATCGGGAGCGGTTTTGACGGGAAGACATGCTGTATAATATGGAGAGAAGAAACCTTTGTGAGAAACGGGTAATTGGTTTTTAAAACTTTTCAATAAAATCGTTAATGAGATTGTTTAAAATAACAATGAGAGGTGAGGAGTGTAAACGTTCGGTTCGCAAACCAAAACGAATACGGTGACTTATCAAAGTATTTGTGTCCACCACAACCTTAATGAGGACATGCGTACCTATAAGCGAATACTCATCTCGAGGGTTCCCAGGTAAGGTAATCAAGTTGTATGAATACCTTGCCTAGACAGAACACCTTAAGATACAGGTACCCCACTCTTCCAGCATTGCATGTTCTCGGTCATGTGACACAGACTTTGACGAGATTTGAAAAACCATGAATACCAAATCAAAATTTAAAATTTGAAAACAATTTGATTTAGGCACATAATGCCATATAATATGATTTGAGAATTTGTATATGAAAGGTAAGAATCAAGATATAAGGGAATGTCATAATCACATAAACATAATAGGCATAAGTGACACATATAAGCCCTATCTAAACATATAGAATACATGAGAGGACTCATGTGTAAAGGTACTTAGTTATAGTCTAGGTCATTCCATTTCTAATAACCTAATTCCCTATAACCTTGGCTCTGATACCAATCTGTCACACCCCGACCGATGGCGGAATCATCGAGGCGGACGAATGTGAATCGATTTTTCATAGCACAAGGTAATAAATACGTTGAAATAATATTTAATAACCATTTATTTATTGAATAATGTCATTCAAGTCACACATTACAACGCAATTAAAATAAAACCATAAAATATAATATTGTCGTCTTTATTTTCGACTAGGTCCAATCCTATATGAGCAGAGAGAATTCCACTAAATAGCATTTCCTGAAATCATGTGAAAAAGTAACGAGTCAGCTAAGGAATTAGCCGGTGAGTAATCACAGGTTTAAACACACACAAAATTTGATTGAATAACTTGAAAACAATTCAATTCACATGGTAATGTTATAAATAACATGCAACAATGTATCATAAATGACAAACAACACGATCAAACCTAATGACTGAATTGACTCGGTCCACAGACGAAGCCTTATAGAATGTATGATTCCGGTTTCAATCACCACGCGACTAAACAAATGGGGTGGGTTGTCAAACCAATAGATCTATCATTGTTACCGTGGTTGTGTAAATTAATGATCATGTTATCAAGTTTATCTAAATACGAACACATAATTGCAAGTAAATAACATAACATGTATTGAATTGAATTTTAGTATGAGATAGAATAAAAATGAATAAACATGGTTGCGTATAGTATCACATGATTTCCCCAAAAAATAAAACAGGAAAAATGGGCAATGAATACTCACTTGATAATTATAAGCGTGTTGGAAATATTAGAATGATAGACGTGACACTAAAGGAAACTCCTCGGTGTTTAACCTAAAGTTTGGTATCTTGTGATTAGAATAATAATGCGCGAAGATCTAAATATGGATTAGGGTCCCCAATTGGGATTTGAGGGTTTTTAATAATTGGTTACACAATTATTAAAAATAGTGTAAGTTGAATAGTAGGTCGTCATGTATTTGAATACTATTTAAGTATTTAATTTTTTTATATTTGATTAAATAATAATTGGGTAGTAAAGTGTAAAAGAAATAATCTTTTTAACAATTAAGAAAAAGAATGTATTGTCCCAATACTCAAATGAATAATTTATTATTTAGATGATTTATGAAAATATTGGTATGAAACCATTTGAAATAATTTAGGTTTGACTTGAAATGATTTTTGTAAAATATAAAACTTATAAATAAGTTTTGTTAGACATTTAATCTCTTAAAATTTAATAAGAAAATGGGATTATAAATTTTACAATTTTCTGAGATTAATATAAAATTTCTAGAATAATTTTTAATTAACAAAATAGTTTTATATTAATATTATAATTTAATAATAATTCCTGAAATAATAAATAAAAAAAAACATTTTAAAATATATGTGGGTGCCCAGGTTCGAACCTGGGTCGCCCCTGTGTATGCAATGCGTGTTTCCATTGGGCCAAAGCCCTGAATCTGTTTTTATTTTGGTTTTTAATTAATAAAACATTCCTTTAACAAATCCCCCAAATCCATAGAACCCTAGATCCAAAACGTTCCCAATTGATCTTGAAAACTTGATCAATAACAAAATTAAACTTAGGGCTTTGAATTAGCATCCAAATACGAGTGTAATCATATATCTAATTACCTGATTTGAGATAGAATCGATGGTGAAAAGATTTGAACGAGTGGCGACTGGTGAGTAGTCGATTTGAGTTGATGTTGTTGATCAAAATCGAATTAATTGCACAGAAAGCTTCTATTTGTCCAGATGATCAAAAGCCCTCAAGCAATTTCTGTTGAGGTTGCCTCAAAGGTGTAGTTCGATTAGTTGCAGGTTTGCGAATGGAGATGGAGATCGAAAGAGATGATGGGGTTTGATTCGTTTGCAATTCGAGTTGCAGAAAGTTCAAAGGGATCGATTTGAAGGTGTTGCTAAGCGTTTATAGTCCGATTGCAACTGTTTCAAACCAACCGAGTTTAAGGTTGATTCGGGAGTTTCGGGTCACGATTCGATTATAATTACAGGGTGTTATTAGCAATTATTGATATGATTGAATTCGTCACGCTCAGAGAATCGTTTCCAATTGATTAATTTGATTGATTGCGTGATGAACGAGTTGTAACCGATCGAGATTTGAGAGTGGCGTTTCGGTTTCAAGTTTGAACATGATAAGCATTGATTAAGTCCATTTAAGACCGGTTATGCGTTCGAAACAGGTTCACGAAGCGATCTGGAACAGTTGGGGTCGGTTTTCGCATGATTTGAGTTGTTTTAGGCCTCGCCGGAGCTTGGCCGGAGGGCGGCCGGAAAAACGGGGTTGAAGGGGGGTTTGGGTTTGATTTGAAAAGTTTACAACTTTAGTCCCTGTAGTTTAGTATAGTTATTATTTTATGTGAAAACTTTGTATTCAAGTTTCATAATTAACACTTTTCACCCTAGACTTAATTTATACAATAAATCCATTTATTTTACAAAATATTTATGATGTTTATAAATTTTTTAATGAATCTTTTAGATTTAGTTTTTTTTTTAATATAAAATGATATATAGACTTTCAACTTAATAGTAAATATTTACGAATCATAACATTATTATAAATTGTTCAATTGTTTTAAATAGATGAAAAATAATTTGTAACATTTGTTAACCTACACCATATTACATTTAATTCATTGGAATAAATACTCTGAAAAAAAATAGGGTCGGGTTACAAATTTGAAAATGGATCAAATGTTACAATCGGACCATTCGAGGTACTAGCACGAGTTGGAGATGTAGCTTACAGGCTAGACCTTCCAGAAGAATTAAGTGGGATTCACCCTACCTTTCATGTGTCGCACTTAAGAAAATGTTTAGCACCAAATGAGGCAGTCATACCTCTAGATGACATCGAGGTGGACGAGAAGCTGAACTATGTAGAACAACCAGTGGCTATACTGGACCGGAAGGAGAAACAATTGAGAAATAAAGTAGTCAAACAAGTCAAGGTGCAATGGAAACACCGAAAGGGGTCGGATGCCACCTGGGAATCCGAGGAGGAAATGAGGCGCCAATACCCCGATCTGTTTAATGACGAGTCAGGTTTTGAGGACGAAACCTAAATAAGGGGGGGAGACTTGTAACGCCCCGAAATTTCTCGAAACGAGCCATTTAATAATAATGGGCTTTTAAGGGTTAATTTAAGAAATAAAGGGGTAAATTAGTGGGCTATGGATCAAATTAGCCTTAATGGGCTAGACTTGGTGGGTTTAAGGGCCCTAATCAGCCCTTAAACATGCATAATCAGTCCCATTCCATCACATTACAACCCTAGCCACCAAATTCGTAGAGAGAGAAAGTAGAGAGAGAAAGTAGAGAGAGAAAGTGAAGAAATTCAAGATTTGGAGCTTGAAGGTTTGAAGGATTGAAGTTCTGGTGGATTGGAGCATCAAAACACAAGGAAAGAGCAACAAAACGAGGTAAGAATCGGCCCCTAAGGCCTTCTGTAGATCAAACCCGGATTCTAGGGTTTTGGGGTTTTGAAAAGTTTAAAGAAACACATAAAGGTCGAATTTTTACGTATGAAAACGTGTAAAAAGCTTAGATTTGGTTTCATGGAAGGTAAACCAAGGATTTGGACGTAAAAAGTTAAGATTTTGGGTTAAAAATGGGCTGGATCTGAGTTTCTGTTCATCCAGCGAAACTGGGCCCCGATCCAACGAATTTAAGCATTCAACCAGCGAAACTGCACATTAGTTCAGCAAGACTAGGAGAAATTCCAGCGAAACTACAGTTTCGCTGGGGCGAAACTATAGTTTCGCCAGTAATCTCGCTAAGACCCAGATTGACCTATAGACTTTGCGAGACTAGGGAATTCCAACGAAAGTTAGGCGCTCAAGGCAGCGAATCTGCCTAGCGAAACTAGCAGAAATGCTGCCCAGCGAAACTGGCAGCGAAACTGCAGTTTCGCTGTAGCGAAACTATGGGCGAAACTATGAAGAAAATGACGTTTTTGCATGTTAACTTTCGTGCAGCTAGAGTATTCAGGCTATAGCCTAAGGGACTTAGAATTTAAGCTACTTGGACGAGTTCAGGTGAGTTCTAGATCCCCTATTTTATACATGCTTTAAATGTTTTGGGGCGGTATGCATACTAAGATATATACTTTTTGTAATCAGTTCTTTTAGAGTAAAGTTTTACTTACTATCTTATATGGGAAACGGGATTTTCTAACGAATTGATAACGTGTTTTCCTTATCGAGATATAATCTTGTAGTGATGGATTGCCTTCGAGATGTTTTGTGTTATATTATATATATATATATAACTTAAATAAGAAAGTGAAACGTAAAGAAAGGTTATGTGGCCCATAACGTGTACCTGGATAAAGTTAAGTCTTGCAAGTAAAGTCCTGTAGGCAAGGGATAAAGTAGAGACTTGTAAGCAATGGCTAAAGGAGGGTTGCATTCGTTGTACCCTCACCCGGATAAAGTAATGCTCGAACAGGCAGGTCTGTAAGCCCTGAATTGGCATGACAATAATGGCCCGATCGAGTACGACTGTAAGTCCTTAATTGGCGTGTCGGTAAAGTCCTAGGCGAGCCTAGGCACCGATTGTGACAGAGAATTGACGGATAAAGAAGAGTAATAAATAACGAGAAATGAAAAGAAATGATAAAGTATCGATAAAGTGATAGCCTGTATGTATTGATGCTTGATAGACGAGAACTATTTTCAACTGATAAAGCTAATATCTCTTACGGAAGTTATTTAGCAAAGAAAAACCTAGAATTCACTCAGCGAAGCTGACTTTTGTATGCATATCAGTTGACAGGTAAGAGTTAGAGCTACGGAATAGAGGCATGGGACTGAAGCTTCTTGGCACTAGAAGACTGGCATCCCGGATGAAGAAAAGCTAAACAAAGGACTCTTAAATAGTTTTGAGGATTAAAGACAATGTTTATATTTTACTTGTAATGAATTGAAATGATAGTATTTTTCCGCTGCAACATATATTTTATACCTATATGAGTAAATGATTGTCTTAATAAATGTTATGCTGTGAATGGCCAACTGTGAGGTTCCCCTGAGAAAGGTGGGCCTTACAAGTTGGTATCAGAGCCAATGTTTAAGAGATTTGGGAAAACTGTTTTTGTAAACCTAAACTTAAACAGATAATGGGACCAAGTGTCAAGGATGCCAGTCCAAGAAGCTCCATGCTAAGAGGTAACAAAGTATGTTGTAGGTATTATTCCGAGGGATAGTGCATTCTTACTTAAGTAAGAGCCGAGGTAGAGTATGATAAAGTTATCCGTGACACCTATCTGAATTTATGTGACTTATACGTGCATAGAATAGGTGTAGTAGGTTCTAGTGTTGGTGTGGTTCAGGATAGGAAAGTTTATGGCACGAGAAGTTCTGTAAGTAGTTAATCATAACTGGCCACTGTTATTAAAAATTTACAAAACTTGTCGTGAACTGAACTTGCCTTGAAAGACCATATTAACATTCTGAATCTTATAGGAAGTAGAAAGAATGGAACCAAAGAAAGAAGTTCCAAAAATTGTCACCCGGAGAAGCACTAGGGGAAGGCCCCCGACTAGGGCAAAGGAAACTGCAAGTGCAACTGTGAAGCCAACAAAAGGGTCACCCAGGAAGCCGGCTGAGAAACCGGTTAAGGAGGAGGAGGTTGAGTTAGAAATGGGAGCCGAGGGGCTTACTACGGACCAGGCAAAACTGAAGGAGACAGTGAAGGAAGCTATTGCCCAAGAGATGCACCAGGTCCTCTCTGGAGTGATGCCCAATCTGCTTGCGGAATTTGTGGAGCAGGTTAAGGGCGACAGTAAGAAGAGTACAACTTCCGAGAAGGTGGATAAAAAGGGAGCGATCAAGACTGAGGATTTGAGCGACGAGGGAGATCGTCTGGGTAACCATGATGGTCCCGAGGTGGAAGAGAAGGTGAAGGGGTGCAGCTACGGGGATTTTCAGAGGTGTAAGCCCCCGACGTTCGATGGTACTGGTAACGCTACCACTGCCCAGCGTTGGATCAGGGAAATGGAGGCCGTACTGAAGATCAGTGAGTGTCGTGAAAACCAAAAGGTGAAGTTTGCTTCCCATTCCCTTTTGGATCCAGCACTGTGTTGGTGGGATAACATTGCTGAGTCTTACGGAGAGGAGGCTATTGAGAGGATGAAATGGCCGGAGATGAAGAGGTTGGTGATAGAGGAGTACTGCCCGGAAAGAGAGCTTGACAAGATTGAGCACGAGTTCGTGAGTTTGGAGGCTGGAAATATGACTCACCAGGAGTACACTACAAAATTCAATGAAATGGCACGTCTGGTGCCTGACTTGGTGACTTCCGAATCCAAGAGAATCAAGAGGTACATACAAGGGTTGCCTCTGGACATTCGTAGGGACATGGTCACGGCCCGACCTGGTACTTTTAGATCAGCAGTGGACCTCAGTGGAAGGTTGTACGATCATCGCAGGCCGGTGATAGTGGGTGAGACGAAGAAGGCTTGGAATAACAATGGGAAGAGATATGGAAGTGGTGGCCACCAACCGGGGAACAAGAAAGCAAGGGTGGATGCAAAACAGATGGTTGTGAAGGGGGTCGAGGAAGTTAAGAACTGTGGGAAGTGTGGGAGGAGGCATCCCGGAGAGTGCCGATTGGGTAGCCATGGGTGCTACCGGTGTGGGAAAACGGGCCACATGGCTAGAAAGTGCCCGGAAGTAAACGAGTGCTTTAACTGCCATGAGTCGGGGCACTACAGCAGGGATTGTAAGAAATCTAAGCCAGGAAACTCGGGAACGAGCAGGGGTGATGATAAGGGGGATGATGGAAAGCCCAAGGTCAAGGCAAGGGCTTTCACCATGAACAAGAAGGAAGCAAGGAAGGACCCGGACGTAGTGTCAGGTACGTTCCTTGTCAATGATGGTTGCGCCTCCATATTATTTGATAGTGGTGCAAGTAAGAGTTTCGTATCTGTATCCTTCTGTGCTACACTAGATGTCCAAACTAAGGAAATAGATGATGCCTTTGAAGTAGAAACAGCCGATGGTAAGTCCATTAGAATAGTCAGGATGATAGAGGATTGCCACATTAAACTAGGAGGCCATTACTTTCCCGTACGATTATTTGTTATGCCCTTAGGAGGTTTCGATGTCATACTAGGGATGGATTGGCTAGCTGCCCACGATGCTAACATAGTATGCCAACAGAAGATGATCCGATTAACGGCTCCAGATGGTAGTTCGGTTACGATCTACGGTGATAATGATTGTAAGGTTCCAAGGATCATTTCCATGATCAAGGCGGAGAAATGTATGAGGCGAGGGTGCGGAGCTTATCTAGCGTATGTCAAGGATGTTAAAGATAAAGCGAAAGAGTTGCCCGATGTACCAGTGGTGCGGGACATTCCTGACGTATTCCCGGAGGATCTGCCCGAAGTACCACCAGATAGAGAGATAGAGTTTCAGATTGACTTACTGTCAGGAGCCCAACCCATTGCCAAAGCACCCTACCGCCTAGCTCCGTCCGAGATGAAGGAGCTCATGTCACAACTACAGGAACTCCTTGATAAGGGATTCATTAGGCCCAGCATTTCCCCATGGGGTGCTCCCGTGTTGTTTGTAAAGAAGAAGGATGGCAGCATGAGGATGTGTATAGATTACAGGGAGTTGAATAAGCTGACCGTAAAGAATCGATACCCTCTACCCCGGATAGACGATCTGTTTGATCAGTTGCAAGGGGCAAGCTGGTTCTCCCGAATAGATCTCCGATCTGGATATCACCAACTGAGGGTAAGGGAGCAAGATATCCCGAAGACGGCTTTCCGAACACGCTACGGCCACTATGAGTTTCTGGTTATGTCTTTTGGGCTAACCAATGCTCCTGCGGCATTCATGGACTTAATGAGTCGCGTGTGTCGGCCGATGTTGGATCGATCAGTGATAGTCTTAATTGACGATATTTTGATATACTCAAAGAATGAAGGAGACCACGCTTGTCATATTAAGGAGGTGTTGGAGACTTTACGAAAGGAGAAGCTGTACGCGAAGTTCTCTAAATGTGCCTTCTGGCTACGGGAGGTGCAGTTTTTAGGGCACATTATAAATTCCGAAGGAGTCATGGTTGATCCAGCAAAGGTCGAGGCAGTTACGCAATGGAATTCCCCAAAGACGCCATTCGAAATCCGTAGTTTCTTGGGATTAGCTGGCTACTATAGGAGGTTCATCAAGGATTTCTCAAAGATAGCTTCCCCATTAACAAGGTTAACGAGGAAGAACGTGGTATTCGACTGGGGGAAAGAACAGGAAGATGCGTTTCTGGAATTGAAGGATAGACTGACCAAAGCTCCTATACTAACCCTACCGGAGGGAGATGAACACCTAACGGTATACTCCGATGCTTCTTACTACGGGCTAGGCTGTGTGTTGATGCAAAGAGGAAAGGTTATAGCTTACGTATCCAGACAGCTAAAGGACACGGAGGTTAATTACCCGGTGCACGATTTGGAACTTGCCGCAGTAGTGTTCGTATTGAAGATCTGGAGACACTATTTGTATGGAACTAAGTGCGCCATATTTACCGACCACAAAAGTCTGAAATATTTCTTTGAACAGAAGGACCTAAATATGAGACAGAGGAGGTGGTTGGAGTTGATAAAGGATTACGACTGTGAAATCCATTATCACCCGGGTAAGGCGAACGTGGTAGTCGATGCCCTGAGCTGAAATGAAGGATATGAACCGATCCGGGTGAAGGCGTGCCAACTAGTAGTGACCCCAGATGTTATGAGGATGATAAGCAAAGCTCAAATGGACGCTTTAAAAGAGCAGCAAATCAATAAGGAAAGGATGGTGGGAAAAGTGGATAAATTGATAGAGAACACCTTGGGTGTTAAGATCTTCCATGGCAGGATATGGGTTCCGAAGCATGGTGACTTGCGGGAAAAGATTATGGATGAAGCGCACAAGACCCGCTACTCAATACATCCAGGCGCAAATAAGATGTACCACGACTTGAAGAAAGATTATTGGTGGCCTGGGATGAAGAGGGATGTGGTTGCGTATGTAAATAAATGTCTCACGTGCCTACAGGTGAAGGCTGAGCACCAAAGACCTTATGGTTATGTTCAGCCATTAGAAGTGCCAGAGTGGAAGTGGGAACATGTTACCATGGACTTTATCACCAAACTACCCCGCACGACGAAAGGCCGTGACGCGATATGGGTGGTTGTGGATAGACTGACTAAAAGTGCGTATTTCCTGCCAATCAAGGAAGCAATTAGTTCAGAAAAGCTTGCTGAACTATTTATCCGAGAAATTGTGGCGCGACATGGTATGCCCGTATCGATTGTTTCAGATAGGGATACGCGGTTCACCTCAAAGTTTTGGAAAAAGTTCAATGAAGAGATGGGTGCGAGGTTGCATGTTAGTACCGTATACCACCCGCAGACCGATGGGCAAACGGAGAGAACGATCCAGACACTGGAGGATATGCTTCGGGCATGCGTTATCGAATTTGGCGGTAACTGGGATGATCATTTGCCACTAGCAGAGTTCTCCTATAACAACAGCTACCACGCCAGTATTAAGATGCCCCCATATGAGTTATTGTACGGTTGACGGTGCAGAACTCCTATTTGTTGGGGTGATGTCGGTCAGAAGGAACTAGGGAGCTTGGAAGTCGTGGAAGCCACCACGGAAAAGTTGGAGAAAATCAAGGCGTATATGAAGGCTGCCAAGGATAGACAAAAGTCATACGCCGACAGAAGAAGGAGACCAATAGAGTTCAGCGTGGGCGACAGGGTAATGCTGAAAGTGTCACCATGGAAGGGAATCATCCGATTTAGGAAGAGGGGGAAACTGAGTCCCAGGTTCATCGGACCATTCGAGGTACTAGCACGAGTTGGGGATGTAGCTTACAGGCTAGACCTTCCAGAAGAATTAAGTGGGATTCACCCTACCTTTCATGTGTCACACTTAAGAAAATGTTTAGCACCAAATGAGGCAGTCGTACCTCTAGATGACATCAAGGTGGACGAGAAGCTGAACTATGTAGAACCAGTGGCTATACTGGACCAGAAGGAGAAACAATTGAGAAATAAAGTAGTCAAACAAGTCAAGGTGCAATGGAAACACCGAAAGGGGTCGGATGCCACCTGGGAATCCGAGGAGGAAATGAGGCGCCAATACCCCGATCTGTTTAATGACGAGTCAGGTTTCGAGGACGAAACCTAAATAAGGGGGGGAGACTTGTAACGCCCCGAAATTTCCCGAAACGAGCCATTTAATAATAATGGGCTTTTAAGGGTTAATTTAAGAAATAAAGGGGTAAATTAGTGGGCTATGGATCAAATTAGCCTTAATGGGCTAGACTTGGTGGGTTTAAGGGCCCTAATCAGCCCTTAAACATGCATAATCAGTCCCATTCCATCACATTACAACCCTAGCCACCAAATTCGTAGAGAGAGAAAGTAGAGAGAGAAAGTGAAGAAATTCAAGATTTAGAGCTTGAAGGTTTGAAGGATTGAAGTTCTGGTGGATTGGAGCATCAAAACACAAGGAAAGAGCAACAAAACGAGGTAAGAATCGGCCCCTAAGGCCTTCTGTAGATCAAACCCGGATTCTAGGGTTTTGGGGTTTTGAAAAGTTTAAAGAAACACATAAAGGTCGAATTTTTACGTATGAAAACGTGTAAAAAGCTTAGATTTGGTTTCATGGAAGGTAAACCAAGGATTTGGACGTAAAAAGTTAAGATTTTGGGTTAAAAATGGGTTGGATCTGAGTTTCTGTTCATCCAGCGAAACTGGGCCCCGATCCAGCGAATTTAAGCATTCAACAAGCGAAACTGCACATTAGTTCAGCAAGAATAGGAGAAATTCCAGCGAAACTACAGTTTCGCTGGGGCGAAACTATAGTTTCGCCAGTAATCTCGCTAAGACCCAGACTGACCTATAGACTTTGCGAGACTAGGGAATTCCAACGAAAGTTGGGCGCTCAAGGCAGCGAATCTGTCTAGCGAAACTAGCAGAAATGCTGCCCAGCGAAACTGACAGCGAAACTGCAGTTTCGCTGTAGCGAAACTATGGGCGAAACTATGAAGAAAATGATGTTTTTGCATGTTAACTTTCGTGCAGCTAGAGTATTCAGGCTATAGCCTAAGTGACTTAGAATTTAAGCTACTTGGACGAGTTCAGGTGAGTTCTAGATCCCCTATTTTATACATGCTTTAAATGTTTTGGGGCGGTATGCATACTAAGATATATACTTTTTTTGTAATCAGTTCTTTTAGAGTAAAGTTTTACTTACTATCTTATATGGGAAACGGGATTTTCTAACGAATTGATAATGTGTTTTCCTTATCGAGATATAACCTTGTAGTGATGGATTGCCTTCGAGATGTTTTGTGTTATATTATATATATATATAACTCAAATAAGAAAGTGAAATGTAAAGAAAGATTATGTGGCCCATAACGTGTACCTGGATAAAGTAAAGTCTTGCAAGTAAAGTCCTGCAGGCAAGGGATAAAGTAGAGACTTGTAAGCAATGGCTAAAGGAGGGTTGCATTCGTTGTACCCTCACCCGGATAAAGTAATGCTCGAACAGGCAGGTCTGTAAACCCTGAATTGGCATGACAATAATGGCTCGATCGAGTATGACTGTAAGTCCTTAATTGGCGTGTCGGTAAAGTCCTAGGCGAGCCTAGGCACCGATTGTGACAGAGAATTGACGGATAAAGAAGAGTAATAAATAACGAGAAATGAAAAGAAATGATAAAGTATCGATAAAGTGATAGCCTGTATGTATTGATGCTTGATAGACGAGAACTATGTTCAACTGATAAAGCTAATATCTCTTACGGAAGTTATTTAGCAAAGAAAACCTAGAATTCACTCAGCGAAGCTGACTTTTGTATGCATATCAGTTGACAGGTAAGAGTTAGAGCTACGGAATAGAGGCATGGGACTGAAGCTTCTTGGCACTAGAAGACTGGCATCCCGGATGAAGAAAAGCTAAACAAAGGACTCTTAAATAGTTTTGAGGATTAAAGACAATGTTTATATTTTACTTGTAATGAATTGAAATGACAGTATTTTTCCGCTGCAACATATATTTTATACCTATATGAGTAAATGATTGTCTTAACAAATGTTATGCTGTGAATGGTCAACTGTGAGGTTCCCCTGAGAAAGGTGGGCCTTACATTACCACTAACATTATGGTTATTATTTTTATAATTAAACTAGTATTATTATTACTATTATTATTAGTTATTATTATTATTATTATTAGTTATTATTATTATTATTATTATTATTTTTGAAATTAACTATTATTATTATTATTATTTTATTATTAGCAAAACTAACTTTAAATTAATTAAAATTACAAGATGTTACAGTTAGGATCCTGATTCCCCCTCTCAACCGCAAGATCAATGACTTCCAACTGTTTTTTCAACTTATTGAGCTCATCATTTTCAGTATTTCTGACACATTGCATCCATGCTTTTATTCCATTCTTTATCCATTTCAATTTGACAATAAGCCTCTTATTCGTCGGCCCCTTGAACTGAAAGGAGTTGCATAGCCTTTTTATAAGTTTATCAAAGCCATTTACATCTAGCCATGAATTGAAGAATTTGAATGGGGGAGCAACAAAATCCGTATTAACAACTTGTAGCAATAGTGGCGAATGATCTGTCCATCCATCCCTCTGGAGTGCCGTGACTTTCGCTGTTGGCCATTTGTTCATGAACGCTGTGCATACCAGGACCCTATCTGTTTTACTGCATTTGGTTCCCCCTCCGCTAACGTATGTGAATTTTTGACCTCCCATGCCATACTCCACCAACCCAGCTCTTTGAATGAAGTCATTGAAGTCAATTGCAGATGTTGAATAGTATTCTGAATTCAACCTCTCTAAGGGATTTCTGACCACATTAAAATCACCCATCAATATAAACATCCCTGTGGTATTGGACATATAATTCAGGATTTCCTGCCATAGTGTTCTTTTGGCAGTATTTTCTTCTGGTGCATATATGTTAAATATGGAGATAGTGTCATGATATTTGCCGATTAGACCATGAATAACCATGAAATGCCTTTCTTTCGAGACTGAACGCTTTACAAAAACCGTCGGGTCCCAAATTGAAATTAATCCCCCTGATCGCCCTACTGCATTAACTCCTTCCACTTCTATCCTTGATCTACCCCAAAAAGTATGAGCTTTTATTTTGGACGAATCCACCATCTGAGTCTCCTAGATTGCTATAAATTGTACCCCATTTTTTTGTTTTAGGTTTCTCACCCATTGTGCTTTACCCTGATCCCCTACTCCTCTTAAATTGATAGACAAGCAATTCATGATTGAGCCAATTGTTCCCCCTCCTCCCTTATCAATTCATCAAGTATACTTTGATAGCCATTTAGATTAATATTAACAAGTGAGTTAACAATAATCGTGTCACTTACCTCCTGGTCCAGGTCCCGTTCTTCTGATTGCGAATGTAACATCCTGTACTTTTCGTTAATTAAAAGTTAATGTCGTTTATTCTTGTAAGGGCCTTTATTGTCATATATGAAACGTATGGTTCATTCTTGATTATTATTTTAATTTGTCTACTAACCCTTAAACTTGGAAGTTCAATATTAATAATAACCATAAAATTATAAAAATTATAACAATAATAATAATAACTAATAATAATAATAATTTGGGTTAATAATGGGAGTAGTAACTTATAAACAATTTATAAGTTGTCAAATATCTAGATCTTTAAGTTAAAGAAACTCCAAGGGGCTATTTTGTAAATTTAGAAAGTTAAAAATTAAAATTATACAAACATAGTAAACAACTTAAACCTCAGGGACCGAAAATGTAACTTTAAAAGTTATAAAAACAGCCCCGCTCCTCTCCCCCCTTGCCCCGTTTTTCCGGCAGGAGGCCACCGGTCGCCGGCCACGGCTCCGGCCACCCTCCCCGAACCCCTAAAACGCGTAATTTTTAACCCAAAATATGTCAAAACAATCAGAATCTCGTGATAAAAGCGTTTAACCAGGTTAATTTGGGAATTGATTAACGAATGGGGCCAATCGATTCAAATTAAGAACCATTTCCAAAACCATACTCGGGTATCAAATCAAATCACTGAAATCACGCAATTGATCGAACAAACGCGTTCGCCAAATCAATTAGAAACTGATTGCGTGGTCAATTACATTCAAAATAGGCAATTACACCTCGAATCACAACTCAAAACCGCGTAACAAAGGCAAGATTCGTTCAAAATCAAAACGGCCAAATTGAACCTATATAATAGAGGGTCTTTATTCGAATCAGTTTTCCTAAACTATTGACAAACTCAATTGCACTCAAAAACCTCGCATTCACCTTGTTCGACCACCCCTTTTACCATCGACCTGCAACCTATTCGAAGGCCCTGTTCGAGCACCATATCTTACAATTGATAGAGGGCTTCTCATCCCTCAAATCATTGGAAGCTTCCCGTGCAAGGAATTTGATTTTCATCAACGTTTACATCTCGTTTGCACAGCTCTCGGTCGCGACTTGTTCTTCGTGGTGTTCATCTTCGATTCGAACGAAATCAGGTAAATTAAACTCATGTATCTGCTCGATTTAGCATGGGGAACAAAAGCCCCATGGTTAATTTAGTTATGAACATCAATTACTGGCTCGATTGGTTCGATTTCATATTTAGGGTTCGTGTGAAATTGGGGTTTAATTGATATCTGGTTTTTAAGATTTGAAAACCAAATGAAACCGTGGCCAAGGCCTCTGGTTCACTGGTTCATGAGCTCCATGTTGGAGGGGAGGTCCCGGGTTCGACCCCGGGCAGCCTCCCTCCCCATTTTCTTTCTTTTCTTTTCTGATTTTCTTCCTTTTCTTCTTTTCCTTTAATTATTTTAATTTTTAAATTTTGAAAAATTTCTATAATCATTTTATAAAATTTCAGAATTTATTTAAACTTTTATTTAACTATTTTATGACTAAATTAAATTCTTATAAAATACCTTTGTATTTATAAACACATTTGTTGTAGTTCTAAAAATACAAAAGAAATGTGTAAATATAATACTTGTATATGTATATATATATTTTTAAATAATTAAATTGTTTAGCTACTTATTACTATAAAAAATATATATATAGTTCATGTTAATAGTTAAATCTCGTATTCTAATTATTATATACAATTTTTATAAATCGGTTTAACATACGATTAAATCAAGTTTTATTTATTCTTTCCATTACGCGCAAACAATTAGTTATTTCAAGTATAAAAGATCTATTCGTTCCATTAAACCGATCACATTATTAACATGTAATAAATACGAATAATTATTAAATCCTATTAGACCTACAACCCTAAAAACATAATTAATCATCAAATAAATTATAACGCGCTACTTTATTTCATTTAGGTGCCTTGTGACGTGTGTTGGAAATCTTATTCGTGATTACTCTTATTTCATCTACGAGTCTTCTATTATTCAAACATGTGAGTTCTTATGCCCCGCTTTAAGATTATTTCACGTCTTTCGGGGTGAAACATGTTGCTTATACAAACTTACACATACACGCTTTGATACTTATTACACACGTGCAATTCTTTATATAGTCGTGGTTGTTTGGATATGTTAAGTATTATATGAGATGTGACATACGTGTGCAATCATTAACTATTGCTAGCCTAGCGAAGTCTTAGATCTTTGGGCCTGACAAGCCTATTTGGTGCTAAAGTCGATGTATTGCCGACTCCTAGGAGCCGTATGCTTGTGCACTAGGGAACCAAATACACTTAGCTAATCATGCTTATTCATATTATTCAGTCGAGGCTTGATTGTAACTATGCATGTTCTATATACTTGCTATCTTGTGACCATTGACTAGAATTGCTACATTTTGTATACTTATTGTATTTAAAACCATGAGAATTCACCAACTAGTTAGTTGACTTTATTTTCAATATATTTCAGGTAATGTGCAAGCTTAGCAATGATTGAAGGAATGCTTAAACCTAGAACATGGACCTAGGCTTAATAAAGACAATTGGATTCTTGTTTTCGTTTGATTTATTTTGAGACATTGATGTATGTGATGTTCGAAAACAATTGATTAATGGCATTTTACATTTAAACATAGCGTTAGGTGGCTGTGAACAATCTTAACCCTCACACCTCGACGTTTTCGCCGTCAAGGTTGGGGTGTGACAGATTGGTATCAGAGCCCATAACTGTAGGGATTGAGGTTATTAGAAATGGTGACCTAGACTATAGTTTATGCATGATCCTTATAGAATAGTATTCTTATGAATACATACTTATTGTTTGCATGCTGCCTAACGCTATGCCTTAGTATGTGCAATGTGATGCCTTAGCATAGGTGCCTTTCTACATGATTACATATTGTTGCCCGTCTCCCCTAGGCTTATCTTAAACATTGATTCTCCCCGACAGTTACTATTTCTTAAACTTATTCTCGTCTCCGAGTAGAATCTATTGATAGGAATTCTTTAGACTTTATGTCTAATCTTGTAATAATCCCATCAAGATTTTTGATTTCATGAACCAAAGAACTAGTGTGGTACATAGACACCTGTATTCTGGATTTTCTGGCAAAAGGCCCTCGGGCTAAGGTAAGCATTTCGCATAAATCCTACGGGACCAGTCATGCTTACCTGGGGATTTCCGGGATGAGTGATAAACTATGACCAACATACACAAGTTTCTGAGGCGAATGGGTCAATTCATCTTGACGTGTCAACGTTTCCAAATGGTGATGCGTCATCAAATGGAATCATTCCGTATAATTCATGATTCTTACCTTAATTGCCCATCCTTATTATCCTTTTAACCGATCCTAACCCAATTTGTATTTTTCCAGCATGTCTCGTTACCACAGAAAGCGAGGAAGATCCGGCCGTAAGCTTGCTGCCATGATTGCCCGGCAAATGGCTGCGGTCATCCCGACCATGGTGGCTGAACTCAGCAGCACTATGATCGCAAACATCACGAACAACAGCAACGGCCAAGGGAAAATAGTGCGAACCAACGGCGTAACAACCAGTCTTGCACCTTCAAGCACTTTAGTTCATTCAAGCCTCCGAGTTATAGTGGCAAGGAAGGTGCCACCGGTCTGTTAGAATGGTTTGAGGGGATGGAGAACACCTTCGTCAACTGTGAGTGCCCCAAAGCACTCAAAGTAAGGTATGCCACCAGTATGCTGCAGCAACGGGCCTTAACATGGTGGAACAGTGAAAAGAGAAACCGAGGCCCTGACGCAATCTTGGCTTTAACTTGGGAGGATTTCAAAAACATAGCCATCGCCAAGTTTTGCCCGAGGAGTGAAATCCAGAAACTGGAGGAGGAATTCTGGAACTTGAAACAGGATGGCAGGAACCACCTGGCTTATTCTACCCGTCATCATGAACTGAGTATACTGCTGCCACACATGGTGGATACTGTTTCCCGTAATGTGGAAAAATTTATTAAGGGGGTGCCGCCTCAGATCCAGGATGCCGTTGTGGGTAGTCGACCCGCAACTTTAGAAGAAGCCATCACCATCACTGCCCAACTGACGGAGAACCACATCCGAGCGGGCACTATGTCTGCAAAGGGTGCCAAGAAGACTGAGAAGACGACCCCCGAGGAGGTCAAGGAGGTCAAGCCTGATAACAAGAAATGGAAGTTTGTATCGGCACGGAACTATGCCGTGGCTGCTCCTAAGCCGCCCCAAAGACAGTGTACTACCGGGGCTACACCAGCCGCACAAGTGCCCGTGGCAAGGGCTTATGCAGGCCCTCTACCTATGTGCAACACGTGTAGGTACCATCATCCGGGAAACCTTCCGTGTCGCATCTGCACACTATGTGGCAAGTACGGGCACCTTGTGGCAACGTGTCGCCGAGCATTGGGAAACGTAGTGACGGAACCAAATCGGGTCTGCTACAACTGTGGAGAACCAGGTCACTACTGACCCCAGTGCCCTCGTCTTGTGGGCAATGTTCCACAAGCTCGTGGACGTGCTTTCAACATCAATGCAAACCAAGCTCAGGCGAACAACGAGGTGGTGAACGGTACGTAAAAATTGCAACCCTATCTCCATAGAATTTCTCTTAAAATTCCTTACTTGTGTCCTTAAGTACCTTTAAAACCTATACAGGTATGTTTCTTATTAATGACACCTATGCATACGTATTATTTGATTCGGGCGCCGATAGAAGTTTTGTTTCCTTAGAGTTCGAGCCGACACTTTCTAAACCTCGCTCAAATCTAGAGAGACCTCTCACCGTCGAAGTTGCTGATGGAGAACCCATCACCGTCAACGTGGTTATCCGCGATTGTCTATTATGCCTCGACAACCATAAATTTCTTATCAACCTCATTCCAATGAAGCTTGGAAGCTTCGACGTTATTATTGGCATGGATTGGTTATCCAAGAACCATGCCGAGATCATCTGCTTCGAGAAGTGTATTCGCATGCCCTTACCCTCCGGTGACACGTTGAAGGTGTTCGGTGAACGGTCCTCCAAAGGACTCAAGCTTATGTCATGTGCTAAGGCTCAGAAATGCCTAAGTAAGAGTTATCCGGCATTCTTGGCGTATGTAGTCAACACCAAAGCCAAGGAGAAGGAACTCAAAGATGTTCCAGTTGTACGAGAATTCCCTGAGGTCTTTCCCGATGATCTTAGCGGGTTACCTCCCGTACGCGAAGTAGAATTTAAAATCGACTTGATTCCGGGAGCAAGCCCCGCGGCTAAATCACCTTACTGACTCGCACCATCGGAAATGCAAGAACTCTCTAGCCAACTCCAGGAATTATCCGAGAAGGGGTTTATCCGCCCTAGTTCTTCTCCTTGGGGTGCACCTGTCTTATTTGTGAAGAAGAAAGATGGGTCTTTCCGCATGTGTATCGATTACCGGGAGCTCAACAAGTTGACCATCAAGAACCGGTATCCTCTTCCTCGTATCGACGATCTCTTCGACCAACTTCAAGGAGCTGCAATCTTTTCAAAAATCGACTTGCGTTCGGGTTATCACCAACTGCGAGTCCACGACGACGATATCCCAAAGACTGCATTCCGCACTCGGTATGGGCATTATGAGTTCATGGTTATGCCTTTCGGCTTAACCAATGCTCCAGCGGTCTTCATGGATCTTATGAATCGGGTGTGCAAGCCATACCTAGACAAGTTCGTCATCGTTTTCATTGACGATATTCTTATTTATTCCAAGTCTCGCTCCGATCATGAACTTCATCTCCGTCAAATCCTCGAGCTGTTGAAGAAGGAACAGCTATACGCAAAGTTCTCGAAATGTGAGTTTTGGCTTGAAGAAGTACAGTTCTTAGGGCACGTTGTGAATAGTCAAGGAATTCACGTCGACCCTGCAAAGGTTGAAGCCGTAAAGAATTGGAGTGCTCCCACAACTCCGACGGAAGTTCGATCGTTTCTTGGTCTAGCCGAGTATTACCGGCGATTTATTGCCAACTTCTCAAAAATCGCAAAGCCACTCACGTCCTTGACTCAGAAAAACAAGCCTTTCGAGTGGAAAGCCGAGCAAGAAGAGGCGTTTGAGACATTGAAGCACAAGTTGTGCAATGCTCCTATTCTGACGCTACCGGATGGGAATGACGACTTCACGGTATACTGCGACGTGTCGAAACAAGGCCTTGGTTGTGTTCTCATGCAACGGGGAAAGGTCATCGCATATGCCTCGAGACAATTGAAGGTTCACGAGGTAAATTATACGACGCACGATCTCGAGCTCTGAGCGGTGGTCTTTGCTTTGAAAATCTGGAGACACTATCTATACGGCACGCAATGTATAGTCTACACGGACCACAAGAGCCTCCAACACGTTTTCAATCAGAAGGACCTCAATATGAGACAACGTCGTTGGGTGGAACTAATTAGCGACTACGATTATGATATCCGCTACCAACCCGACAAGGCAAATGTCGTAGCCGATGCATTGAGTCGAAAGACGCATCAAAAGATGGTCTCAGTTCAAGAGATTCGCGACCGACGCCAATGGTTCGATACATTAGGAGGGTTTGACACTGAAGTCTGACTCGATGTCAACAATGCTACAGTGTTATTGCAGAACTTAAAGATCGATTGTGACATCGAGGCAAGTATTCGAGAAGCACAGCAAGCGGTGCAAATCGAAGGGAGTATGAAGGAAGAGCTCGAGCCAAATCTCTTAGCCCAATTGGAAACAAAAGCCAATGGGTTAATGTATTTCGCAAACCGAATCTGGATTCCCAAACGCAATAACCTTCGTGCTTCTATCATGAACGAAGCACATCGGACTCGTTATTCCATTCACCCGGGCTCCGATAAGATGTACATGGACTTGCGGAGTCAATATTGGTGGCCCGGGATGAAACGAGACGTAGCAACCTATGTTGCTAAATGCCTTACATGCACGAAGGTTAAAGCGGAGCATCAACGTCCAAGTGGATTACTCGAACAACCCGAAATTCCCATGTGGAAGTGGGAACATATATCCATGGACTTCATAACCAAGTTACCTCGGACATCTCGCGGGCACGATAGCATATGGGTAATCGTTGACCGATTGACCAAGTCGGCACATTTCATACCCATACGCGACACGTATAAGACATCAAGGTTAGCCCGGATTTACATTGACGAGATCGTAAGCCGTCATGGTGTGCCTCTTCATATTATATCCGACCGAGACGCTCGATTCACTTCTCACTTCTGGTCTACTATGCAAGAACTTCTGGGTACGCAATTGGATTTAAGCACGACTTACCATCCCCAAACCGATGGCCAAACCGAGCGAACGATCCAAACCCTGGAAGACCTGTTACATCTCTGTGTCCTTGATTTTGGGGGCGACTGGGATACACACATGCCGCTCGCAGAATTCTCCTACAACAACAGTTACCACTCAAGCATCCAAATGGCACCGTTTGAAGCACTTTACGGTCGTAAGTGTCGTTCACCAATCTGCTGGACCGACATTGGCGAGAATCTTATTACCGGTCCCGAGCTCATACAAGAGACGACCGACAAAGTCGCTATCATCCGCAAGAACCTGGAAGTGGCCAGGAGTCGACAGAAGAGCTACGCGGACAAACGTCGCAAGCCACTGGAATTCCAAGTTGGGGAGATGGTCCTTCTCAAGGTCTCACCGTGGAAGGGTGTGGTTCGCTTTGGAAGGAAAGGCAAGTTAGCTCTGAGGTTTGTAGGGCCTTTTAAGGTTCTGAAAAGAATCGGGAAAGTGGCCTACAAACTAGAACTACCCTCCGACCTTAGCGGAATTCACCCGGTCTTCCACGTCTCGAATCTGAGGAAGTGTCTGGCCGGCGATAATTTGCATGTGCCATTGGAAGACATTCAGATCGACGAGTCACTACACTTCGTTAAGAAACCCGTCGAAATCATGGATCGCATTGTGAAGAAGACTAGCACCTCTACGACCCCAATTGTAAAGGTTCGATGGGAGAACAAACGAGGAGCGGAATTCACTTGGGAGCGTGAAGAACATATGAAGAAGACGTACCCTTACTTATTCTTGTAACCGTTTTTTGATTTTAATTTCGGGACGAAATTCTTTTGAGTTGGGGAGACTGTAACATCCTGTACTTTTCGTTAATTAAAAGTTAATGTCGTTTATTCTTGTAAGGGCCTTTATTGTCATATATGAAACGTATGGTTCATTCTTGATTATTATTTTAATTTGTCTACTAACCCTTAAACTTGGAAGTTCAATATTAATAATAACCATAAAATTATAAAAATTATAACAATAATAATAATAACTAATAATAATAATAATTTGGGTTAATAATGGGAGTAGTAACTTATAAACAATTTATAAGTTGTCAAATATCTAGATCTTTAAGTTAAAGAAACTCCAAGGGGCTATTTTGTAAATTTAGAAAGTTAAAAATTAAAATTATACAAACATAGTAAACAACTTAAACCTCAGGGACCGAAAATGTAACTTTAAAAGTTACAAAAACAGCCCCGCTCCTCCCCCCCCCCCCTTGCCCCGTTTTTCTGGCAGGAGGCCACCGGTCGCCGACCACGGCTCCGGCCACCCTCCCCGAACCCCTAAAACGCGTAATTTTTAACCCAAAATATGTCAAAACAATCAGAATCTCGTGATAAAAGCGTTTAACCAAGTTAATTTGGGAATTGATTAACGAATGGGGCCAATCGATTCAAATTAAGAACCATTTCCAAAACCATACTCGGGTATCAAATCAAATCACTGAAATCACGCAATTGATCGAACAAACGCGTTCGCCAAATCAATTAGAAACTGATTGCGTGGTCAATTACATTCAAAATAGGCAATTACACCTCGAATCACAACTCAAAACCGCGTAACAAAGGCAAGATTCGTTCAAAATCAAAACGGCCAAATTGAACCTATATAATAGAGGGTCTTTATTCGAATCAGTTTTCCTAAACTATTGACAAACTCAATTGCACTCAAAAACCTCGCATTCACCTTGTTCGACCACCCCTTTTACCATCGACCTGCAACCTATTCGAAGGCCCTGTTCCGAGCACCATATCTTACAATTGATAGAGGGCTTCTCATCCCTCAAATCATTGGAAGCTTCCCGTGCAAGGAATTTGATTTTCATCAACGTTTACATCTCGTTTGCACAGCTCTCGGTCGCGACTTGTTCTTCGTGGTGTTCATCTTCGATTCGAACGAAATCAGGTAAATTAAACTCATGTATCTGCTCGATTTAGCATGGGAACAAAAGCCCCATGGTTAATTTAGTTATGAACATCAAATACTGGCTCGATTGGTTCGATTTCATATTTAGGGTTCGTGTGAAATTGGGGTTTAATTGATATCTGGTTTTTAAGATTTGAAAACCAAATGAAACCGTGGCCAAGGCCTCTGGTTCACTGGTTCATGAGCTCCATCTTGGAGGGGAGGTCCCGGGTTCGACCTCGGGCAGCCTCCCTCCCCATTTTCTTTCTTTTCTTTTCTGATTTTCTTCCTTTTCTTCTTTTCCTTTAATTATTTTAACTTTTTAAATTCTGAAAAATTTCTAAAATCATTTTATAAAATTTCAGAATTTATTTAAACTTTTATTTAACTATTTTATGACTAAATTAAATTCTTATAAAATCCTTTGTATTTATAAACACATTTGTTGTAGTTCTAAAAATACAAAAGAAATGTGTAAATATAATACTTGTATATGTATATATATTTTTAAATAATTAAATTGTTTAGCTACTTATTACTATATAAAAAATATATATAGTTCATGTTAATAGTTAAATCTCGTATTCTAATTATTATATACAATTTTTATAAATCGGTTTAACATACGATTAAATCAAGTTTTATTTATTCTTTCCCTTACGCGCAAACAATTAATTATTTCAAGTATAAAAGATCCATTCGTTCCATTAAACCGATCACATTATTAACATGTAATAAATACGAATAATTATTAAATCCTATTAGACCTACAACCCTAAAAACATAATTAATCATCAAATAAATTATAACGCGCTACTTTATTTCATTTAGGTGCCTTGTGACGTGTGTTGGAAATCTTATTCGTGATTACTCTTATTTCATCTACGAGTCTTCTATTATTCAAACATGTGAGTTCTTATGCCCCGCTTTACGATTATTTCACGTCTTTCGGGGTGAAACATGTTGCTTATACAAACTTACACATACACGCTTTGATACTTATTACACACGTGTAATTCTTTATATAGTCGTGGTTGTTTGGATATGTTAAGTATTATATGAGATGTGACATACGTGTGCAATCATTAACTATTGCTAGCCTAGCGAAGTCTTAGATCTTTGGGCCTGACAAGCCTATTTGGTGCTAAAGTCGATGTATTGCCGACTCCTAGGAGCCGTATGCTTGTGCACTAGGGAACCAAATACACTTAGCTAATCATGCTTATTCATATTATTCAGTCGAGGCTTGATTGTAACTATGCATGTTCTATATACTTGCTATCTTGTGACCATTGACTAGAATTGCTACATTTTGTATACTTATTGTATTTAAAACCATGAGAATTCACCAACTAGTTAGTTGACTTTATTTTCAACATGTTTCAGGTAATGTGCAAGCTTAGCAATGATTGAAGGAATGCTTAAACCTAGAACATGGACCTAGGCTTAATAAATACAATTGGATTCTTGTTTTCGTTTGATTTATTTTGAGACATTGATGTATGTGATGTTCGAAAACAATTGATTAATGGCATTTTACATTTAAACATAGCGTTATGTGGCTGTGAACAATCTTAACCCTCACACCTCGACGTTTCCGCCGTCAAGGTTGGGGTGTGACAGCGAAATCCGAGACAGCGAAATCCGAGAGGGGATGTCCCCTATTTTGACTATATTATCTTGTTCATTCATCTCTAGTGGAATAATCTCCGAGCCCACGACCCTTATTCGTTCCTCTTCGCTGCCTTGTTCTTAGTCTTGCGTTCTTGGCCTCGCATCTCCGCCACCTCCATCCATATGGTCTTCTTCATCTATGGTGCCACTAGAAATGATTGTTGATCCCGCTCTTTTCTTCTTGGGAGCTTTCTGATTTCTTTTCAACAGGTATCTGCTTAGGCGAAACCTACCAACATCGCTCAGATCTTCATTTAAGTCCGGTATCCATAGTTTCTTCTTTTTCTGCTTTGTCACATCCTTCTTCCTTGCCCTGGTTGCCTGTTCACCCTTATTTTTCCTTATATCATTGTTGTTTTCCCCCATCGGGCAACCCATTATGTTTTTAATTATAGGGCCCAAGTTAAATGGGTCCGATGCCGGGCCCTGTATGTTTACTTGGGCCTCGTCCTCACTATCCAGCCCATGAGACATCACTGGCCCAGTCGCCTTAGTGGCCAGCTTTTCACCTCCACTTTCATGCATGCATGCATTTTTCGATAACCCATGCAACACCCATTCCGAGGACATCATTTCATCTTCCTTCAAGGTGTCTGTTTGTCTTCCCGCCATTGACCTTTCAAATTCATCCTGGAACTCCTGAGACTCCGAGTTCTTTTGGGATGAGTTCATGCATGCACATCGGACATGAGTATGGCCATAGTCGTTATTTGTGCTGTAGTCAAGGCTTGATGATAGAGATTGCTCTTTCACGAATCCCGGGATCCAGAGTTCATCATCTTCATGAATCCAACATACTAACCTTAGTCGATCATGGGATAATATACATTCCTTCTGAATTCTATTTGCATAATTTGTGAGAACCGCCATCAAAGGCTAAATTACCATCATACATGGAGACCTCAGATGGAAGTATAATTTTCCCGCATGTTTTGACGATCTTGTCAATAGTGCCACTATCAAATAAATGCGGGGGGATACCTCTGATTGTTAACCACGCTACTCTTTCGCACCCAACTCCATTACCATCCCATGCCTCCAAAGAGGAGAATATTGCACTCCATTCCGGGGTCAATTCCTCCTTGTATTGTTTTGCTTTAGCTTCATCCGAAAAAGAAAGTAATACCTTCATGCCTCCTAAATATCTTACTACACAATCGGGCACCCCTTTCCTTGCCTTAAGATAGCAATGCAAATCATTGAGCATAGTAACATTGTGTGTGACACCAACTAGGGACACCCTTTTGAGTGGATGCTCCTTTAGCATTCCATTTAGCATAATCTCATCTGTTCTGTGCCTCCTAGGTGCAACCACATCCCTATATGTTTTATTACCATACCAGTTCCGGTGAGGCACCTCGGAAGTTGGCTCCATTTGTTTTTCCTCAACCCTGTTTGTCAGCATTCTTCGCTCTACAGTCAACCCATTTGTGTTCTGCTTGTGGTCCAACTTTGATCTTTCAAACTTAGCTATTGTGATCTATATCCTTTTGCCATCAACCCTGGTATTCTCCAGGTCCTTCAGAAATTGTTATGCATTTTCTACATTCACGAACCTCAGAAACCCAAAAGTATTTCCCCATTTGTCCTTCTTTTGGGGGATGAATACATCTACGAGATTTTAGTGATGTTGAAAGGCCTTCCATAATTCATCCTTGACACATCCTATGGGCAAGTTTGATACGTAGTAGTTTGCTTTGTTTCTGTATTCTACCTCCTCTTTGTATCTTCTCTTTCTGTTTATAACTGTTATCCATTCTTTATCGTAAGCTTTTGATTGATCCTTGATTTTGCTCTGCTCTTCGACCTTTCTCCTCCTCAGCTCCTCCATCAAAGATAACTATGAATCGGTGTTGGTGGTGCGCACTGCTATCGGCGGAGGCTGTTGGTGGTGCGCCGTCGGTGCTGATGGTGGCCGCTGATGGTGGTGCGCCGTCGGTGCTAAATCGGTGCTGGTGGTGCGCCTGATTATATTAAAGTTGCTAGAGACTACATGATCGCTTGTAGCTCACAAAGGGCTTAAAATATCAAGTTTCAAGTGAAAGTTTCATCTTATAAACTTAGTTAGCCAGTTAGTTTTGAAGTTAATCTTGAGAAGTATTAATATTAGTTTTATTAATTGTTTGGTGGCGTTTGTAACAGACAATGATTTAGTTTATTTATCATTTGATTATATAATAGAGTTTGAACTAGGGAAAACTGATATAGGTTTTGCATAAAGAAAGTATTTTAAATACAAAATGTATTTTTGTTACAAAGTGTGAGAATGCACAATGAGTCAAAAAAAGTCACAAAAAATTATATCTCACAAGAAAAAAATAAACGAAAAATAAAAAATAAAAAAAATTAACGTTTTTTTTATTGTGTCATTTATAAAAGACACAATGACGTCATTGCGTCATTATGAAAAACACAATGACGTCATTATGTTATTATGAAAGACACAATGACGTCATTGTGTCATTATAAAATACACAATGACGTCATTGTATCATAAAAGTCACAATGAATTTTTTTTTTTTTTTTTCTGAAAGAGGACGACGAGAGGAGCAAAGACTCCGAATTACTTTTTTAAAATTCGATTTAGATCGTAAGATATAATTTTTTTGTGACTTTTTAGCCTTGTTGTATTTTCTTACACTTTATAATAAAAATACACTTTGTAAAATAATATCACCATTACATAAATAGAAGTTTTAAAGTCAATGAAACGTGTGGTTATTTGATATTAAATAAACGTGTGTGTTGCTTCATTCAAATTTTCAAGTAGTTGATTTTTACAGTTTGATAGTTCTATCAAGTGATTTAACTAGTGGTTGGGCGGATCTGTGAGATATTTATTTATTTTTAAAGTTTTGAGAAAATAATGATAAAATTTAAATATGTATATATTATATTGTATTTACGAAAATATATATAAATAATTATATTGGTATATTATTGATGTAATTTATTAATTTATAATAAACGAATTGAACTGTTCTAAATAAAGCTCGCGATTGATAAATTGTTAACACCAAGCAAAATTAAAAGAGCGCACTTTGAGTTTAAACGAGTCTGGCTCAGCATTGCTCATTTATAGGTTATTCAATTCATAATCTAGTAAAGATCAAACAATATAAATGTATGTGTTAATAGGGTTGGGTTCAAATCATGCCCGATAAATATACTGAAACTATCTTATGGTCTATGTGATGAAACTATCTTATGGTCTATGTAATTGTCAAGTCATTAAAAATTATAGTTATAGATGTATATCAATAGTTTTATTAATTGTTTGGTAGAGTTTTAAATAGACTAAGATTGAGTCTTATTATTTATTTTATTATTTTAAGATGTTTTATAGAGTTAGGAGTAAAATATATTTAGCATAAATGAAAATTTATAGTGTCATTGTTTTGTGTAGTTTTAAATATCAATATTCACCGTTCTTATTTTAATTTTCTTGTTGGCTATTTGTTGTCTTATCTCGGCCAATTTTCTAACACACATAAGCAACATTAAAATATTATAGTATATTTAAACTCATACGTCTACGTATGACTGAAATGATTATTAATATTCAACTACTAGGCTAAAACCCTTTATATTTAAGGTTTGAATAAAAAACATTAAGTAGTCACTAAAGTAGATTTAGTAATTATAAAAGAATATTTTGGGATAATATATGATTAAACTTGCGTATATGTAAATTGTTTAGTTAATAAAACAACAATATCATTTTTTAAACTTTTATTTTTTATGAAATTTATTTTTACAAATAAAATATATTTATATAAAATATCATTTCTTAAAAATTCTTTTTTAATTACTTTCATTTTTTTAAAATGTCATCCTTTTACAAAATAAATAATATTTAAAAAATTAGTCTTAAAAAATTCATGTTAAACAAAAAGTTCATTGTTTATATTGTTTTCGTATTTTTATAAAAAATTGTTCTTTTAAACAATATGTTTTCTAATAGAAATATCTGATTTTTAATTAGTTTAAAAAAAGTATTCTTAAAAATATATTGATATCAGAAAATTATGTAATGATAGAGAAAGATAGACAAAGAGTGATGTGTGGGGAAACTAAACCTTTTGTATAAGGGTGTAAACTTTTTCTAACTTGTCATGTTTTTTCTAGGCTAGCAGTGGTTAAAAATATGTGACTTCTTAGATTAACAATATATCTATCACATCATGACATTATTTATTTTAACGGTTACATTAAAGTTTTCTTTTTAATTTAGTGATTTTAATTTATTTTGTTTTTTATTATAAAAGCATGTGAATCATTCTATTTATTGATTCACACATTCATTTAGTTATTAATTTTTAATTTTCAAATTTAGAGAACCTTTCGATTTAAATGATCCTAAAATACCAAAGTGCCTTTAGCGTAACCTTAAAAGGTGTGGTAAATGGTATTATTCTTATTAGACGTGATGAACAATTGTATAGTACCAGTGGTTTTACTTGTGGTATGTAGCGTGGCTTTCTTAGCTATACTTTCTTAGTTCTACACTTAAACCATTTAATTTTAATGCCTAAGAAAGTGAAAACAGTTTGCATTGATCTTTAAGTGTATGTTCGGTTTAGGTTGCTACAGCATGGGCAAATGCATCTTTCTAATTATAAATCTTAAACTACTAAAATAACCAATAGATTTAGCATGGATATGCAACCCATTAATCATACTATACGTCTACAAAAAGCCATAGAATCCAAACGACTATATCATATTTTTCTTTTAAGTAAACAAAATAAGTATTGCATTTATAGGCCGTTGTGATCTTTTGTATGGTGTCTTCATCCCATATGAAATTACATTCTCGTTTCTCACTCATGCTTATATACATAGTATAGATTAACATAGGTAGAATAAATTGTTGTTAAAAATTTCCTTATAAAAGGGGAATGACTTAATACTTTGATTAATTTAGAAATTTTGCTTTTTAGTTGAAGAGTGTTTTTATTTTTTTTTTAATTTTTGTTTTATTAAAACATTATAGCAATCATAAAGTAGGCTATAAATGGATAAATTATACAGAAAAAAGAAGATAAAAACAAACTAATCGTGTAACTTAAGAAACATATTAAAGGAGCAACACTTATAAACAAAAAAAGTAATTGCAACATAAAACAAAAGGAAACATAAAGTAAATTAAATTAAAGTACAAATGAGAAAGCAAAAACTTTACTTGGAAGTTGACAGTAGAATTTAGGTGAAACAGCAACAAATACAATCGACTCGATCCTTTTGGCCAAATTTATTCCGAAAGTAGCAACTTTAAAAATGAATTTCTTAAAACTATAACGTGCAACTTTTATTAGGTACACGATGTTAGCCATTTGATGAATATTATTATTGTTAGTATTATTAATACTACTGAAAATTATTTAACACTCACCTGGGCCCCATCTTACTTGAAGCTGAAGTGCTCCTTGACACATCCATGGTGAACCACACACTTAAAAAATTTGTGGCTAATATAGGAGTAAGAGAAGCAAACAAAAGTTAACAATGACATGGTTGACAGATTTTTATAACCAATATAATACTTGAAATGTTGAATACATATTTGAATTTAAGTAATAGCGCGCTATTAGAATCGTATAAACATCTACATAAGTTCTTTTAAAGATAATACATAAGATGGTTATATAGGTAACCGTATAACTGTTATGCTATCTCTCTTATATCTTATCTGAAAAAAATAATATATAAAAGTTAATATTATACACAGTTCTTAGAGTTTTTTTACTTAAAAACACTCGACTTATTTGTAGCAAAATTCTATGCAAAAACTTCATAAACACCTATTTTGAATTTCCATAGGCTGCCCATGTTAACCTTTGTCAGTTTAACAAATTTAAACCAACATGAATGTGTACCCACTGAATTCGGTTCGTTCCTTGTAATTCAAGATACTGTAGTCTTTTTTAAGCAACTTTTTTTTTAATTAATTTTGTTCATGATTAACCCTAAGTAAGTTGCCTTTAATACTGAGACCAAATACCTATTAGTGTATTTTTGAAATTATTAACATAATCTTTTTCCATGATGCATGTATCTGGAGACCTTAAATATGTACCTCTTAAGGGAACCACTAGATGTGCGAATATACATATTGTCGAGTTAAAAAATGTAAAGTTGCAAGATGTTTACATCTAAAATTGTTAGAAATATGAAAAATAATCATAACATTAACAGTTTTATTTTTGTTGTTTATAATTAGTAATTTTTATAACCTTAATTTTGTTCATATAATAATTGTTAGTCTTTTCTAATCTTCTTTCCCTTGCTTGATCAATTAGAATTCTATAAATTTAGGTCTAATGAAACATTTATAATTAATCTTTTTATAACCTTTTTTTCTTAACGTTTATTAATCTGCAGGTCGTCCTTATAATTTGAAAAATAATTTAAATGTTCTTTCAAATTCTTGGCCATGGGCTTACATTAAACCTTTTTATATAAATTGTAGCAACGACATGTTGTTGCTGCAAACTTGTTTATGGCAACGATTGTATTCCCGAACGACAATATTGACTTATAGCTATGGACTTGTAGCCACAAACTTAATAGAGACCGACTGCCGTCGAAATAGGGCGATAGACCCTATAGCAACAACATGTGTTCGTCGCTACAACCCCTCAAAATTTCATCACTGTAGATCTTTATTCGTGTAGTGTATATAAATACATTGCTAACAATATAATTAAACAAACATACTTGTATTAAACAGATAGCTTTCAATAGGTTAAATAAAAAACTTGTATTTATCTGCGTTTATGTGAAAAAGACACTTTACATGAAACACATAGGTTGACGGAACAAAAGTCTTGACACATACACATTATGTAGAAAATTCTCTCGTAAATCTCTTTTAAAAGATTTGCTTTTTAGAATTCCAATTTTTAAATAAGAGTTTTGTTTCATTAATTTTCTTTAGCAAATTATTAGACTCCCAACGTCACAAACTTTCTGCGATATAGACCCACATGCTCAATTATTATCCATAAAACAAGACTTGTATATGAATCTTTATCCATGAACTACTATAATAATTAATCCATGAAATAATTAATTTGTGTTTAATATTTACACGCTATATGTATTAATTATGTTTTATAAGACAATTAGTTAACTTTATATACCCAATAGGATATCCAACAACTCGTTTTTACTTATCTAGACTCAATAATATTCTAACTAGATGATATAACTCATGACAAGCTCGTGCATCTATTCATCGAAAATAATATACTTGATTTTCTCATGCGGAAAGCTATCTAACAAAATTATCCTAATGTAAAAAATGATTAAAGTAATATGTGGACAAGATTTTATTGGCTTCATTTGTGCGATATAACTTTTCTTCCAAGATTATAAGTTTCTTCATTCTAGAAATATACATATCTACTTTTATGTGTATTGTTATTACTAATACTATTGATCAGAAATTTAGAATTATATTTTTTCCTTTAATGATACTAATATTATTATTATTACTATCACTATTATTATAGAGTTTTATCATCACTAACAGACTATCAAATGGAAAATCACAAACCCTAACATCTAAGAACACCAGATGCGTCACTGCATAAGGATGGACACGAGCGTCGTCCTAAACTCACCCATTACTTGTCTATTTTGGGATGTTCTTTTGTGTGTTGGGTTGGGTGGGGGATCAAGAACTATTAACGCCTTTAGGTTAATAAAGAAATAAATTTAAAGATAGTTTATATATGATAAGATATAGTAAAAAGACACAATGTTACACAAAAAAGACACAAGAAAGAGCAATTACGAGCAATAGACACTTAAAGATAGTTTATATAAGATAAGATTATAGTTAAAGACACAATGTTACGCAAAAAAAAAGACACAATAAGGAGCAATTATGAGCAATAAGACACAATGATAAGCAATAAAGACATAATCGCGATATGAAAGACACACAATGAGTTGAATACACAAAAATTTCAAAGCTACAAGGTGAAAACTCAAAAAGTAAACCCTAAAAGCTAAGATCATAGAGTTTGATAAGCTGGTTTTAACACCGTTAAAACGAGTTCAACCGGAGTTTATTTGACATGTTTTATGAGTGCTAAAACAATCTTTTTAGACTTTTTAGAATAAAGAAGCTTTTTATTTAAACCCTATATGTTTATATAAATACATTTACAAATTATTGTATTGAAGATATATATTATATTACATTATACTATATGGTAGACATAATACCTTCAATGACATGACGTGACAGTTATAAAAATAACCACCTAAGGATGCATGTGGTAGATCGTCCAACAAACATTAATCTCTAGTATATTGATACTTTATTTCAGAGTTGAAATCATGCCTTTGGAGTTTGCTTGTGTGCATAGGTAAGTTTTGGTCCACTGTCTAGCTTTGTTTGGATGCTTTATCATGATATTATGGGCTAGATTGATATAATTTACACACACATGTAAGGGAGCTTAGAGATCTAAGGGAGCTTATACCTTAGTTTAGTCTCTATTAATACCACATATGTAACTGTAAACATGTAGCAAAATAAATGCAATAATAAAAACTCACTGGTTCCCTCGATATATGTTGTCTATAGGTTCGTTTTAGTATTATCAATCGTTATTTTCGAATTATAAAAGTTCACTTTCAATATTTCAAAAATGGGATGATACCTTTAGATACATTCAATCAGAAAGGCAAATCCATCTAAACTATATATATATAAATGGTACAAAAGTGTCCATTTTTGAAGCCGCGTACCGAACATTCGATGTCATGATTGAATTATTATCTACAAATGAACCAGTATAATTCTCCTTTCTGTCACTAGTGGCACATCATTGTGTGCACGATGCTTGTACGTGCTAAATAGTAGTAAGCAAAGGTAGATGATGACTGCTGAGGCAAAAGTGATTAAAGGCACTAGAGATTGCATATGTAGATGCACAAAAGGAAACAATCTTATAACATATACTTACTATGCATAGTTAACAATGCAAAGTTGCAAACTACATGCATGTGAATGCACGATCATATCATACATAAATGAAAAAAGCTTCTCATCCTCTCACATTCTTTCATCTATGTTAGCAGAGTTTATTATCTGTTATAATTATTATTATTCGCTTTTATCATTATCATTATTATCTTGTAGTTCTATTACAGCTCTATGTATAAAGAATGTCTAGAAATCTGGAAATCAATTTTGTAGGGATGGGTACGTAGAACTATAGAAAGTGGTTATCATCGATCTTTAAATTAGATTAGTTTTACCCTCTGAATTTCACATGTGAAATTTCAGAAACATCAATTTTAATGTAGGGGATTGCCGCCCTTTGGACCCTACTATCACGGGGTGGTGTTCCTCCTAAACCCCTGTTACCCCCATGTAACTGATAACTCCTATTGCTTAGAGGTTTTGTCCTCTAAGAAACTATATTTAACATTAAAGATCACAAGTAAACTCAAACAAACATACATTTTGCATCTCTTGACTTGTTTGATAATTATTATGATGACATTAGATCAACTACTCAATCAAATTACACTACAAATCAAACAATATCCACTTGCAAGAATTTTTTGTCCTTTTTTATGTGTGCCAATGATATCACGTTTTGTTCTCTTATCCTGATTTAGATTAAATAATAAACTATATTGTATACCAGCAAGTCGCGCCATGATGTTTAAACGAAATGGTAAATTGTAACCTTACTCAATACCTATACAATCTTTTTACGTTCATGAGGAAAATGAGAAGTTGATCAAAGATTTTTTTTTTTCTATACACAATTGAATTAATTACATGTTAGAGTTCTATTAATTTACTTAGCAATCGATATCTCGTTGTATTTTATAAATGGGCACATTAGGGCCTACTTCACAAAGTAGCTTTGTAGAAAACAGTAACACCCTCCAATCACAACAAGCCTACATCATACCCATTATAACTCACAGGTCATCATTCTTAAAAGCTAATTTTATGAATATCAAATAATAATAAACCCTCTTGCTATCGTAAGCCAAAGCCATTATACTTGCTATTTGCTTCATATTGGCCCCTTTTCACCCCCTATAAAAACCCCTCATTCCTATCCATTTTATCCACATCCTCATAGCATCATCATCCTATAATCACAATCGTTCTCGATATCGATTTGTTGGTTCTAGTAGCCGTTAAAAGAACTCGAGCGCGATGGAAGGAAATTACTATTTAGCCCCTGAATATTATGAAGACCCTTCATGTAACTTCTCAACAAACTTCACTTCATTCCCAAACGACATGATGTCACCTTCTATCCATTTTCTCACAAACTTACCTTACTATCATCAACATAATGCAAACCCACAAATACCCATGGTTGATTGTTACCCACAATCTTCATCCCTAAGTTACAACAACTCAAGCACTTCAGATGAAGCTGATGAGAACCAGATGAGCATCATCAATGAAAGGAAGCAAAGGAGGATGATATCAAACCGCGAGTCGGCTAGAAGGTCCAGGATGAGGAAACAGAAGCAGCTAGACGAGCTATGCACCCAGGTTATGCGGCTCAGGAACGAGAACCATGGGCTTATTGACAAGCTGAACCGCTTCTCCGAGACTCATGAACAAGTTATTCAAGAAAATGATAGGCTCAAGAAAGAAACCATGGAACTAAAGCAGTTGCTTAGTGAAGCACAACTTGCTACAACTTACACTACTTTAAGAGATCTTGATGATGATGATGATGATGATCATGAGGTGCTTGTTCCTTCTTGCACCACTGCTCATCTCAGGGCTCAATCCTCTAATATTTCAACCACATCTACTTCATTGATTTGATTCACCAAATGAATATGCTATAATTAACTAATTAGTATTAATAAATAAACTTTTTGAGCAATTGCATCATTTTAGTTTCTTTTTTTTCGTCTTTTGTTGGGTTAATTGGTTACTTAATCTTTATCTAATTGGTGTGGATGCAATTATTAGTGATTGTTTGACATAATTTAAGAGTTATTCAATAGAAAATCAAGAAAATAAAGCTCCCTAAAGTGAGTTCATATGATATAATAATAATCGAACATTTGATGATAGAACAAGGCCTAACAAACCAACATAAAATATAATAATATTGATAATCTTTAGATGCTTCGTGATTTTGATGCTCTTATCCACACGGCATTATACTCATTTCATGTCAAATGGAACAAACGAATATAAAAATGCGACGTTTTTAATTAAAAGAATTAACCTTAAACTATTAAATTATATGGATTCTTAAACGTTTTCAAGAATAATCTTTAAAAAAACGTTAACCTTTAGCATATACATTGAATATTGAGCAATCTTTGGTACCATAATATTAACAAATTTTAACCATGCAAACTTGTGTTTAAAAAGTATAATATATTTAAAATGAAGAATTGGCTATTTAATATAACTGCATGCATATGATCATTATTCACTTTCCTGTAAAATGATATGAATATATGTATGTGGTTAGTGTAATCTACAAGCAAAAGATTCATCTAATCCTACTTATTAAACACTTTTGGGTTGAGATGATGAGTTTAACACGGAACCCATATACTGTTTCTTCATGATTCTTAAATACCAGCACTATGATGATGAAATACGTCAAAACCTACAACGCGAGTTATCATTGCTCGCACTCAGATGAATATATCTTTTGGTGATTATTATTTATCGCGATATGTTATGAAATATTGAAATGGTAGCATTAGCTAGGCAGTTTGGAGTTATGTGGTGTATTTTGTCAAAGTAAGGTTCAAGTGAATTGAAATGGATATATTGGTGGAGACAAGAGCAAAGATCAGTCACATTGAGGTGCATAATAAGGGCCCATATATGACAAAACCTTTCAAAGCAATATAAACAATCAATGGACAAATTGTGGTGGTAAGTGCTGGCTTTTAATTAGTGCTCATTATAGAATGAAATGGACTGCCATAAGAAGCAAAACATTTGAATAAAGATGATTCCACTATAGATATATTGCATATAAATCACCCTACTGTGCATATACGGTTTGTTTTTCTTGTTTAGATTGTATGATATTTTGTCAAAAAGCACCTTTCAGGTGTTATCTCGCTTCATAACTCATTGGTTTGAAAAGAATATTAAAGCTTTATAATATATACACTGTTCCAAAGGATCGATCAATCACTATTTAAACTTTTCATGTTTTATTGATCGTAGTGGATTATGGTGATCTTGATCTCGCGTGAAAGGAAATTGTTCCTTAAGTATCGGGTTCTTTTCCTGTGATCATGTGGAACCAAGGTGGTCTGTTAAACTCCCTTTAATGAAATCTGTTAGAATTTTCTTATGAAATGGATGTTTTTTTAAGAAAAACAATAGTTAGACTTTATAGTTAAAACAGATATAAAAGGGAACAATATGATTATTTGTAGTCCAATAAATCCCACATATATGTAATTTACTTAATTGTTAAAAGATTGATATGTAAATATAAACAACTTCCAACGTAATTTACTAAATTGGTAAAAGATGATATGTAAATATAAACAAGTTCCAATGTAATTTACTTAATTGGTAAAAAGATTAATATACAAATATAAATGCTAGCATATGCTAGAAACAACCTAGAGCAAACTTCATCTTCAAGCATGAGACCAAATCTCACCTTGAGAATCTTGGTGGTGTGCATACAAAAGATAAGGAAGATTCCTTGAGAATATGAAATCCCCATTTGATAGGTAGAAACATGTTATGTGATTAGTGTCACGATCTATTCAGAACTATTAACATGATAAACAAAGAATGTAATTCATTTTGAATATGTTTTACTTGTCGATTATGATCCCCGACACCTACCGACTATCCAGAAATTTAACATTAAGATTCAAACATCATTCCTTTTATGTATTGGGGAATCCAAATAATGTCAACTTCTGATTGATTATGATCATATGTTATTGACTTTGGAACAATTAATTTCATATTTTGTCATAAAAACATGTATAACACAAGCCTTACTTTTAATGTTTGAGCTTAGAATCAATAATAACTTTAAACATAAAAAAACTAATTACTCTATAATTAATTGATAAAGGAAATGAATAGTGAATTTTTCTATAGTCCTAATTTAACCACCAAAATTTTAATTTTTTTGTATTTAGCTCCGAATTATTATTCTTTATTATTCTATAATTAATTGACAAAGAAAATAAATAATGCAGTTTTCTATATTCCTATTTAGCCACTAAGTTTTGTTTTTTTATAGTTAGCCTTAAAACATCATAAAATTGAGGTTTTTGTGGGTAGATGATAGAACAAAGAGGTTTTGTGGGTAAATAATAGATCAAACAAGTCTATAGTATGCCTAGATTGGTGTAATTTTAATTTTTGATTTAGATTTGTATTCTATCATGTAATCTCTCAGTTCTAGCAACTTGCTAGTTGAAAATGAAATGTATTTCTAGTTATATGAATTTTGTATATATGTAGTCATATCCAATTCAATTTATTTCAATACTCGGAAATAGTGTTGTGATATTCTGAAAATTCACAGATCTAAAATAATCTTGATAACTACAGACTATTATATTGGATACCTGAATGTTAATAAGATTTGAGTTTTAACGTAAATAACTTTTAATACAACATAATATTTTTCTTTTAAAATTACATAAAAAAACCTAATCATTTTTATTCTCTTTTAATTTGAGAATAATATTACTAACTTTTCTTGAAATATGGCAATTTTTTTTATAAAATTGTTGATGCACCATGCATATAATGTGCGCAATTATGTTTGTGTGTATCTAAATTGCGTAATTATTTATATAAGTTACGTAATTTGCGTGCACAATTATTAAACATATCTTTGCCCGTTGTCACGTTTCGCATTCTGGTTGCTTCGTACGCTATATACTCTAAGTAGACTTTGTACATTAGCTCGCTCCTACATACACACACGTATAAGTTACATCTTATAAGGCTCGAAGATGATTTGTCCAATATATAGTATTCACCCCATGGCTTCCAACAACTTTGATTTGAATAAAAAATATATAAAAAAGTTGACAAAAATAAGCCCACCGGGACTGTAATATCGAATTTTATATACCTTAATATTTTAAAAGTTGCAACAGAAAAAGATGTAATAAAATTAAAACCTCAAAAACAATTTTAATAGCTTACACGTTTGTGTTTTGATGACTTATAACTAATATATCTTATGAGGCTAGAAGAACCCTTTAACTTTTTTTACCCGGTTTAATTTTTTCGGATCTCCTACCCCCTTATATGGATGTCTTGTTACCACCTTTAGCAAAACTATCTAGAAGATGTGTGAGTATCAACTCAAATCTATGTACAAATTTTGGTATGCAGCCTGAATCTATTGGCCATTTCATATTGTTGTGTGACTAATTAGTATGGTCATATGTTTGATCTTGGTTTCATAATCTAGTGTCCTAGTAGTATGTATTGTTCGTTGCAAAAATAGTATGAGTTTAAATATTGGCAAGTGTAAATATACAGAAATTAGGTTTTGAAAAAAAATATTGGTTGAAAATATATGTACGTTTTGGTTTTGGTGTAAACTCTTAATCTGTCATGTCGATTCAATTCAACAGTTTTTGGACATAACTGATCAAATTTGTCTCAAAAAGCATCTAAACAAAGTGAGATATGCAATTATTCTCTTCACATGTTGCTGTATCTAGCATCCTAGAAACATAAAAGTCTTTAACAACCACAATATATCAATATCCAACACATTTAAGGAGATTAAGGCGTTCGGGTTTTATGAATAAAAGCAGGTTAAATATTCTGAATGAAAAGATTTATATCATCTTAATTTGTAATCTGCACTTTATCGGATTTCTCTTGTACGTTTTACATATCTTCTTATTAATTTCTTTACAATAAATTTCCCGCTGAATAATAGAAGATTATTTCATTATTCATCAATTAGTGAATGAGTATTTCTATTTGGAGAAGGTGTTATTTGATGAGTTTCAAATGCACAAACTTGTATAATTAAATCAATAATGAAGTATGAGTTTGTTGCTTTTGTTTTGGTAAAGAGGCATAATGATTAAGAAATTTAGTGTATGAGATACTATTGTGTAATAAATTGATATCACTAATGTTTATCAGGTGTAATAGTGTTGCTATACTAGTTAAGGGTTGTAATCATATCCATTAGTATACATTCATACACAACATAATTTAACTGATCTTCTAACCAAAGGATTATAAATAAATCATGCGCACAAGTCGATTACAGAAATAAAATGAGTGCTCATTTAAATCTCTTAAAGTTAAAAATCATTATTCTCATCTAATATAACGTGAACAGTTGAATTCAACGATGAAAATGAAAATTGAAACACATGTCTAACATCATCACTAACTAGGTATTTAGACTTGCAAGTTAAGGACCCGTTAAAATTTTAATCTTTAATAGTTATTTTGAAAAAAAATTATTTCTTTATAAAGTTTAATAATACCCTGCAAAACCCTCTCCTTATCCTAACAGAGTCACCATGAATCTCCACAAGCTAACATCTTCTCCCTCTTCAATCTTCCCTTTTCACACCACCACTCTTCCGCCGTGTAAAACCACCGTCAACATACCCTCCACACGTCGGCGTTTCACACATCTCCGCCATCTCAATTTTGGCCCCAATTTCAATGTCCAACACAAATTCTTGATTTTCATCTCCAGTTAACTTCAATTTCTTGTTTCTCAGTTTAAAGTTTTGTAATTTGACAAAGATTTGGTGTGAAACAGATCGTTCGATGTTCAATTCGAGAAGATGTTAAGGCCCTCGAAGCAGGGGATGCTGAACTGCTGTTGGCTACCTGCATTACGCGTACATTGCATCCGGTGTTGACTCTGGAGTTAGGGCTTGAAAAGATTAAAGATGCTGTTGAGGAATTGAAGGAGAAAACTTGTATTGCTAAAGCTGGAATGTATAGATTTCAGGTTAGATGAAAATTTCACTTGTCTTACAGTTGTTCTTGTTAATTTCATTACATATGTCTGCAAAGCAAGTGCATTTCTTAATAGTGGAGATATTTTAACATTCAAGATACAATTTTTGTGATCTTTTTGTAGAAAAATTCAAAAATGTTTCAGAGTTATGGAGATGGTTTCATCCATGGTTGAATATGTATATAACCTTATAAGTTTATGATTCATGTAAGAGGTGCATGAAGTTGTGTGATCTTTTTGTTTAATTTCATGAGCAGATTGTTGTATCCCCTGGTTCAAAAGCATTGAGTTGGTTTTGCTGTCAAGATCCATCATTAGGAGTGTTTCCTCAGTTTTTTGTTTCTACAGGGGTCGAAGAGTTGTCGAATAAGTTTCTCTCATTTAGTAGAACTCGTGGAGTTTTTGGAATCGGTGCTGCGTTTTATATTAAAACTTCTTTTCGCTCTGCCTCAGCATATCAGATCCCTTTCAGAAGGTTAATTTGTAACTTTCCATGTTTATAGTCAATCTTTTTTCATATTTCTATCCTATGTAAAATATTCGTGAAATCTTTTTCGTGATTTCACACTTCACAGATATCAGTGTGTTGATTCAACCCATCCGATGGCTTATGGTTTGTTTGCGAATAAATCATTTTACATGTTCATTCCCATGGTAACATGTTGTTGTTCAGTACTTCAGTAAATTCTTAATGCAATAGATTCAGTCTTTTATATTGAATTGTTATGTTTTACAGATGGAATTACTCGAGTCTGATGGTTTATCCATATTAACTGCAACACTAGCATGGGATGACTCTTCCCTCTGTGCATATGAGGAGGCTTTTGATGCTATTATCCATCTTACTACAGGTATACATATTGATATACGCTGAAATACAGTTATAGTTATGTGTGGTTATCAAATTTAAACGAACAATTGTCATAAAAGTTTTCTTTTAGGCCAGCCCTTGCAATGCCTGATGCAGAGCAATGCTTGAACAGATGTGTGAGTTCTGTTCTAAGAAAGTTCAACATGATGTTTGATGAACATGCACAAATGGTATATTTACTTTCACTGTGAATTAACTTTGAAACATCATAGTGGGTGGAGTAAATTTTAAATCAAGTATTGTAATACCACTGTTCTTTTAGGTATATAAAAATGCTCTTTTGTTAACGGAAGGTTGTCTTGAGTATACGGAACTGGTATCTCTTTTTTCCTGGTAAATTTTCACTTTAATTTTGCTTTGTTTTATTCGAATACTTCGTATTTATTGTGAAAACGAATAAATGCCTCTTCTCCTGTAGGAAAATGCTTCATTATCCTCTCAGTTCTCCTTCAGGCTTTCATCTACTGTCAGCATCTCCAATAACATGGTATGGTAATTATATACATTTATTAATGTTCTCTAATTATTTTTTTTATAAAATACTTTTTTTCTGCTTATAAGCAGCTGGAAAAGACCCGAGATATAAGTTCGCTAAAAGAATCTTCTAACATCAATAGCCTGTGGGCATCACTAATGATTGAAGAATGTTATCGCCTTGGTTTAACGGTGAGATTAACTTAATTTTTTTTAATATTTACTCAGCGCCTTGGTAAAAATTTGACTCTAACTTACTTCTCAAATCAGTATTTTTGTATAGCTCCAGGGTCACGCTCCTCTCCTTTAGCTATTGCTGCCTCTAGTCATCCTATGATTAGTTGTATCGCATGCTTTGATGAACGGTCACTTGCATTCCATGCTATAGGCTATGCTCGTGGCTGTCATAAACCAGCTGTCGTTATAACTTCATCTGGCACTGCAGTTTCAAATCTTTTACCTGCTGTGAGTTTAACAAATAATTGTTATATGCTGCATAATCGTCATTTCCATCTTTAATATTCATTAAAAGTAATTTGCAGGTAGTGGAAGCTTCTCAGGATTTTTTGCCTCTTCTATTGCTCACAGCAGATCGCCCCCCTGAGCTGTTGGATACTGGAGCCAACCAAGCAATTAATCAGGTATTATGTTTGTTAGTTTTGTTTTTGACAAATTGCTTAGATCGTTAGATTAGTAATCAACTTTAGTCAAGTTTCTGTCTTCGGTTGCACACTTTATTCAAACTCACAAAAAGACTTAAACTTCCATGAAGCATTTATATATTGTATCTAAGTTAATGGTTTTACGAGCACCACATCATGAAAAGTAGTCAACTTTAAAGGTTGCTGCCATGCCATCGTTTTGACTCATAAAAAGGTCAGATTACCTTAAATGACTTATTTTTGGAAGTTTGAGGTTTGGTTGCTGCCATGCCATCGTTTTGACTCATAAAAGGGTCAGATTACCTTAAATGACTTATTTTTGGAAGTTTGAGGTTTTTATCAAAATATCAAAAGTTGGTTAGCTTTGTGTGCTATCTGCTTGTTTTTTCTTCTACATACTAGAATACTTCTTCAATTTTCTCTATTCATCTATATTCTCACATGACACTTATTATTTAATATGGTAGGTTAACCATTATGGTTCATTCGTGAGGCACTTTTTCAGTCTGCCTGCACCCACAGACATTATCTCAACCAGGATGGTTCTGACAACAGTTGACTCTGCTGTATATCATGCAACTTCGTCACCATCTGGGCCGGTTCATATCAATTGTAGTTTTCGTGAACCTCTAGAAAATACACCACAAGAATGGAGTGAAAGTTGTTTAAAAGGATTAGAATTCTGGGTATCGAGCGGCCAGCCATTTACAAACTATATCCATCCTCATAATTCTTTTGCACATAGCAGTTTATCAGATGTATTAGATATAATTCAGGGGGCAAAACGTGGTTTGCTACTAATTGGGGCAATTTTTAAGGAAGATGATATATGTGCAGCTCTATTATTGGCCAAACACCTTAAGTGGCCAGTCGTAGCTGATATTTTGTCAGGTTTAAGATTAAGAAAATATAAAAGTTCTCTATTTAACCATAACAAAGGAATTCTTTTTGTTGATCACCTCGATCATTCTTTACTTTCTACCGAAGTCAAACATTGGATAAAACCAGATGTTATTGTTCAGGTATATCTTGGTAAATATAGTGGTCAGCTTAGTTTGTTTGACTCTTGATGAAAATTTATTTTGAATACAGATTGGAAGCCGCATAACAAGCAAACGTATCTCACAGATGCTGCAAGATTGTTCTCCATGCTCTTATATATTAATTGATAATCATCCTAGTCGTCATGATCCCTCGCATATAATAACATATAGGATTCATAGTTCTATCAGTCAGTTTACTGATTGGGTGCTGGTATCCTGTGTGACAACCCACATCAACAGCAAATGGACCTGTTTTCTCTGTTCAATAAACATGATGGTATGTAAAATCAAATTTGTATGCCACAATCTTTGTTGCTTGGATTATTAGAGTTGCAAGCATATAATGTTATAACTTCTGTAGGTTGACTGGGAGATATCATTTTTAATAAATTCAGAAAACTCATTGACTGAACCATATGTTGCACATATAACTTCAGAAGCTCTGGATTATGGATCTACAATGTTTGTAGGAAATAGCATGCCAATACGGGATGCAGATATGTATGCAAATGGAAATATCCTGGGAGAGGGTATATGTGGCAATGACACCTCATCAACTTCTGGATTTCCATTCCACTGGATCCAAGTGGCGGGGAACCGAGGAGCCAGTGGTATTGATGGTTTACTCAGTACAGCAGTCGGTTTTGCTGTGGGCCACAACAAAAGAGTATCTAAATTTTCTTTTTCCTAAAAGTTACAAATATTTAAAATAATTGACTATTTGATGTATTTCCAAATCTTGAATTTCAGGTTGTTTGTGTGATCGGAGATGTCTCCTTTTTGCATGATACTAATGGATTGGCGCTTCTGAAACAGAGGTAAAAGTTCTAGTGTTCAGATGTCGTGCCTTCTAAACCAAGGATTCAACATTTCATCTGAATTTTTTTTGGTTTTTGAAGGATTTTAAGGAAACAGATGACCATAATTGTGATCAATAACCATGGTGGTGCAATTTTTAGTCTTCTGCCCATTGCAAATACGGCTGAAGAAGAAATATTAAATAAATATTTTTACACATCTCACAATGTTGGAGTTCACGACCTATGCTCTGCACATGGGTAAGACTCCTAATAAAGGTGTAATTATTGGTATTTATACTACTCTCCTGCCAAGTCATTACAACTTACTCCATTTTCTGATTACTGACATGATATATAAATCGATCATCATGAAGTGTGAAGCATGTACATGTCCACACAAAAGCCGAACTGCAAAATGCTTTAATAAAAAGTCAACATGAAGAAGTTGATTGCGTCATAGAAGTTGAAAGTTCCATTGATGCCAATGCAAACTTTCATGGTAATTTAAGGCGATATGCATGTCAAGCAGCGAGTGGTGCTTTTTCCACCATCTCACGGCTTTCGGTTCTTAATTCTTTCTCACAAGATTCCATGTCGATTAAAATTTGTAAATTAGAGAGCTTTCAGTACAGGTTAGTTCTTGATTTTTTTTATAAATATATTAAAAAAATCTTTTTATATACTTTAAGCTTTTTGTTATGACAGAATTCAGCTTAGTGCACCACTGACCACAACTCCTGTTGGTAATCACCATTCCAAACATTACAGAGAAGGCTTTGTGCTAACTTTGCATCTTGAAGATGGAAGCAAAGGAATTGGGGAGGTATGTTTATCTCACTTTTTGAACTTTGGTTTATTTGTAAAGTTGTTTCTGAGTTGTTATTGTGCACAGGTTGCTCCACTCAGGGGTCACAAGGATAATCTGTTGGATGTAAAAGAGCAACTTCAGTTTCTTACTCATGTTATTAAAGGAGCTCCGCTATATGCATCCCTTCCTCTTCTAAAGGGATCATTCTCTAATTGGATATCAACCAATTTAGGAATCCCAGTAAGTACAACCAGTTTCTATCCTGCATTTATCGTATTAAATATTAATAACCATAAGTATTTATAGATTGGGGAAGTCTTAGAACTGTTTAATTTTCCTGTATGTAGCCAGATTCACTTCTTCCCAGTGTTCGATGTGGTTTGGAGATGGCCATTTTAAATGCTATAGCTGCGGCAGAAGGTTCTACCATGTGGAATTTACTTCATCTGTGCACCCCTAAAGACGAATGTTCTATGAAGTTCTTAAATGTTAAAATATGCGCACTTCTTGACTCTGATGGAAAGCCTGAAGAAGTAGCTTATCTTGCAGCTGCCCTCATTGAAGAGGGATTTACTGCGCTCAAACTGAAAGTGAGCAAAAGCTTTGTTCAGTTTTCTTGAATTCCATTACGAAACCATATATTATTAAATGACACTTTCATAATATTTTATCCTCACAGGTGGCACGTAGAGCCAATCCTATTGAAGATGCTATTGTTATACAAGAAGTAAGGAAGAAAATTGGTTTCAATGTTCAACTTCGTGCTGATGCAAACCGAAAATGGTCATTTGACCAAGCTCTTCGGTTTGGCTCTAATGTGAAAGATTGTGCACTACAGTATATTGAGGTAAAGTACTTTTTGGGTTGGGTTGACCTCTAATATAGGTGGCAAAATGAGCAGGTCGGACGAGTTGGGTTACGGGTCAAAACAACTAATTTTTGCTATTGGTGGTTCTTTTGGGTGACCTAAAGCACTTTTTGTCCTAAATATTTATATAAATGTAATTACCAAAATTATATTTATACAACAATAATTCAGTTTTCTGAATAAAATGATTTAGGAGACTAACCTGTTTTCTATTTTTCTTAATAGCTACCTTTGACCTGTTAAAATTCAACACAAATAAATTGACCCATTCATTCCTTTATAAGTAAATGGATTGAAGGTGACAAATCTACTCTATATTATAGGTATGTACATGTGTATATTGATGGTTCTAATCATGTTTGTGGGTTAAAATGTTCACGGGTCAAAAGTTGATCAAATGGGTCATGGGTCAGAAAGCTAGATCTGTCCGAAATTTATTTTTGGAATTGATAAGTTAATAATTAGGAAAATAAATATGATAAAAACAGTCGAAATATAAATCAAACAATGCTTGATTTAAGCTGGTAGGAATAAGATGCAAAGTGTAACAAAAGTATTTCCTTTGCTCTACTTGATAAAATTATGTGTGTATGTTTTACCAATTGTTATTGTGCCAATTGTCTAACATATATTTAGTCTCTAAAAAGAACGTCTTAACTGAAACATATGTTTATAACCACAACCTCCTTATTCAACTTACCAACATACTAAATTTCAGGAACCTGTGAATGATGAAGATGATATAATTAAGTTTTGTGAAGAAAGTGGTTTACCTGTGGCCCTGGATGAAACCATTGACAACCTTCAAGAAAATCCTCTTAAATTGCTTGCTAGGTTCGAACACAACGGAATTGTTGCTGTTGTAAGCTATTAACACCTTAAAATCTCATTATCTATTGAAATTGCTTTATATAGTTATCAATTTAAATCTGATAAGCTCTTATTTATAGGTTATAAAGCCAAGCTTTGTTGGTGGATTTGAAAAGTCTGCATTAATCGCAAGATGGGCCCAGCAGCATGGGAAAATGGCTGTCGTCAGTGCGGCATTTGAAAGTGGACTAGCATTGTCAGCATATGTTCAATTTTCTTGTTTTCTTGAAATGCAAAATGCAGAATTATGCAAAATAATGAATAATGAGCCAGCATCACCTGTGGCTCATGGTCTTGGAACATACAAGTGGCTTAAAGAAGATGTAACCACTATACCTTTTTCTATCTGCCGTTCTGCGGTCAATGGCTTCATGGAAGCATCTGTTTTTGATGCTGGTCAAACTTTGATCAACTTTAATATCAATCAGAATTCTTTAATCCAAAGTTTTAAAGCTGAGGAAGTACGGAACTATCAGTTAAAAGTGGATGTAGAGGGTGTAACATTCACAATAAACGTGCACGAGCTTGGAGACAAAAGAAACGTAAAACAAACATTTCACCTTTTTTATACGCTACTTATTAGTATTTGATGATTTTTAATGTTTTATATATCCATACAGGATAACGTTGTTGTGTTTCTTCATGGCTTTCTTGGGACTAGTGATGATTGGATCCCCATCATGAAGGCCATGTCAGCATCCTCAAGATGCATTGCATTTGACCTTCCTGGTCATGGGAGTTCAAAGACGCAGGTCACTGATGGCATGGACCAGGAGGCTAACCTGTCAATGGAGGTAGTTGCAGACATGCTAAACAAGCTGTTTCGTATTGTAACAACTAGTAAGGTCACGGTTATTGGATACTCCATGGGAGCACGAATCGCTTTATACACAGCTTTGAGATGCAACAATATGGTAATTAAAACAATAGAATTGTCTTTATATGGTATTTTGTGATTATTATCATTCATTGGTGTTGTACTTTTAGGTAAAAGGAGCAGTTTTAATATCTGGAAGCCCGGGGATAGATGATGAGGCAAAGAGAAAAGTTCGCCGTGTTAGAGATGATTTTTTAGCATGTTCCATTATATCCTATGGCTTGGATTTATTCATAGAGACATGGTATTCTGGAGAGCTATGGACAAGGTAGTTTCCTATATCTTTTTTATTTTTATAGTTACTTTGATCCATGACATCTAATTATCTGATTACTTTATATTATCAGGATAAAGATATTCTGATTAGGGTTCAAATAATTAATTTCATACCAGTTTACTTCAAAACTAGTTGTGTAAAGGTATATAAATCAGAACTTGTCTAAACATCTAAAGAAACTGATATTTATTATAATTATAATTATAATTATTATTATTGTTACAACTTTAAATATCAGAAGCACATCAGAAGCACTATTAATGCTGATCATTTAACATAACATCTTTTAAAACATAAAAAATCCCTATATGCAAGCATGAGGATATGAGCATATGACACTGATGTGAATTATTCATTATGCAGCTTAAGAACCCATCCCCAGTTCAATCATATAGTTGCTAGCCGCATGAAACATGATGACGTGCAAGCTCTTGCAAAAACCTTGTCTGACCTTAGCACCGGAAGACAACCGTATGTTTGTTTCTTTATCATTGTTGCGAATTTGGAAGAATTTTCTTGATTATTTTGATATAACCAATTATAATTTACTCTTATACTCTCTATTTCTTATGATAGTTCTTTGTGGGAAGATCTGAACTTTAGCAAATCCCCAATTCTGCTCATTGTTGGTGATCAAGATGAAAAATTTAAAAAGATTGCTCACAGCATGTGCTCGAAACTTGACGAGGGTAAAGAAGATTCAGTCAAACATCTTTATACGATGGTCAACGTTCCTAATAGCGGGCATGCTGTTCATATAGAGAATCCACTTCATGTAATCACCTCAATCAGTGAATTTGTAGCAAGACTCAATGTGCTTGACTCATTGTCAGAGATCACCCAACCGTTTTTGTAGGTTTGCAGTCGTATCGCGTGTCGGGATTTTAATTTTAAGTGTAGTTTTCATCACTATTATTTGGCAAAATGCCTATGGCATTACAGTACGAGTGTACTAGCTTTTAAAAATATGTATGCCCCAAATAAAGTGTAGCTTTCATGACTATTGTTTAGTAAAACATGCAAATACCAGTTGTGACTCTTTGCAAATATTTTATGCATGCAACAAGTAAATTTGAAAATTAGAGGTGTGTAAATATATTATACTAGGTTAGTATCCTCTATATTAAATGGATTAAATATAATATTATTTTCTTTTGAACTTTTGTTTTAAACTCTTTTTTATCTAAAAAAATTTATTACAATAGATAGATAATGCGGGTTCCTACCAAATTGGTGCGGGTTCTAGTCACCGAGAGCATACAATAGGTGGATTTTAGGTGGTGTGCGTTCTACTAAAAAACATAACGATTAGATGCCACAATGAAAACTTTATAAGATCATCTAAACAATCTTAATGTAGAGATGAAACAATCAATAGTTTCTGATATAGCAATTACCATATTTGACTCAACAACAGAGATTATTTAACCAAGTCATGAGTCAAGTTTCAAGCATGATTGTAACCACTATCATTATCTTGAAAATCAAAGGTTTCTTGACCGTAAGTCTTCACATGAACACCCAAAGGTCTTATAGGTTACACTTAAGATGAGTATAAATATCAAACACAACTGATCGATCAATCCACCATTGCATTTTGCCTTCAATTCACTCATTAGTCATTACAAATCAACAAGCATCAATGGCTTTTATTAGCACCACTCAAACCATTACCTACGACTCAACATCCTCCAAGTATCATGTCCACTACGACCGCAAAACAATCGAGACAACAGTCACCACCAAAGCCAACATCACCACCGAATGGGTCACCGAAATCCTCTCGGCTCATGCCAACGACCCAACCGTAGTCGTAGGGCTCGACGTCGAATGGCGCCCAAACCATATCCGGTTCATGAGCAACAAGTCAGCCACTTTGCAGCTCTGCATTGACACCAAATGCATAATCCTTCAGCTCTTTTACATGGATGAAATCCCACAATCCTTAAAGAGTTTTCTTTTGAACCCAAAGTTTACTTTTGTTGGTATTGAAGTTGAAGATGATATCTTGAAGCTCAAGAATGAGTATGGGTTGGACTGTTCTAGAAGTGCGGATATTCGATCAGCGGCGATGAAGAAGTGGCCCGGGAGGTTTCGTCGGCCGGGGTTGAAGGATCTTGCAATGGAGGTGTTGGGGTTGTATATGAAGAAACCAAAGCATGTGTGCATGAGTAATTGGGAGGCTAGAGTGTTGAATGAAAATCAAGTTGAGTATGCATGCATTGATGCTTATGCTTCTTACAAGATTGGTCACAAGGTGTTGCTTGAAGGTTGATTAATGGTTTTTAGAATGGTTTGGTGTTAATTTGTGTGGTAATTGTGTGTTAAGTATTAAGGTTTTGGAAGGTGGTTTATGTTTTGTTTTGGTTATATGCAAGGTTGTGATGGTTTTTGCCTAAGAATTTAGAGATTTTGTTCAATATTGTTGGTTATTTATAATTTTTCCAAGAAAGTTAAAAGAAAAGATAGGAGAACACAAAAGTGTCTTTTTACAAACTTATATTAGATCTTTGGTATATTTAAATAAAAAATCTAGCTTTTGTTAAATAAAAAACTGAGACTAATCTTAATTGTTTCCTTTTTTCAAAATAGTTTTATTTTCTAACAAAAGATGCTTTATATCTATGCCAACTTCATCTAATCCTATATTCCTATTGCATTCTTTGATAATTAGTTGATGTAGACATAATGCAACTCTTCCAAAGGTTGTTATCGTTGTCGAGCCGGGGGTTTTTTTGAGATCGGTTTTTCTATCTTCCAAGATAGAAGAAAGACTGATCACCACCTATCCCACCTATCTCTTCCAGACCCTACTCTCAGTGGGACATACTGGATATGTTTGTTTGTTTGTTTTATATGATCAAAGTCATTATAGTTTTATCTTATTGGATGGAATTTTTAAGTATTATAAAAGAAGTTTTATTTTATTATTAGAGTGTAAATGAGTCGAGATGAGCTTATGCTTATATATTGTTTGCAAAACTTATATAAAGTTAATATATATTAAATAATATTTGAAAGTTAATCTAGATTCCTTAAATTGATTTTGTTATTGATATGTTGTTTGTATATTATCTATGGATGTTAATGTGTCAGTCTTTAGCATGAAAAAAGAAAACAATTAACTCCTTGGATAAAAAAAAAGGTCAAGAATTACAATACCATATTATGTTTAATCAACAAAAGTTGTATTACTAATAACATTGAAATGTTCAACAAAAGTTGAGTATACATGAAGAATTGACATGTGCACACTTTTGGGGTGATATCAACCACAATGTTAACTGTCGACAAGAATCAACGTTAAAGTATCGACAAGAATGTTGTGTTTGTGTCTTGTACTCTTGTGTATTGTGCTTTTCTGTGTGAATCCATTAATTATTTGTGTTTATGGCTAATTACCACATACGTGTGCATATAATATAGTAGTATATGGAGATAAGTCACGTCTGTTGGGGCTATTGGAGAATTGAGTTTATATATAATCGCTATACGCATTATGCATAAATTCCTTAAATTCACGTCACCAAAGATTTTAGCCTTTGATTTGTTGTAAGATAATTAGTGTCTACTCAGGCTGAAATAATAAGTAAGAAGTTAATATCGAAAGTTAGATAATTTAAAGGCAGAAATAATAAGTGAATCAGTGATAATTATTTATTTCTTTGGTGGCTCAACTGGTTCAACTTATAATTTAAATAAGAGTAAATTACCATTTGCATCCTTGAGGTTTTGTGATTTTGACCATTTTCATCCCTACAGTTTAAAAATACTCATATACACCCTAACGTTTCATTTTTGTTCCCATTTAAATCCAAAACACTAACACCGTTAAATTATTCTGTTAACTCCCTTGTTAAAAGACTAAACTGCCCTTCAAATTAAAACCCTAGTCCCCTCTTCATCTTCTCCATCTTCCTCATCAAACTCCTCCTCCTGCTCACTATCACCGATTCTTACAGAATCAACACCTGTAAACACACCCAAATTGATCAACAATCGTAACATTTCAATTAAAAAAATCTCATGATTTGCAAAGATCTGTAAATTTGTAATCACCGTCGAGAGTATGAACAGCTTTAACGACTCTACTAGCACAGCCTTCACAATTATCACAATTATAGTGGTAGATTAGTTGATGATTGTTATATCCGTTTGTGAAATGGTTACAAATGATAAATTTGAGTTTTATCTTCATATTCGCATAAACAAAAACTCACCCCTTTCACCACCATCGGTGATTCGGCGGAACCCTAGAACGATGGGAAGCAGCAGCAGCGACGTAGAAGCCGGATTCGCGAAGCTTCAAGGCGAAGACTTCGAGTACTACATGCAAACCTACTCCATCATCCTCGGCCGTAACTCCAAGAAATCCACCGTCGACGTCGACCTCTCCTCCCTCGGCGGCGGCATGAACATCTCCCGCCACCACGCCCGCATCTTCTACGACTTCCACCGCCGCCGCTTCGCCCTCGAAGTCATTGGCAAAAACGGATGTTTTGTCGAAGGCGTCCTCCACCTCCCCGGAACCCCACCCGTCAAACTCGACTCCTAGAATCTTCTTCAGATCGGTGATAAGGAGTTTTACTTTCTGTTGCCTGTGAGGAGCATTCTCTCTGCTCCAATTGCGCCTCAACGGTTTTCGAGCCCTAGTGGTGTGTTGGGGTGTCAATCGGCGCACGGGGGTAGGGTTTTGGGGGTAAAGAAAGGGGGGAGGGGCAGTTTAGTCTTTTAACATGGTGTTAACGGAATAATTTAACGGTGTTAGTGTTTCGGATTCAAATGGGAACAAAAATAAAACGTTAGGGGGTATATGAGGATTTTTAAACTGTAGTGATGCAAATGGTCAAAATCATCAAATCTTAAGGATGCAAATGGTAATTTACTCTTTAAATAAAGATGGTTCACAAGTAACCAACTAGACTGATTATGTAACTGAATACCGACCCGACACGCCAATCAAGATTTTGTTTATATATATAAAAGTTATATTAATCCTTCATTCTTTTCCATCCTAAAAAAGTTGAATATATTTATGGAGAACTTTCCATTCAAGATTAGTCTCTTAACTATCTTTTTAATATGCAAAGGCAAACAATTTGAACACTCCCACTTTTATAACTCAAAACATATAGAAATATTACAAATATAATATAAATGCTTGTACTCTAACTATTTCTTCTAATAATTTGTATTTTTGTTAACAACCTTTATTTTTCTTCTTGCAGCATGGTCATTTCAAATACAATCATTGGAAGGAAGCCCATCGAAACGTGATTATTGCAAGAGATATTGTGGAACAGAAGATGCATTTTGTGACAGTCGAAATGGCAATTGCATCTGTAATCCAGCAACTACATACACACCACCATCAAGGGTAGCATTTGGCAACAAGCGAAAAACCTTTACGTCACAATGCCAGAATGATGATATTTGCAAAAGTATTGGTGTCGTCGTGTTGATTCTTATTGTAACAATGGTGCTTGCATCTGCCATCCCTGTGGCAAGAGTGAGTTCTAAATAGTTTTTCCCTAATTACACAATCTCTTCTATGTATTTGTATCACCATCCGTAAGATGTTTAACTAAGCAGATCAACGTGTGATCAAAATCTTTCGTTTCTTGTCATATCATTACATGAAAAAGTAACAGAAATAAGAGAACATTGAACGGTTGATACAACATTATGATTTATATATACCTTAACAGATTTAGTCCATGATTTATACGTTTAATCATTCATGGTGATCACAGTTAAAAAAATGTGATTACAGAACATTAAAACCAGTGGTGACTTTGATTTAATGTACACATTATCAAACAATTATCTTTTCTCCATATATTATAAGTTTGACATTAATCCGTCAAACAACAAGCAACATGAAAAAAATTATCAATTTTGCACCATGCTCGTATAATCCGATCAGTAAAATCAAAACCAGATTATGAAAATAGGTGCCTCAAGATTCCCAAAAGCAAAACAAAACATCAAATTCACCCACAAATCAATCAAAACAAAAACATAATCAAAGAATAAAAGTCATAGCATTAGCAATCAGAGAACTTTGAAGGTACTATATATGAATTCAACAACGATAAATTCAGATCGAAGTTTCTCATCATTTTGCATCTGCTTAAACTCCAGATCAATTCAAGAAAGAAATCAAGATTACTGATTGTGGTTTTGAGAGAACAAATCGAAGAGCGTAACATCTGCTCCGATCGATCGATTGGTTAAGGGTGTTCTAACGAAAACTGAAATCGATTTAGCACAGATAATACCTTTTGATCTCGAATTGTTCCTCACAACTATGAGCTTGAAGTTGTGAGGGGCTATGTCGTGCGATTACTGTAATACAGTTTGACATACAAGATATATGATTATGATTTTGATTGAGTTTGAGTTTGTTTTGGAAAAAGAGGGGTGCGGCGGTTGTTTATACTTTGATATGAAGAGGTTAAGGTGTTTGAGCATTTATATACGCGCTTGTTCTAGGGTTCCAAACTGCAACGCCGTCGTTTATTCGTTGACTAAACGGCAAGATTACTTCTACACCCCATGATTTTAAATTAACATCCGGAAACTTTATTCGTAATGTATGGATCCATACGTTGCGTATAGCGAATAAAAGCACTCACTGACATCACATCAAGATGTCAGAGATGTGTCATTCAGATGTCGAGAGAGGTCATATGTTACGTATGAGCCCATACGCGACATATATAGGTTCAAATTTTTTTCTTAACAAACTTCTCATACGCGACGTATAGGTTATGGACCTATTTTTTTTATAAATAATTTTACTTCGACTATATTTATGTTGTGTTTTGTAACTTGATTAACCGATAATTTTAAATCAATAATTTTAATTAACCGATAAAACATATAAGACAAACATTCATATTAACTAAACAATCGAGATAACGATACAAAAATTAACATAAAATGATAATATATATATCAAAGTTTTTAAATACATAATAAAAATAAAAGTTACAATGATAATAATAGTAATATAAAAACTAGGGCGAGTCTGGATAATGTTATGTTTTATTGATTTAAGATATCTTTTTAAATTTGAATGCTGGCTCTCCACTCTATTTGTTATGTGTTGGCCAAAATTACGGTTTGAGATAGTCCAGGCTAATACAAATATTTTTTTGTAACTCTCTAGCTAGTTTTTGTATATATAAAATAATACTTTTGAAAATATAATAAAATATAAATATTTTTCTGTATTTAACAGTATTGTATGTATGTATGTAAGGAAAAACTTACTTCCTCGCTTCGTTTCAACTAGTCGTTTGTAAAGAAGGTTATACTTTAACACCTGCATAAAGACTTTGAAGCATTCGGAAATACTTCGTGATATTTTCATCAATATGTCACCTGCATAAAGACTTTGAAGCATTCGGAAATACTTTAACACATGCGTTCATTAAAGCAAAATCTTTGTCTGTTATTATGACGCGCGCATCCATACACTTATGTAACATATCTTTCAATCTGTTAAGCACCCATTCAAATTATATACTCGTTCTTTACTAATAAACGCATGAGCAACACAAAATGTCTTGTGTGTTGATGTCACACCAACAATCTAAACAAATAGAAGTTTGTACATGTTTGTTTTATATGTAGTGTCTATAATTAGCAGGTACAGCAATGCACGCCAAGTGTCATATGATTTTGGATGACAAAAGATATCTCTTCTACGAAATTTTTAGCGGGATCTTCTTGGGTGTAATAAACGTACCTTTTAGAAGATAAAATGTTTTCTAAAACTTGCATTGGTGTTTCACCAACTTTCTTTTTTATTTCTTATCTTCTATTGAGCGTTGTATACGTCTCTATTTATGGATGTGTTATTAGCGTTGTATACGTCAAATTTGCGGGTCGTAATTTGATTCTCGGTAAAACTCGAATTCATCACAGGAACATACGATTGGTTTATATACTGTAAAATATATTCTCAATGTGATTTTGTTTCAATTAAAGTTTTATACTTTTAAGTTCAAACTAGTCATTTTACCTGCCCCGCGTTGCCGCAGCATCGTACGTGATGTAATAACGTTAAACTACAATAGACCTAACTCGTTTCTAAATTAATCTCACATTGGTCGTGGACATGAGAGATTCATGGTTCATAAGGAATGTCTGGGCTCTAATATCACCAACGCGTTTTGGACGTATTGGCTGTCGATGAGAGGAGAACTCCACAGTTAAGCTTGCTCAGTTGGCAGCTGTAACATCGCATATTTCGGTGAATAATAATAATAATAATAATAATAATAATAATAATAATAATAATAATAATAATAATAAAAATAATAATAATAATAATAATAATAATAATAATAACAATAATAATTTATTTTATAAGTCCAGGGGGTGTTGTGTAATTTATGAAACTTAAAAAAACTAAGTTTCAAACCAAAACCATTAAAACTAAAACTACAGGGACCATTTTGTAATTACTGGAAACATCCCAACCCCACCCCCCATTTCCCTTCGCTGTGCTCCCTGGCTTTTCCTCCCACAATCGGCCGACCACACCCAATTCAGCCACTAAAACGCGTAAAATAAGCAAATTAATCACGCACTAACACTCATATAAGCACATCTAATCGATAAGCAAATTAATCACGCACTAACACTCATATAAGCACATCTAATCGATTAACACTTTTAATTTCATTCCAAACGAGCAAAAAACATCACCATTCGAACACCCTCTTGTCGTCGACCTGCAACACCATTGAAACCCATTCTGCAATCGATTTTAACCGAATTTAACATAGGGATTTGCATCAATACCACTACACGAAGCTAACCTCAAGTTTAATTCAATTATAATCACTGTTTGAGCCTCATTCGATCGGCACCTTGTCGCGGATCTGTTCTTGACGAGTTCAACACCAAATCGAACACCATAAAGGTAATTCTACACACCCACATACTCGATTTTTCATGGGGAACAAAAGCCCCATGATTGCAGAAGCAATCGAAATCGAATTCGTGTTCAATTGGGTAAGGATCGAACTAGGGCTCCAATCGATTGGGGGGTTTCTGTGAATTCGGTTTAAAACAACTAAAAACCGAAATCTCTCGTGGTTGCGGCCCTTTGTTCCACTGGTTCTGCGCTCCCATGTCAAACAGGAGGTCCCGGGTTCGAACCGGGCAACCTACTGTTTTTTTAGGCCATTTTTAAAGCTTTAAAAATTATGAAAAAAATTTCTAAAAATTATAAAAAGGTTTCTGCAAACATTAGAAATTTTTAAAACAACCAAATTAATTTCTAAAATTTATTTCAACATTTATTTTATTTATTTTATTAATTGTTTTAAAGAAATAACATAACTAGTTAAATTTTTATAAAAAAATAGACTTTAAATCACATCATCCAATTATTTCAATATAAATATATACACCTGTTTAACAATCAAATATAATATTTGTTATTTTTATCTTGACCTTTATTTATTTATTGTATTAGTCGTTTAAATCATGATTAAATATAAAAGTTTTATATTTAAATCATTCCAAATACATTTTCATTTCTTTTAGTCATTTAAATAGTTAAATGTTTTAATTAATTATCATATAATTGATTAATAAAATTAATTATTTGTTTTCCACACTTTAACTATAAACCAAATAATTACGAGTATTGATACAAATACATTTATCAAAATCTAAACGTAATCACATTCAATAAGTTCATTTTATTTCAAGACATTCAAACTAAATAAAATTAGTTGTAGGCCCCGTTCCCAGGAAACCTCACAGTTGGCAATTCATAGCATAAATTCAGTTTAATAACAAAACATTGCAGCGGAAAATAATTTAAACATTCGTTAAAGACTTAGAAACCCCATTGTACTCATACATTTGTCCTTTAAAGGTAAACAAAACATATTCCTTGTTCATTAATTACAATAAAGGCTTCTTTAATAGGAATGCCATCCATATTTCCCCAAGTAGCTCCGTGGTGCCATCCTCAGCATCAGCGCCTACCTGCCCACTATTATGCATAAAAGTCAGCCACGCTGAGTGAGTTCTAGTTTTATATAAGTAAGAAAGTATAATCTTTTATCCTTTCATATAATGAACACGCATACATCATACTACAAACATTACTTGCATCACATTAGGCACGTTCATTATCTTTTATTCTTTCATTTCGTTTTACTTCATCATTGGCGAGGTTTGCACAAAGCAAGCTCTCCATGTTGATTGACAACGAATGTCAATCCCCGTCGGTACACGTTATCCATGGTCGCTACCCCCGACGGTCGATCGATCCCCGTCGGTACACATCTTCATGGTAGTTTCCCCCGACCGTTGATCCACACTAGCAGGCACATAGCCCGCTCATGAATACGGATCCATCATCATACATCAGACTCACCCATAAGTGAAGTCTATCATAGTGCTTGCAAGACTTTTCATCATCAAACGGGCCCAGGGGTAACATTCATTAAGTTCCACTTCTCATTAGTATTATTTTTCACTTAATATATATAATACTTAGCTGATTAAGTACACAACATACCAAGTACTAGTCATCATAACACGTAACCGACCCTCCGCGGGACAGCGGGGGTTCGGGGGCGGCAGCCCCTGACAGCGGGGTCCTAGGGGCAGCAGCCCCTAGTGGGGTCCAAGGGGCAACGCCCCTGGCTGGGGCCGGGCTGCCAGGTCAGCGCGCCCGAAAATTATTTTGAGCTATTTAAGTGTCACATTTTGCTTTAGAAAATGTATTTCCTTGTTAAAACACCTTGAAATCCTTATCTTGAAAACCTTATGTTTACTATGCATAATAGCCCCAAAAACAAGGAAAAACGTTTAAATAAGGGGATCTAGAACTCACCTGAACTTAGCAAATAGCTTCAATCCTAAGTTACTTAAGCTATAGTCCAAACACTCTAGCTGCACGAAAGTTAATGCACAAAAACGTCATTTTCTTCATAATTTCGCCCACAGTTTCGCTGGCAGTTTCGCTGCCAGTTTCGCTGGCAGTTTCGCTACCAGTTTCGCTGGGCAGCACTTCTGCCTTGAGCGCCCAACTTTCGTTGGAATTTCCTAGTTTCGCAATATCTATGGGTCCATAGTTTCGCCCGAACGAAACTGTAGTTTCACCGAAGCGAAACTGTGATTTCGCTGGAAATGTTCTTAGTTTCGCTGGATGATTATGCAAATTCGCTGGATGCATATACAGTTTCGCAGATCGCATAAAAATCACGAACCAGTCCGTTTTTAACCCAAAATCACAACTTTTTACGTCCAACCTCTTAGTTTATCATCCATGAGGCTAAATCTAAGCTTTATACATGTTTTCATACGTAAAAATGTGACCTTTATGCGATTCTTTGCAACTTTTCAAAACCCAAAACCCTAGAATCCGGGTTTGATCTACAGAAGGCATTATAGGTCGATTCTTACCTTGTTTGTTGCTCCTTTCTTTGAGATTTGATGCACAAACACCCAGATCCTCAATCCCTTGATCTTACGAGCTTCAAATCTTGTGTTTCTTGCACTTTCTCTCTCTACTTTCTCTCTCTACGAATTCTTGTTGTTAGGGTTGAAATGAGAAGATGGTGGCTGCATTTGGGTAGGTTAAGGCTGATCATGGGCCTCAATTACTCAAGTTCTTGTCCATAAACCCAAATTAGCCCATAATCCTTTCTTTTTCTATTAAATACCCATTAGTTAAGCCCACTTATCCTTAATGACTCGTTTTGACTTTTCGGGGTGTTACAAGTCTCCCCCACTTATTTAGGTTTCGTCCTCGAAACCTGTCAGTCCTCAAACAATTGAGGATAAAATCTCCTCATCTCTTCCTCGGCCTCCCACATAGATTCTGATCCCTTTCTGTGCCTCCATTGTACTCGTACAAGCGGAACCACTTTATTACGTAAGCGCTTCTCTTTCCGATCCAGGATAGCCACCGGCTGCTCTACGTAATTCAGTCGCTCGTCGACTTCAATGTCCTCTAATGGTACAAATGCATCATCGTCTGCTAGACATTTCCTAAGGTGAGATACGTGGAACGTAGGGTGAATTCCACTCAACTCATCAGGTAATTCTAGTCTGTAGGCCACTTCCCCTACCCTTGCGATGATGCGGAAAGGCCCTATGAATCTCGGGCTTAACTTTCCCCTTTTTATATCATTTATTATTTGGGGGAAATCATGTGATACAATATATTCAATCATGATATTCTATTGTTATTTCATTCTAAATTCAATTCAAGACAGGTTATGTTATTACTTGCAATTATGTGAACATACTATGGTAAACTGGACGACAGTAAAACCCTAATTCAATCAATCAATCCTGGTATCAATGGTAGATCTACTGGTTTGGATAACCCACCCATATGAATAGTCGAGTGGTGATTGTGCCAGAGGCAGGAGTTAATCTATGATGTATGTGTGGAGTCTATTATATGCAAGTGTCAAGTCAAGGGGTTGTTATTGTGTCAGTTTATCTATATGCTTTACTATTGCAATATAAGTCTTAACGTTACCTTGTGAATTGGATTATTCTCAATCAATCAATCAATCTATATGTATACTCAAAACTATGATTACTCACCAGCTAATTCGTTAGCTGACTTTATTTTCTCACATGATTTCAGGTTAAGCAAGTTAGTGGACTTCTACATGCTCACATAAGACCCGGACTTAGTCAAAACAAAAGACAATTACTATTTGTGACTTTAAATGTTGTATTTGTATCTGTTAAATTCATGTTATCCTGTAATCTGATCTTAATATTATTTTCACTATTAGACAATCATGAGTTATGAACAATCAATCATTCCCTCGTCCGCTCCGATGATTCCGCCGTCGGTCGGGGTGTGACAGATTGGTATCAGAGCCATGGTTATAGGGAATTAGGTTATTAGAAATGAAATGACCTAGACTATAACTAAGTACCTTTACACATGAGTCCTCTCATGTATTTTATATGCATAGATAGGATTTTATGTGCCTTACATGTTTATACTTGATTATGTGATTATCTGCCTTATGTGATTCTCCGTATACTTTGAATCTTATCAATGTACACACGAATCTTAAATCATATTCTAAGGCATTGTGTGCCTAATTCAAGTGATTTCAAACTCCAAAACTCGATTGTTATTCATGGTTTTCAAATTCGTCACAGTCTGTGTCTTACAACTTGAAACATGCTATGCTGGAAGAGTGGGATGCCTGTATCTCGGGGTGTTCTGTCTAGGCAAGGTATTCGTATAAATCCAAATCAACCGATGGATCTGTCTACCTTACCTGGGAACCCTCGGGATGAGTATCTGCTTATAGGTACGCATGTCTTCAACAAAGTTGTGGTTGACCTAATACTTTGATTAGTCAACGTATTCGCTTTGATTTACGAATCAAACGATTACCCACGGAACATCTCATTGTTATTATGCCAAATTCCTGATTGTCGTTTTCATGTGGTATAACTCCTATTATCCAATTCTCATAAAATATCTTAATGATATTCCAGAATGTCTTCTCGTCAAATCCGTTCACGATCTAGAAACTCTGGCCGTAAGATTGCTGCTATTGTAGCACGTGAAGTTACTGCGGTCATCCCAACTCTACTTACCCATTTGAACCAAGGCAACAATGTTGTTCAAAACCCAACTGCACCAAACCCTCCCAAAAATTGTGCTTACAAACAATTCAGTTCTTGCAACCCTACCAAGTTCAGTGGAACTGAAGGAGCTACCGGATTACTATAATGGTGCGAAAGCATCGAGAACACTTTCCTAAACAGCGAATGCCCTGAAAATCTAAAAGTCCGGTATGCCACAAGTGTTCTTCATAAACGCGCACTTACTTGGTGGAACGGAGAGAAACGAACCCGTGGAACTGAAACTGCTCTAGCCTTAACATGGACTGAAGTTAAGGAGCTCATGACTAAAGAGTTCTGCCCAAGAAACGAAGTCCGGAAACTGGAAGCTGAGTTCTGGGAGTTAACCCAAGACAGTGGCGAGAACCTCGCATACACTAACCGATTTCACGAACTGAGCCTTCTTGTACCGCACCTTGCTACCCCTACCTCCCGAGCCATCGAGAAATACATTGGTGGACTACCCATGCAGATTCAGGATACGGTGCTAGGAAGGAATCCTTCAATACTAGAAGATGCTATCAGGCTGGCTGCACAGTTAACCGATAATCATGTGAAAGCTGGTTCCTTAACCAGGAAAGGATCGAAGAAGAATAACGATAAACTTCCTAACGAAACCGTCAAAACCGACCAACCCGAGCTTTCCAAGAACAAGAAGAGGAAGGCTAACTCTCAAAACTTTGCTGTAATTACCCTGCTGTGCCAATTAATCAAGTCCCTCCAACTCGTCAACTAGCAGTAAACAACCAACCACTGATGAAAAAGTCATATGCTGGACCCTATCCGCAGTGTAACAACTGCAGTTATCACCATCCCGCTAACATTCAGTGTCGTCGATGCACAAACTGTGGTCGTTTGGGTCATACATTCAACGTGTGCAAGAGTGCTGCTAAAGCTCCAACCAATGCACCAGTTCACCAACATCCTCCTGCAATTACCCAGGGTCGTGCATGCTATCAATGTGGTGATCCGAACCATTTTCGCAATCGATGTCCTCAACTTGTCATCCCAGTTCCTACGGCTCAAGGACGTGCTTTCAACATTAATGCCCAACAAGCTCAAGCCACCAATGATGTGGTGTTGAATAATTCTTGTCCTTGATTTCGTCTTCCTGATTCAATTCAAGATTTGTAAACGTGATTTCCTTTTGTTACATTGATGTAATTTGAAAATTTCTAAATTTCTAATTGAGATATTTTTCCTTTCGTTGTTAAGTCGAACTTTAAACCGTACGCACCGTGGGAGATGCAAGAGTTTGCAAGTCAACCTATGACTAAGGACACTCGAATCTCCTAAATGATTTTAACTCATCAAAACAGGGGTGATTCCCTTATTTTGATGATGATTCTTTATTCGTTCCAATAAATGGTTTTCCAATGATGTGTTTTATGAAATTTCATCCTCTGGATTAGGGTGATTTCCTTATCTTGAGGACTGACTTCGACTATTCTCTTTGGAACTTACATTTCACAAATGACATGATCTCACCAAAATAGGATTGAAACCCGTACTTTGGTGACAAATGTCAATCTTCAATTGTTTTCTTGTTATTATGAAATTCAATCATCAAGATAGACGTAAATTTCATACCTTGATGATAATTTCATTTTTATGGATTGTATTTCTCAAATGAAACGACCTCGTCAAAGTAGGAGTGAATTCTGGATTTTGATGAAGAAGTTTATCTTGTTATATTTTGTTTTGTAAAAATTCATCGTTAAGATAGGAGTGAACCCCTCACCTTAATGATGAGTTATCTCGTCTTATTTTTGTAGATCCTCAGATCGAACTTTTTGATTGGAAGGTTAGTGGTCATACCTTGAGAGTACACCATCAAGTTAGGGGTGAAAACCATACCTTGAGGACTATTCTCATTCCTTGATCATCAATTACCAAGGTTGTAATCAAGTGACGAGAAGCATGTAGTAACTTGAAGGGTGAAATAATATAGTGTTTCGACCTATCAAGCCAAAGCATGATCTCTGAACTTGAAAAGAGACCCGATCGCTTTAAGTTGATTTTGATTCCAAGTTTGGAGCATTTAAATTCTTAAATCAATTTCTTTTCATTTATTCTCATGTTTTGACTCGATCTAGCTACATCAAACCATTTATTCCTTATCTATCGACTTTCATTGTGGGTTATCATCAAAACCTGATTACGTGATGGTAGTCTTCTTAAACAATCTTTTATCAAATAAAGATATTATCTCTGATCGTGATGGTCGCTTCATCTCTCGTTTCTGGAAAAGTCTTCAATCAGCTCTCGAAACTCAACTGAATCTTAGCACGGCCTATCATCCGTAAACCGACGGTCAGACTGAAAGAACGATACAAACCCTCGAGGATATGCTCCGGGCTTGTGTCATTAATTTCAGTGGATCGTGGGATTCCCATCTTCCGTTGATTGAATTCTCTTACAATAACAGTTACCAGACCAACAGATGGCACCATTTGAGGCCTTGTATGGTCTGAAGTTGGTGAATCACAGATTACTGGTCCGGAATTAATACAAGAAACAACCGACAAAATTCATAAGATCCGTGATAACTTGGTTACTGCTAGAAATCGTCAAAAGCATTATGCTGACAAAAGACGTAAGCCCATGGAATACAATGTCGGTGATCTCGTACTTCTTAAGGTATCACCTTGGAAGGGAGTGATTCGCTTTGGAAAGAAAGGGAAACTAGCACCTCGTTACGTGGGTCCATTCAAAGTGCTTGAGCGAATGGGGAAAGTGACCTACAATCTTGAACTGCCCCAGGAACTCAGCAATATACATCCGACGTTTCATGTTTCAAATCTCAAGAAATGTCTTGCCGATGAAAATCTCCACATTCCACTCGACGAAGTCCAGATTGATGAATCTATGCACTTTATTGAGAAACCTGTGGAAATTATGGATCGGGAAGTCAAACAACTTAAACGTAGCCGAATACCTATTGTCAAAGTCCGCTGGAAATCTAAACGTGGCCCAGAATTCACCTGGGAACGTGAGGACCAAATGAAATCCCAGTATCCTCATCTTTCGTTTCAGCCTCCTCGTGAACAAATTTTGGGACGAAATTTCCTAAAGCAGGGGAGACTGTAACATCGCATATTTCGGTGAAATAATAATAATAATAATAATAATAATAATATAATAATAATAAATAATAATAATAATAATAATAATAATAACAATAATGATAATAAAAATAATAACAATAATAATTTAATTTATAAGTCCAGGGGGTGTTGTGTAATTTATGAAACTTAAAAAAACTAAGTTTCAAACCAAAACCATTAAAACTAAAACTACAGGGACCATTTTGTAATTACTGGAAACATCCCAACCCCACCCCCCATTTCCCTTCGCTGTGCTCCCTGGCTTTTCCTCCCACAATCGGCCGACCACACCCAATTCAGCCACTAAAACGCGTAAAATAAGCAAATTAATCACGCACTAACACTCATATAAGCACATCTAATCGATTAACACTTTCAATTTCATTCCAAACGAGCAAAAAACATCACCATTCGAACACCCTCTTGTCGTCGACCTGCAACACCATTGAAACCCATTCTGCAATCGATTTTAACCGAATTTAACATAGGGATTTGCATCAATACCACTACACGAAGCTAACCTCAAGTTTAATTCAATTATAATCACTGTTTGAGCCTCATTCGATCGGCACCTTGTCGCGGATCTGTTCTTGACGAGTTCAACACCAAATCGAACACCATAAAGGTAATTCTACACACCCATATACTCGATTTTTCATGGGGAACAAAAGCCCCATGATTGCAGAAGCAATCGAAATCGAATTCGTGTTCAATTGGGTAAGGATCGAACTAGGGCTCCAATCGATTGGGGGGTTTCTGTGAATTCGGTTTAAAACAATTAAAAACCGAAATCTCTCGCGGCTGCGGCCCTTTGTTCCACTGGTTCTGCGCTCCCATGTCAAACAGGAGGTCCCGGGTTCGAACCGGGCAACCTCACTGTTTTTTTAGGCCATTTTTAAAGCTTTAAAAATTATGAAAAAAATTTCTAAAAATTATAAAAAGGTTTCTGCAAACATTAGAAATTTTTAAAACAACCAAATTAATTTCTAAAATTTATTTCAACATTTATTTTATTTATTTTATTAATTGTTTCAAAGAAATAACATAACTAGTTAAATTTTTATAAAAAAAATAGACTTTAAATCACATCATCCAATTATTTCAATATATACACCTGTTTAACAATCAAATATAATATTTGTTATTTTTATCTTGACATTTGTTTATTTATTGTATTAGTCGTTTAAATCATGATTAAATATAAAAGTTTTATATTTAAATCATTCCAAATACATTTTCATTTCTTTTAGTCATTTAAATAGTTAAATGTTTTAATTAATTATCATATAATTGATTAATAAAATTAATTATTTGTTTTCCACACTTTAACTATAAACCAAACAATTACGAGTATTGATACAAATACATTTATTAAAATCTAAACGTAATCACATTCAATAAGTTCATTTTATTTCAAGACATTCAAACTAAATAAAATTAGTTTATTTAAACTACCATTCAAAACCAAATAGAAATCCTAATACTTCCCAAATTCCCAAATCATTATTATTCTAATTTGAGACACCGTTCCTTAGGTTAATCATAAGGAAATCGTTGGTGTCTAATCTATCACATCCAGATTTTAATCTCATCAATCAAGTGAGTATTCATATCCCCTTTTTATATCATTTCTTATTTGGGGGAAATCATGTGATACAATATATTCAATCTTGATATTCTATTGTTATTTCATTCTAAATTCAATTCAAGACAGGTTATGTTATTACTTGCAATTATGTGAACATACTATGGTAAACTGGACGACAGTAAAACCCTAATTCAATCAATCAATCCTGGTATCAATGGTAGATCTACTGGTTTGGATAACCCACCCCATATGAATAGTCGAGTGGTGATTGTGCCAGAGGCAGGAGTTAATCTATGATGTATGTGTGGAGTCTATTATATGCAAGTGTCAAGTCAAGGGGTTGTTATTGTGTCAGTTTATCTATATGCTTTACTATTGCAATATAAGTCTTAACGTTACCTTGTGAATTGGATTATTCTCAATCAATCAATCAATCTATATGTATACTCAAAACTATGATTACTCACCAGCTAATTCGTTAGCTGACTTTATTTTCTCACATGATTTCAGGTTAAGCAAGTTAGTGGACTTCTACATGCTCACATAAGACCCGGACTTAGTCAAAACAAAAGACAATTACTATTTGTGACTTTAACTGTTGTATTTGTATCTGTTAAATTCATGTTATCCTGTAATCTGATCTTAATATTATTTTCACTATTAGACAATCATGAGTTATGAACAATCAATCATTCCCTCGTCCGCTCCGATGATTCCGCCGTCGGTCGGGGTGTGACAGCAGCAATCCGGGGATATTTTACCTCACTTGGAAGTTTTCACCCGGGCACCAAAACAAATCCGTGAGCTCCTCGTGAGCGAAGCGGACAATATTGGTGGTATGAGGGACTGGGTGTTACAGAATGGTATCAGAGTCACTCCTGTGTCGTTAGGGATGTGGGACATACCTCACCGAGGATGGTGACTTCTCGGGCTCATCGAGGACGATAAGTAAGGGTGATTGTGACACCCTACATTAATCCTACATCGGTCGTGGACAGGAGAGCTTCCTGGTTCATAAGAAATGTCTGGGCTCTAATATCACCAACGCGTTTTGGGTGTATTGGCTGTGAATGAGAGGAGAACTCCACAGTTAAGCGTGCTTAGGTAACAGCAATCCAGGGATGGGTGACCTCCCTGGAAAGTTTTCACCCGAGTAACTAAAAATAAATCCGTGAGCTCCTCGTGAGCGAAGCGGAAAATTGGTGGTATGAGGGACCGGGTGTTATATTTAATCCGACTTTTTTCCAAACAAAATTTATATCAAAACATAGATTTACAATCGCTAGAACGTGTTTCTAAATAAAATTTAGATCGAAACGTAGGGTAAATGAAAAGATATTGTATTTGACCCGGTGTGTTTCCAAATAAAACTCAGGTCGAAACGTAGACCAACTCTAAGCGTGCATACAAATATACATGAAAACATTTTATATCTAACCCAACTAATCTCTGAACAAAATCATATCAAACCATAGACGTATGTCAAAACGTAAATAATGTAAAAACGTATATAATAAGTTTGTTTTAAAAAAATGTTGGCTGAATCAAATGTAACATCTCATTGGATCAAACCTTTTAATAGCTTTGTGGAAGACCAAACAACTCTTTTTTGTTTTTATATGAAGGCTAAAATTGAATTTTTCTTATAAAGAAATGAGCAGTTTATCAATTTAATCTTTTTAAACATGAACTAGTTTTGTGTTCTTGGCGCGCGCGTTGCGCGCGTGACCAGCGGAATAAACCATTGCGTTCTACAGGCATAGCCATTTTAATTAACGAAGCGGCCAAATATGTATAAATAGTATAAAAGGCTCGGAGTAGACAATTCGTTATGGATGCAAACATTGTGCCTACTGCGCCATAACAACAAACATATCTTTTTTTGGTATCGTCATTGCCTATCAAGTGAAGGCCACCCAAAGTTTAAGAGGATGAGTACCATTATCATCGATCAGATAGCATAAGCATAACTGACACTGTGACGTCTCAGACGAACCTAAGCCCATCATCATCAATGCAACATCATCATCATCAATATTGTTGCTCTGCTCTCCAGCTCATCATCATTGAGCAATCACCAAATACATAAAACCAGCCAAACTACGTCTGAGATAAGCACAAAGCCATTATCATCGACAAACCAACAGATCAACACAAAATCATCATCATCGATATTCCAACAGATAATAAAATTTCATATGATCCAACCAAAACCTAAACATGCATCACTTATAGGGTTTAAACCAATAGGGGACCTTAAAGGTTCAGATGGCCCATCATTTTCATCATCAACCTAGCTGGGAACATCGACACAGGCACCACCGTCACAGAACAAAAACAACCTCAAAAAAGGAAACAAAAAGATGTAAATGAGGGTTCAAAGCTAGACACCTCAATCGAATATCTCAGATGAGGAGCTTCCCATCATTATCGAATAATTTCACCCATTCAAAGAGGAAATAGGTAAGAATTTGCACAAAAAAACACAACAAACACCAGATAACCCGAAAATAGCAACCACAACAACCACTATGTCCCCAGCCGGAACAGGACCACCAACGCCTACCCGTTGCACCTGGCGGCGATGATGAACACATCTCGACACGATGGTTACAGCGGTGGGTAGCAAGAGATGGCAGTCAAGATCGACATCTCCACCCCAATCGGACGCGCCACCGCCATTGCCCACCCTAAAACCGAAATTTTCCACTTGAAGCGCCACCACCACAGACGGGCGGCCCACACACTGGTGGTTTACGCCATGGAAGTGGGGATGCAGCTTCGGCGGTACAACGGAAGACGATGGCGTTACGAAAGCCGGATCTGGTGATGTGAAGGGGTTTTCCCCTTTTCCTCTTTAAACCATATGGGAGGGGAAGGAATGCACAACTCAGTAAACTTACGTGGTAAAACCATAAAAACCACAGGGACAACTGTTTCTTTAAGTTGCATTTTAAATTGATAGGAGAATATGTAACCATTAAAACATGATAAACCCCGCTCTCACCCTATCTTATTTTGAAATGAACCCATTTGAACCTACTACTAAGGTGATTTGGTAACGCACTAAGACATTTTCGCAATCGATCATAGACACAACATCATTGTTATGTCTCAGCTTACTAGTTCTCTTCAACCGATCGACCCCATAGATTTTTAATTTTACAACTCACGTATATGATGGTCCTTCGACCGACTCTCACGATAAATTTTTTTAAAAGTAGGTTATTTTTAAAATGTTAAGTGGTTTTTAAGTTAATCTTTTGATGTTGTATGTTTTTAGGTGTTCTGCTAGTTGATATAGCGGAACTATCTGTCGTGGTCCGCCTTTCCTGCAAGTCTTTAGACTTTGTGAAGAGCTGACGCATGATGTGACACTTCCGCTAGTTGAGATGGTGGAAGTGGGAAAAAGTTGACAGCTAGTTGAGACAGCGGAAGTGTTTAGGCTCCCGTGAATCTCAAGCATTTATTACTTTCTATTTTAACAAAATACTATTTTCTTTATTATATAATACATTGTGTTGTCAAAAACATGCGCATTCCTCGCTTCGATCTTTTTTTTTCATCAGAAGGTTAATATATTTATTGCAATTCAGTATTGTAAATGGTTAAATTGTTATCTATTAATATCATTTATTATATTTGTCGAGAAAAAGTTATTTCTATTGCATAAATATTTTTTAGTTGTAAAAGAAATTCTCACTCTCAGCTGTTAAATAAAGTATGTACATACGCGACATTTGAAGTAAAACATAAAATAAACAGGTGAAATAACATGAGCACACTCCAAGCTATCCAAATTTCATATATTGTCACTTAAATCTCCATAACTCCATCAAAATTCTCCCTCTATGCAATAGAAATAATTTCTGTTCGCCAAATATAATATATGATATTTAAGGATAACAATTTAACTATTTACACAATAATAAATAGCAATAAATGTAATAACTTTTTGATGACAAAAAAATTGGTAGAAGAGACGAGGGATGCGTATGTTTTTTACAAGATAAGGTATTATTAATGAAAGAGTGAGTTTATTCTAAAAAGTGTATTAAAGTGTGAGAAGACACAATAGGGCTAAAAAAGTCATAAAAAAATTTATATTTCACAATTTAAATCGAATTTTAAAAAAATATTTCGAAGCCTTTGTTCATCTCGTTGTCCTCTTTCAGAAAAAAAAATAAAAAAAATAATTTTTTTTCATTGTGTCATTATATGACACAATGACGTCATTGTGTCTTTTATATTGACACAATGACGTCATTGTGTCTTTCATAATGACACAATAAAGTTATTGTGTCTTTTATAAATGACACAATATAAAAATGTTAATTTTCTTATTTTTTATTTTTTTCGTTTATTTTTTTCTTATTGAGAACGACTAGGGGAACAAAAGCTCGTAATTACTTTTTTGAAATTCGATTTTGATTGTGAGATATAATTTTTTTGTGTATTTTTGACCTATTGTTTCTTTTTTTGACTCATCGTGTCTTCTCACACTTTGTAGCAAAAATACACTTTGTATTTGAACTTTTAAGAAAATAGTTCTTTGTTAAAATAGAAAGTCATAAATATTTAAGTATTCATGGGAGCCTAGACACTTCCGCTATCTCAACTACCGGAAGTAAACTTTTTGCTATACACATTACACGCCAAATCATCACAAAGTCTGAAGGCGGGCCGCGTTAGCTAGTTCCGCTATCTCAACTAACGGAACACTTAAAAACACATAACATCAAAAAAAAAATAATTTAAAATCAACTTAAAAATTTAAAATTAACCTATTTCTAGAAAAACATTCCTCTCAAGATCTTTTACTAAAAAAGTCAATTCATAAACGTGTCAATATTTAAACAAAGTGAAAAAGAAAGAAATAAGTATATGATCAAACTCTATTATGCCTTCCAATTATTTTCTCTAAATGGTGATGGCACCATGCATACCTTTACATAGTATGACTCATGATTAATACAAGTTATTATTATTTATACAAGCTGATCTGATCTAAATCGAAAATAACTGAACATTAAGAGGTGAGGTTAAAAGACATTCAAACAATATTTTAAAATCAGCCTTCATAGAAAAATATGCTAATTACACCCACGTACTAGATTTGATTAATGAATCATGCATGCTGATCGATCAACAAATAATTGAAGTCTAAACATTTATCACGTAAAAATAAACAAATCATAACAAGAACTTGATTTAAAAGAAACATAACAAAACCAATTGATCCATCCTCATGCAAGTATGCAACATCGTCTTTATGATCATCTTCTTCTTCATTCGATCGGTTTCTCGACACATACAACCGCAAAGCAAAGCTTCTCACCTCTCCTAAACGACCACGCTTGAACCCTGGACTTCTCCGGCATATGCTCTTTGTTCTTCGACCAAAACTCAAACCATCGCGTCTTCAACACATAGTTCTCCGTACTCTTCATATGCCACTTCGCCAGCTTCATCGGCGTCGTCGCACACTCGAACATCGGCCCAAACACATCGACATCAATCCCACCGCCCTTCGTGTTCAGAGTTCGCCTCTCGTGCTCCCTCAAAAACTCTTCACTCTCCAATTGGTTAACCGGCATGTTTAATCTGTTCTGATTATGCGACGTATCCGAATCATATAACATCTTCTGTATCACCAGCCTTACTTCTGTCCCCTTCAACTCATTCACGATGAACTCCTTCAACCTTCGAGTCGCCTCGTTGCGCACCACAGGTGCACGCACCGCCTTCTTCCTGGCCTTTCGCGCCATCTTATGATCACCACCGGACGACGTAGCCTTTCGCTTCTTTCGCCCTTTAACTTGCTCATCACGTAACTTCTTCTTCTTCTTTCGATCACCTTCTACGTTGGACGTTGTTGGTAGTCGTTCGGATACAGCCTCATGCTCTTCTTCTTCTTGATATAGCTCCATCATACGATATAATAACCTCCTTTCGTTCGCAAGTGCCTCGATCTTTCGTATGTATTGATTGTCTTCCTCCGTCAGTAGTCGAATACATCTCTTCTTGGGTGGGAGTTTAACAGCGTCGATAACTGAAGTCGCCATTGATGATTGCTTTAGTTTCTTCAAGTTATGAGATGAATAATATATAATGAACACAGGGGTTACGTACTCTATATATATATACACACAGATTTCCGTAGGGTTAAAGATTTGGATAAGATTTTATATGAGCATAACTAATGGTATTAATAATAATCTGTAAGTTTGAAATATGTTTCCATGTTTAATTACGTATGAGGTGTACGTCTTTTAATACATGATGTACAACTCTTTATTTTGCGACGTTCCCGCGGATAATAATAACATGCGAGATATATGGAGGATACTATCTCCGTACAATCATATTAAAATAATGATACCGTATTTATCCTAATTTATAGTACAGCCTTTGTTGCGCAAGGTGCAACTATTTGTAGCGTTATGGGTTTCACCGTAATACACTTGAAACGTAATAAAATTGGTTAAAAGGTAATAAACAGTTGTCATGATAGCTAAAAATAATGTACATGTGATCTATTAGTTTTCAAATTTTGTATCTTATGAATATAATAATAATATCCATAAATTATATTTAAGGAAATTAGATATTCTCGCAATATAATTGAAAACGGTGTAGATAATGATTTTTTTTTTGTTAAATGACATTAGACAAATTAAAGGTAAAAACTCATTTGAAATATATTGGAATTTATTGAAGTATACTTGTTAAGAGAGGTTCACTAATAAAAGTTAGTTTTTATTTGTTTTTGTTTTTTCACCAACAAAACTTATTTTTATATATAGTACGTAATTCTGTTTTGTGATCACATTAATCTAACTTTTTATTTATAGAATCCTCAATGGTATATATACATTTCCATGCTGTTAATCCGTTTTGACATTTGGTTGTTATCCCGAAAGTGTTTTAAAACTGAATTGAAATATGTCCAAACTTTTGTAATTTAAAGGAAGATTGGATTTTAATTAATCAATTAAACTATTGAGTATTGACTAATATTATCTCAACTAACAATTAAGTTAATCAATATTAATCTCAAATTACAATATTTTTACTAATAACAGTTACAGTCTAACTGATTGTTAACTAACAGTAGTTTTTTAAGACTTATCACGTGGCGTGACCCATGATGTGACGTAAAACATATATATAATTAGATATATAAATATATTACTCATTTTTTTTATCAAAGATCATTTTAAAGTTATTGAACGTAACGTTTGTATCGTTGGTTGAGTAGTTGGAGACAAAAAGATGCGAAAACTAGAGTGATATATTTATTTTTAGGTCACATGTGACGTTACGAGCAAAGTAACGTGCCACACCAAAAAATTTAAGGAGTTAACGAAAAGTTAGCATGATACTGTTATAAGTTTGTATTATTAAAATCTAATTTGTCTAATTTAAATGATTTGATTTATAACTGAATTTTAATACCCATTTTAAATTGAGTTTTGTATATTATGAACTTTTATCCATTTGAGTGACAAATAATTATAAAAAAGTTGAAATTTATTAATGCCACCACCGCCTAGACATCATAACCATAGCCATTGCCAAATGTTACCACCACCCCTACCAGCTGCAACAATCGTACGACTGCTATCATGCACCGTCACCACCTCCACCATCACGAAGATATGAGATTTGTAGAACCCTATCACAGAGGGAACAATAACCTCCACCCCTACGGGATGATGGGGGTGGATGTTACGAGAGGGTTCTAAAAATTGAATATTTTATTTTATCTTTTGTCGTCATCGTCCTATTCCTTCAAGGGCAGTATAATGAGTTGTTCGTTAGCGTGGTGCACGTGTCCGTACACTTTATTACACATGTTATAATGTCGAAACTTCACGTCCACGTAAAAGACGAATTTAAGTTATCCGGGACCTTCAAAAAGCAAATAAACTTTTGAACATGAATAACTAAACGATCAAATAAAATAATACTGTTTCAAAAAGTGTTTTAATTTAATCACCCATTCATACTTTTCTTAAATTGAACAACTAAACGATCAAATCGAGTCATAATCGAATCTTCTTATGACAAGAAAGCAACGGTGGAGAAGACGTGAGGGGTCGGAATTTTCAATATATAAAATTATATTAAAAAAACATGTTAGTTATGAAAAAATAAAAAAATACCTAAAATTTATGTTAGCGTTTCATATCAGCATCAAAAGCTAGAAAAAAAAATATTCTCTAATTAAAACAAAAAGGATAACATGCTAAAAAAATTAGTTATGAAAAAATAAAAAAGTACCTAAAATTTACGTTAACGTTTCATATCAATATGAAAAGCTAGAAAGAAATATTCTCTAATTAAAACAAAACGTATAACATGCTAAAAAAATATGAAGACTTCTAATTTATTTAAAATATAAAAACTGAGTGACCTAATTAGAAACTTGAGTTATCTACTTGGAACACTTTTAAAAGTTGGTTACTATTTTATAAAGTTATCCAAAAATAATGATATTGTATTTAGAAAAATGTTCAAATACAAAGTGTATTTTTGCTACAAAGTGTGAGAAGACACAATGAGTAAAAAAAAAGACACAAAAAAATTACATCTCACCATCTAAATCGAATTTCAAAAAAGTAATTCAGAGCTTTTTGTTCCCGAAGAAGTGAAACATTCCTAGTTATAGAAACAATTGTACTTACCATTTAGATTAAGAATATTATAGCATCATGAAACTATATCAAAAATTTACAGATGAGAATGTGTGTACCGCATTATTTTTCCCTTTTAAGTCACCTGCTGATGTTTCATCAATGATGTTAGAACATGTCTTCTTAAAATTATCTATTTTATTATTACATTTGGTCGGTGACTTTGGTGGTGAGAGCTTCAAAATCCTTAAACCCTAAACCACCACCACCACACCTCCAATTCCCCCGCACCACCCAAATCGCCGCCCCATCACCACCAGATCCGCCCCATACGCTCTCGGAGCTCGTATGGTCTCAGCTCCAGCAATAACCCGACCCACGCTTCTTGATTTCGAAACCTCTGTGTTCAAAAAGGAGAAGATCAACCTTGCTGGTCATGATGAGGTTTTTCACCCTCTCTTGTAGTTGAGCGGTGGTGGTAGGTGCGGACGACGGTGGTAGCGGCAGTGGTACGGCGATCCGACAGGTTGAGCGACGGTGGTAGGTGCTGCGATACACCGGCGTACGCTCTCGGAGCTCGTATGGTCTCAGCTCCAGCAATAACCCGACCCACGCTTCTTGATTTCGAAACCTCTGTGTTCAAAAAGGAGAAGATCAACCTTGCCAAGAACGACTCAACAAAGCCCACCTTACTATCGCAATAAAAATGAAGCAGAACAAGAGATTGGGATTTGGGAATTCTTCTCTTCGGTCTAATTGGAGCTACTGCCACTACTCTTGCTGTATGTATTTGTTTTCCTTCTATGTTCTGTATTTCGTGATCAATTTTATCATGTTTGTAGTTGAGAAGTTTGAGAACTAGCATTGGGTTCGACAGATTGAATTTAAAGTTTAAATGATTGACAATGTGTATATTTAGACAGCAAATAGACTCTTTACTATGGGCATAGCCTAAAATTTTAATCTTTAATTATAACTACGGGAAATGTGATTGTGTTGAGAAAACAAAGTGTGTGAATTTTGTTGAAATAGTAACAAATTCTAAGCCAATTGAAGGTGAATTATGCATTGGATTTATCAGATTGATTAAGAGCTTAATAAGTGCTTTATTATGGGCATAGGCATAAATTTTTAATCTCTTTTACAACAATGGCAAATGTGACTCTGTTGGGGAAACAAATAGAAACAAATTACAAGCAATTTGAAGGTGAATTTTACCCAAAGTTAAAATTATGTTACCCTTTTGTCATTTTGATGTTTAAACATTGATGATTTCATGCATTTTTAACCAGTTTAGTAGATTTCAGACCAATTGGCATTCATGAATCTTAAAACAATTTGATAGGTCGAACATATGCGCAAGATGGTTGATTGGTTTCTTCTCAGGTAGCATATCTGAAAATTTACACATGATAAACATACAATAATATATCTTTCTTTGGATAGAAGTTCTAATTGTGGTTGTTATTATGTCAATCTAGATTACAAGATCACACTCATGGAAAGGTACGAAAGGTCGATCCTTCAGATCAAGTTTTCAAGTGGAATCTTTGAGAAGATATAATCTTCGCATGCAGGAAGCTTATGAAGAAGAAATGGAGAGAGTGGTATGTTCAATTATAATCTCTATTTTTTTCGATATTTTAGAAAGGATATTTGAATGTTGGTTTTAAAATTGATTACATGATATTAAATAATCAAAATAGATAATTAGATGTAACAAATTCGGCTTTGCACGTGCTTATTAAAATTCCATGTCATGTATGACGTCTGACCGTTTGGCGTGATTTGGTAGATTTTCCCTTTTTCCCAACCTTCTCCTTCATCACCACCATTAACCCTCTTTCACCTAATCCTGATGAAGATATCGAAGTAGAAGATCAAAACAATCACGATGAAGATGATGATTCGAGAACATTGCTAGCTGAAGACGATAATTTGATGAAGAAAGTGGTGGAGCAGGAGCCGGAGTTGCTACCTTGTCACGCATCAGCGTCGCCGTTGTCTCCTCAGCCGCCGTCGTTCGGAACGCCGCGGCTGCCACCGTCGATCAAGGTGTGGGACCCCTGCAACGTGCTGTCGCCGCCGCTGCAGTTTAGCCGGAGCTTTTGAAAAGTGATTTTCATGCTGATCTTATTGTCTATTCATGAGTTAGATAGATCTTTAATTTGCATCTGATTCATGGTAATCTTTACTAACTTAAATTTGAATGGGTCTGTACCTTATGTATTAACTATTGACTCATCACTCATGCTTACTATTTTTTCCAGGTCGTTTCCTTGCTGAGCTGACAAAACAAGTGTGTGCAGATCTTGATGCAGGTAAATATCAAGTGAGTTTTGACATGAACTTTGAGAAAAAAAGGTTCTGAAACATTTAAGGGTCTGCGTATGAGGATGATTCTGTATTATTGCATGTTATTTCATTCCTTTTCTGCTTAAATTTTGTTTACCTTTCATTTCTAACAGATACAATGGTGCTAATGCAATAGCACAGTCGTTTCCTTACATCTAAGTTTATTGACAAAGCTGGCACATCTTTTATCCTGCTACAAAGTGATTATCTTAACCTATATTCCTTAATAGATTGCTGAGTACAGAATATCTATATATGGAAGGAAGCAAAGTGAGTGGGACAATTTGGCAAGTTATATCGTGAATAATGAATTGTACAGTGAGAATGTCGTCTGGTTGATTCAGGTACTTAAGTTTAACCATTCCCGTTAGTTATGAGATATACATTGAACAACCAGTAACATCTAATGAGTCGATGATGATGGACGAGGATCCGTCTGAGACCGCCCTTTTTTACATGTCGATGATGACGGATCAAGATTCGTCTCAAACGATGTTGCTATGGTTATTCATGTTGCTATTTAGTTGGTCTGGTTTGTGTAGGTGGCGGCGATGTAGCTGTCACCACGCCCTCTCGGTGGTGATGGTTTGTTTTTCCCTTTGTGGATTCACTATGGGCCGGTAACATTTATGGGTCGATGATGATGGATGAGGACGAGTAATTGTATCAAGCTCCCGCGGCAACGCGCGGGAGAAATAACTAGTTATGCTTATACTTACAAACATTTACCATAAACCAAAATTAAATATGAAAGCCAAATTTGAATGTTGTTAATGAAAATAAGCTATTCTTATCCAAACATAATATTAGCATCTTAAGAGGATGCTTGGATTTGCCTTTTGAAACTTATCATCTAACTGTTAGGTGCTGTTTTTTTTTCTGCAGGAAAATGTCTGCAGTCTGTGGATCACATCTGCAGACATCTGTAGGAGAAGAGGTGGACCAAACGTCTGCAGTCTGTAATAAGAAGACTGTTTGTTTTTTAAAATCTGCAAACTATTAAAATATTATGTAATTAAAGTAAATTTATTTTTTAAACTTTAAAATGTTTTAAATTGATATGTTATTTAAAATCTGCAAACACATGCTGCAACTTTCTCCCTCTCTCTACAACTTTCTCTCTCTAGCGGGACCGACCGACGGCCACCATCACCACCACCGGTCACCGGTCACCGGCTGACGCCTCGTCGGAGCCGCCGCCCCACCCACCACCTGCCCCACCTTCTACACCTACGCCGGAGCACCTTCGCCGACACCCGCCTTCACCGACGTAGACCACCGCCTTCACCGACGTAGACCACCCGCCTTCATGCGATGGTTGTGGTTGCAGTTGGGTGTTGACAGGGATGGTGTTTGAAGGTGGTGATGGTGTCGGTTGAAGGTTCATTTTGGAAATCAAAGATTGAAGATGGGATCGACAGGGGATGGTTTTAAGGTCGATGGGTGGATTTGGGGATGGGGTTGAAGGTCGATGGTGGTTGCAGTCGGCTGGTGGAAGGGCTAGTGGTGGGCCGGCGGTGGTCCGACCGGTGGGGGGAGGTAGGGTGGCCGATGGGGGAGGTGGGGAGGGTGGGGAGGGTGGGGAGATGTGAGAAGAGGTTAGAAGATCTCAGAAGACATAGGTCCACATCTTCTCCATGCAGACCTCCTGCAGACGTTTTTAATGAAACGTCTTCCGAAAAACAAACACCCTGCGCACTCAAAACCTCTTCCCGCGTCTGCGTGCGCGCAGATGAATAGGTGGGGAAGAGGTTTTGGTAAAAAACAAACACCACCTTAGCAATCTATATATAATACTAAAACAGTAACTTGAGGGGACATTTGTCACATTTTTAGGCCCCTTAAGTTTGTTTTTCCCGCCTCTCTCTCCTCTTAAATATTTACCTAAATTAAAGATTAAATAATTTTAATTTTTTTTAAGATTAAAAATATTATTTAATAAATTAATAAAAGATTTCTTTTTATTAATGTTATTTCTAGAAAATAATTTTTATAAAATAAAAGTTTTTCTAAAACATCAAACATTTTTAAAAATATAAAATATCTAAAAATTGATGTTTTTAAAAATGTAAACTTCTTTATAAACTAAAAATAATTAAATTAGGAGTTATAATAAGAAACTTTTTAAAACGATATTTTTAATACGGTTTGTTTGGAAAAAATGGTTAATTTTTTGAAAATTAAAATGAAAATTATTACTTATAATTATTAGTTATATGTAACTTTAATCATATCTAATTTTAAAATATTATTTTATACTTTATAATCTTTCATCATAATTAATATTTATTTTTTAACTCGTGTAATACACGGGTTTACTAAACTTAGTATTATATGAATAACAATCAACAATTAATCAATTTTATTTTTCAATCCATATAATACATTAATTTTATTTATGTTTTTATGTTATTTTAATAATCAACTTTTCATCTCTCGTGTAATACACGGGTAACTAAAGCTAGTCCCTTCATATAAACGAACATGTATATATGCCACTAGCTATAGTAAACCCGTGTATTACACGGGTTGAATAAATAAAAATTTAATATAATAAATTTTATTAATTATAAAATAATAATTTAAGATATGATATGACTGAAATTATGTATTAGAAATGACTATAAGTAATAAAACAGTTATATCAACTTTTTAAAAATTTGTTTTTAAATTTTTTCAAAAAGAAATAAATATTTTATCCTTAAACAAACTGTATAAAAAGGTCATTTTTAAAAATTTTCTATTATAACTTCCATATTAAATTATTTTTGGTTTTAAAAAATTAACTTTTTAAAAATACCAATTTTAAAATATTTCTTATTTTTAAAAAAGTCTTATGCTTTAATAAATTTATCATTTTATAAAAAATATTTATTTAGAAATAACATTAATAAATAGATCTCTTTATTAATTTATTAAATCTGAAAAATATTAAATAATATATTACTAATTAAGGTAATTATTTAATAAGAGAGAGAGGCGGGAAAATCTTATGAGAATGATTGTGGTGTTGCCACGTGTCATCCCAATATACCTTTTTATTAGAGTAGAAATATATATAACTAAGCTTCAACAAACAAGAAGAAAATAAATTAAGATTGTGATTGAAGATCGATACCTTAATTAAGGGGAAACACAAAGCGGCTTTGCATAATAATTGCAGCTACGTAACAATGCTGACTACAAATTACAACAATTGCTACTAAAACCTTCATCCAGCCTAAACCTTTCAACGTCGAACCGGACGCCTTACTGGTGTGGTGGTCGAACCTTTCAACTACAAATTACACAAATCGGACGTCGAACCGGACGCCTTACCGGTTTGGTGGTCGGATCGGTCGGACCGGTTGGACCGGATGGACCGGATTTAACTATATTTATATATGTAATTAAATATAAGTAATTTATATATGTTTTATATATGTATTTTATAGTTATATATAAAATTTAACTATATTTGTATATCCGACGTACTAATTATGGTTTAGCACCACGTTTTTAACCATTAAAATAAAAAAATTAAAAAAATGCCAAAACCGGTCCGATCCGGTCCGGTTTCACGGTCCGACCAGCGGTTCGGGACGAACCGGCCGGTTCGACCGTCCAGAAACGATCCGTATCAGACCGGATCGGCCACCGAACCGATCCCGGTCGAACCGGTATTCAAAACATTGCTCTTATGACATAAGCTACTTCAACGACTCAAATTCCAAGGTAAATTGAGAATCCTTTGTAGCAGAACTGTAAACGCTTGTGTTAACTATCAAATATTAAAAGAAAATCAACTCTCAACTATATTCTTTTCAAAAAAATTCTCAACTATATAAGTTAACCACAAAAAATGTCCTTGTTACCTAGGGAAATGAAGAAAAAAAAACTCTGCTAACTGAACTTGAACTCCTCAAACTAGTTAAAATGCAAGTGCACTTGAGTAAGCCATTAAAAGCAACATTAATTCTCCCTATCAAAGTAGGTGAACATTATACTCAACACTGAAAAGGAACAAAAAATAGAAAATTATCATAAGAAATAAGAACAAAATGACCATCAAAATAGAATTCTTTAACAAAGACAGCATGTATTTAACTAAAATATGGATTACGAAACGATCAGTCCCAAACGAAATGTCATAGAAAATTAAGATAATTATAAACACGATGATGCATTAAATATTTTGTACAACAAAATATCGTGAACTTGTATTCAACAAAACCTAATTAAATATGCATATATCTAGACCTTAAAGTTGTCCTAATACTTTCATCAAGCACATATCATGCTTTCTAGATCATCCACATTTGAATTACAGTACCAAATAAATGAGTTTTCATGCATTAAACAAAGTTTAGTAGATCACTTTATACCACGAAACTAATAAACCTATTGAACAAATCGAAATGTAAAATTTGAAATTAAAAATTAAAAAAGCCTTCTTATTTGTTCATTGCTAGCGGGCAAGAGCATCATCACCTTCAACTCCTTAATCATCTTAATTTCTTTGAAGTTAAACATAATTCGAAATCAAGATCAATAGATGAAAGAAACTTAGTACAATCAAGCATCGATTCTGCTTTGTTAGATGCAAACACAACTGTTTGAAATATAGTTATATTTCATCGATTCGAAATCAAAATTATTAACTAGAGTTGTTGGTTGTGAGAATGGTTAGTTCTTTGGACTTTTAACTTCTTTTCTTGGATTCAAAACCTACGAGCGACATTTGTTGTTGCTTTACATTCTTTTTTACCTTTTGTATAGTTCTTTTAATTACTTTTTTACATTGAGTGATTTTTTCGTTACAATATTGGGATTCGTAGCAATGTGTGCGACAAAATACTCTTTGTATCTAAATCAAATCACCACAAGTCCACAACATTATATGTTTCATTTATGTACACACCCATAAAAATGTTATCGCAACAACATACGTAACAAAGTTCTACGCAACAACATACGTAACAAAGTTCTCAAATGAGTTGATATTATTTGTAGTTTAATGAAAGGCTATAACATTTAATTAAAGGTTAAATAATAAGTTATAACAATTATAACTCAATTACAATATAATAGTACTACTACTCTTAAAAGTAAAGGTCAGTGGCACTGGCACCAACAATTCCACCCTTTCAACTTTGTGAAATCATAATTCACCCATTAACTTTGCAATTCTGTGAAATGATAAAAAGAACCCTTAAAATTGTAAATGTTACTTACCCCTCAACTTATTGAGGTATTGTGCTCAAAATAGAATGTATTTTAGGTACCGTGGGTTATATCGGTAACGTGCTAATACCATATAAAATGAGACCAATCGACTTTACAATAATGATACCACTGTACAACTCTCAATTATCTTTATTTCGATCTCCAAAACCGAGTGATCATGATCATAACTTATAGATTTCCTTTATATACTTAACCACGTTTTTTCTTCGTTGCCATGCCAATGTCACCACCTCAACCGTTTGAAGTTCGCATTTCTCATTGGTGCTTGGGCATATTTTCTTGTTTAAGCTTAAACTAGTATTGAACCCCGCGCGTTGTTGCGGGGTTCTTTTGTAACGATGTGGAAACGATATGCCATAATAGTTTTATATATAGTTGTACATCAACGTTATATAACAACTAACGGTTATATAAAAAGATAGTTTTATAAGATATACACATAATTGTCATGGCTAAACTAAAATTTCCAAAAGTGATATATTCATTAATACTAACTATTAAAAATATTTTTTTAATAAAACATGGTAACTATTTTTTTATAAAGTAAAATGCTATATGTTAAAAAGATAAAATAAAAAATGAATTTAAAACTAATATCTTGATCAACTATATAAATAAAAAGACTCTCCTTTTGGAATTAAAATGTGGTTTAAGGGCCATTCTACTATCCGAGTAATTTTAGTGACAAAACTCTGAAATATCTTGAATCCTCTGAAGAAACAAACATACGTAATTATAGATATTTTGAGATCAATCCAATCTATAACCTATAATAAAAGAAAGTTTCTTAAGACACGTGTTATCATTCTAGAATATCAAATGACACGTTTTATCATTCTATCATATCAAAAAAATTATTTTCCAGCCTCTCTCTCATAATAAATACAAAAATTATAAAAATAATTAATTTGACTTTTCTTTTTAACAAAAATATATTAAAACAAATATATTTATATTTGTGTTTTTTTGCCTCTCTCATATTAAATATTAATTATTGTAAATAAGTAAACTAAACTATTAAACATCTAAAATATTAATGTAGTAATTTTAATAATTTATTAATACATATTAAATATAGAGTAATAACTTCTAATTCATAATGTGTTATAACTTTTAAATATTATTATATTTTTATTTCACTAATAGATAATAACATCTAAAAAATAAAAAATTCATAAAACTAATGTTTTTAATATATTTATTTATTCTACCTATGTAATACATGGGATCTAACCTAGTATTCAAAGAAATCATAGTATATGATCATTGTTACATTTTATTATAAAAATGTAATATAGAAATATAGAAAATAATGAAAGTCCATGGAAAACTTTAAGTATCATGGGTTCATGATCGAGTTAATTAATTAAATAAAAATAAAATCTTTTTAAAACAAAACAAGTTTGCTCACAGATTGATTCAAATTAAAGCTCATTAAGATAAATGAACCAGTTTGGTTTATTTTGTAAACAAATAAAGTCCAAGTTCATAAAAGTTTAACTAATACTTCTTATTAGATTATTAGAGTGCCATTTTGTTATAGGATTAATAAAGTAAAATAGATTCTCAATTTGATTTCGATTCATTTAAAGTTTTATACATTTAATATACATTACTAGCTATATAAAAATACTAGTAGGGTGACCCGTGCTATGCACGAGATTGTAAAGTTTGAAAATGATAATTCTGATGATTTATACATTAGTATTAACCAACTTTAAAAAAATTCACATGTGAAAATCTAATAAAAAAAGTATAACAAAAAAGAAATGATGTTAAAAAATGAATCCTCAAACATAAGAAAAGAACAGCGAATATATAAATGGTAATTATATTAAAGTTATTGTGCTATATTATAAATTGGTTAAAAAAATATAAGAAATTCTTTTATGTTTAAGAGATTAAGTATAAATTTGACCTAACCTGAGAGTATAAGTTATATAGTATAATGGTCATAAATTTAAGTATTTAAATAAAATAATATTTGATTAAAATTGTATTTAGTTATAAAGCATATAAAAAGTAAATGTAGATTTAAATATTAATTTAAAATATAATATATAAAATAATACTCAATGAATTAAATTAAATAATCTAATGTGTATTAAATAATGCATTAATTAAGAGAAGTTTATTAAATGGAGGTAAACTAGGAATTATTACATTAAACACTTGTACTCTATGCTTAAAAAGTATTTTATGTGTCTTACATTTTATGCAAAATTACAAATATATCCATATAAAATGTTTTATATGTAGTATAGATAAAAATGATGATTCGACTGTGTTAAAATGATAACGTTGATATTCATTTATTCATTTGTGTAAATCAAGATGGCTTAATGTTTTAAACGAACTCTAACTTTGAAATATTGATTTTTATGAAGGGATCAGAAAGTTATCAATCACAATCAGTTATCATCTTTTAAACATGAATATGTTATTATAACAAAGAAATAAGTAATATGATCAAACTCTATTAAGCCTTCCAATTATTGTCTCTAAATGGTTAATTATCGCAGCATATATGTATTATCGAGCAATTTACGTGCCAAGTTTTCACCGAAAACTTTCTTTTATTATAATGAATAGATTATTATATATTATTTTATTATTATAATTAATCCGTACCATATTTTGTTTTTCTTTTATAACTTGAAAAATACAAAGCTTTCTAAAATTTTGAATATACTATTAGCACGTGCTTATTTTTATCTATAGTATGTGTGAGTTTTGTTAGAATCGGTCCAACTTAAATAGTATATATTTCTATTTTTTCACAATAAGGTAATGTTTTTAAAGTTCATAATATATTGTTGCAATGGATTATTTCTATATACATTTACATATAAATTTTATTTACCCGCAACGTGCGGCAGAAACTCGTCGTCCAAGTATAATATATTTATAGTTCTTTCAACACATTGTAATTGTTTTTAAAATTTCTGAATATATCGTTCAATACATTTTTTCCGTCTATGTCTATGTTTTGATAAAATATTATCTGAATTGGCGCAACATGCAAACAAAACACTATTTTAATATAATATATATATATATATTATATATATATATATATATATATATATATATATATATATATATAATAAATTAGTAATTAGCAAAGAGATGAAATACGGACTATTTAAAGATAAGATGTAGGCTTTATCTAATGGGCTAAAGTTGATATTGTTGGGCTATAAAACAGACTTAGAAAGTCCGATTTTCACATATTAAATTTTCAGTTCATACTTTGTTAACTCAAAACATTTCAATTAAATATAATACACTAGGTTAGTCCCCGTGTATTACACGAAATTAATAAATAAAATATTAAATAAATAGTAATCAAAATTTATGCATTATAAAATCATAATTGAAGATAAAATATGATTATAATTACATATAAATAGCTATTAATTTAAGTAAATAAGCAATAATGTATTTTTCATAAACTTGTTTTATAAAAAATTGTGATTTTTAAATATTTTGTTTTAAGAAAAAACAATTTTTAAATAAAAATTTCATTGTATTATGTATTTTATAAAAATTTTATTTCTAAAAAGTGTGTTTTAATAAAAAAAATAGGTTTTTTATTTATCAAGTTATATATATTTTTTAATTTGAAAATGGTAAGAGTAAAATTATTAGTATTCATTAAAGAAATGAGAAAATTAGTATGATAAGCCTTACAATTGTTTTATTTTATTTTAGTTTTTTTATAGATAGATATATAGGCTAAAACCCATTAATTAAACGAATTATAGTTAGTAAAAACACAAAGAGATAGATTATAATATTGTAATATTAAATATAATTAAAAATTATATATACGTAATAGTTCAAGAAATAAAACAACTATACTATTTATAAGTCTTTTATCTAGATAGTTTCATTTTTAGACATTCGTTTTATGATTTTTTATTATAAAAATATTTTTTTTATCAAAATCTTGTTTTTTAAACTATGATTTGTAATTATTTTCATTTTTTTAATAAGACTGTTTTTAAAATTTTGACCTTTATAATTTTTTAGAAACAAAACGATTTAAAATATTGCTTAGAAAATGTTTAGTGTTTTAGAAAATTACATATTATATAAATTTTTGTTTTTTATTATTTAAATTTTAATTAAAAGATGTAATTTTTAACTTCCTTATTAAAAAATATATATTTAAAAATATAGTTTGATTTCAAAAAATCTAGATAAGAGAGAGAATTATAACAATTAATAAAATTAATTTTTAATAAGAGGGATAAACTTGTATTAGTATTTAAATTAATATAATACCCGTTGGAGGTAAAATCAATATGTGTATATGTAGAAATTTGACAAGTGGTAAAAATAACAAGTGGCAAAAAATCTTTTTTTATTAGTATTGATAGATTCCGCACCAAATGGTAGTGATTATTTCGGCAATAGACAATCAAAGAAATAACCGATGCATGAATTCACTAATATGCTTGTGCATGGCAACGTGGAGATAACACGTATCAAAATACCACGCAATATGGTCTTTATTTATTTTTTAACTCCAAGTGAAAAAAATATAGACAACTTAAACGCTTTTGATCAATTACAATAGTATCTTCCATTATATATTATATTACTAGCGGTGAGTGTAACCATTGATAGAATTCTTCTAGATCGTTGAAATTTGCTGAAATGAAATCTTGGCCGTTTAAACTCGACGATTACGACGGTCACAAAGTGGTTTCCAGTGGTTATCATAAGCCTACGGTTATGGGGGATGCAGTTGCTACATAGCCTGGAATTTAGCAGCAAACACAAATTAACGTGGGCTGGTTGTGCACCCTATAACCGTCTACACTCACCTATAAAAGCAGGTCTTCTGTCTGCATGATCCTAATCGGTGAGGTGCTGGAAGGCCAACGACGACAGACCAACATGGTAAGAACCCTAGAAAACCATTGACCGGGTTAACTATAAATTTCATGTAATACTTTCCATAAATTTTCACTAAGAAAACGATATGGGTGGCGATTGAAGACGACATCAAACTGAAGAATAGAGATCGGGTTGGGAGGATAAACTCGAGAGCGTGAAAGGGGAAAGTGGTTTCTAAGGTTTATGGGAAGATGCCATTCATCTAGATACAATTTGAATATTATATTACTTACTGGTTCATCGGGGTCACTCAAAAATATATCAAATTTTCAAAATTGATGGAATTGATTAAATTATTATGTGTCAAATATATCAAATCTTGTTGTTTTGATTTTTAAAATATAATAAGGTCATGTTTTAATTCGATTTAGAAATGATAAATTATAAAAATTAAAAGAATGATGTATATTTCCTAAAATAAAATAGTTACAAAATTAATTAGTAATCAATTATGTTATGTAAATTACAATTATATCCTTCTAATAAAATTAATTATATAAAGGAAAGAAAAAATCTAATTCGTTGATTGTTGTTTTTTTTTTCCCACATATTTTAGTTGTTCTTATTTGATCTTCATCCTATATAGGTGTGTATATATATATATATATATATATATATATATATATATATATATATATATGCACATATACATATAAAACTTATTTTACTCTATACAATCTCCCTACTTTAATAAAAGGGTAAATGATGGTGCCACTTGTCAACACCACATTTTTTATCATCAAAATTTTCCGTTTTTCTCTCATATTAAATAATCATATAATTACTAATAATATTATCCATCTGAAATTAAATTTTAATATTATATTATAATTAATTTTTTAATAAATTAAGAAAAGAGAACTTTTTATTAATGTTATTTCTATAGAGAAAGTTTTTTTAATTTTTTTTGTAAAAAATAAAACTATTTTTATGTAATATTTTAAAATTGGTTTTTTAAACTATTTTTATAATACAAAAATAATTATAAAAGAAAGTTATTGTATGGAAATTTTTAAAAGTGAAAAAATTTGAAACGTAATTTTAAAAGTAAATATTTAATTTATCTTTGAAAAAAAGATATTAAATAAATTGATATTATTATTTTATTACTTATAGCTATTACAATACATAATTTCAATCATATCATGTCTTAGTCTATAGTTTTATAATTAATAAATTTTATTTTATTTAATATTTATTTATTCAACCCGTGTAATACACGGGTTCACTAAAACTAGTATTATTATATTATCACACACTTATATTTTATATACTTATCTGTATAAAAGTTAACGTTACTTTATATGTTTTTATAAATGCCCACTTCTCTGTTTTTCATTTACACCTTACTTATATATTAATTATATTTAATGTTTAATTAAATGTTTGACAATAATAAATCAATTAAATTGTTACCACACTCTTAAAGTAATCAATTGTAGGAATGAAAGAAATTCACGAGATTGTGATACATTAATTGAACCATAATACTGAAAGATAAGTTGAATAAAAAATGTCTAATTTGACCATACTGAAACAACTATATAATTTATTGATAATCATTTATAAACTATAATTACAAAACCCCTTTCAAAAGATAAGTTGAATAAAAAATGTCTAATTTAGCAACAAAACGTATATATAAAAACACAATTAATGAACTATTAAAGAGGTTTTATGTTTAGTTAATAACTAATAAGTGATTATATAAGTATTTAATGATTATAGAGTGAGATGTCATAAGATAAGGTCTAAATAGCAACATCCGTTACTTTATAGGTTACTTAATATCACTACAAGAAAATGGGTCTATAGCAACGAAAAAGTGAGACCCTATAGGGACGACATGTCGTCGCTATAGACCATTTTAATCTATAGCGACGACATATCGTCGCTATAGATGTTGTCCCAAAAAGTTAGTAGTTATAAGTTAAAATGTCGTCGGGATAGAAGTCGTCGGCATAAATTTAGCAATAGCAACGACATGTCGACCCTATAAAAGTCGAGGTTTCTGAAATTGACGAATAAAAAAATTAAAAAAAAAATATGTATATTCTCTATAGCGACGACATGTCGTCGCTATAGATGATATTTTTTTTTTTATATTATCTATAGCGACGACATGTCGTTCCTATAAAGAATATATATTTTTTTATGTTATCTATAGCGACGACTTGTCGTCCCTATAGATAATATATATATTTTAAAAAAAAAAGATAGCATTCTATAGCGACGACATGTCGTCGCTATAGACTGTTATTTATTTATTTTTTTTTTGGAACCTGCTTTATTATAAAAATTAAACAAACACATAATTGATGCAAATTTAACAAACATATAATGAGTGCAAATCACATTCAAGTTTAACACACAAATAGTTCATATAATTTTAAAGTAGTTTAAAGTTCTATAAAATCTAATAAAAATATAAACTCTAATTGCCTCCAGGTGGTCGTTGCTGCTGGAAGTGACGCATCATTTCCATCTGCTCTTGGATCAGTCGTTGCATCTCTTCTATTTGTTGTTGTTGTTGTTGTTGTGATTGTCTAAGCTCTGCAACTTCATCTTGCAAATGTTGTGTTGGAGGTTGTGAGCTAGAAAAATCAGGGGTGGGATGTCTCACCACGCGACCAACACCTCGTATATGTCCTCGCCTTTGACCTAAGGCGCGCTCAATGCATTGAATCTCATCAACAGCAGATGAGTCTCCACCAGTCTCGCTAGAGGATCTCACATACTCCTCTTGAATTCGTTCCTGCATTAAACATATTAAAAATATTAATTCAAATGGGTCATTTTGACCTAAACACACTTAAACATGCTATAATCAATCAAAAGTTAGTCCAAATGGGTCATTTTGACCCAAACACACTTAAACATGCTTGAATCAATCAAAAGATAGTTCAAATGGGTCATTTTGGCCCAAACACATTTAAACATACTAGAATCAATCAAAAGTTAGTACAAATGGGTCATTTTGACCCAAACACACTTAAACATGCTAGAATCAATCAAAAGATAGTTCAAATGGGTCATTTTGGCCTAAACACACTTAAACATGCTAGAATCAATCAAAAGTTAGTTCAAATGAGCAATTTTGACCCAAACACACTTAAACATGCTAGAATCAATCAAAAGTTAGTCCAAATGGGTCATTTTGACCCAAACACACTTAAACATACTAGAATTGCTTAAAATGAGCCATTTTAACCCAAACACACTTAAACATGCTAGAATCAATCAAAAGTTAGTCCAAATGGGTCATTTTGACCCAAACACACTTAAACATGATAGAATCAATCAAAAGATAGTTCAAATGGGTCATTTTGGCCCAAACACACTTAAACATGCTAGAATCAATCAAAAGTTAGTTCAAATGAGCAATTTTGACCCAAACACACTTAAACATGCTAGAATCAATCAAAAGTTAGTCCAAATGGGTCATTTTGACCCAAACACACTTAAACATACTAGAATTGCTTAAAATGAGCCATTTTAACCCAAACACACTTAAACATGCTAGAATCAATCAAAAGTTAGTCCAAATGGGTCATTTTGACCCAAACACACTTAAACATACTAGAATTGCTTAAAATGAGCTATTTTAACCCAAACACACTTAAACATGCTAGAATCAATCAAAAGTTAGTCCAAATGGGTCATTTTGACCCAAACACACTTAAACATGATAGAATCAATCAAAAGATAGTTCAAATGGGTCATTTTGGCCCAAACACACTTAAACATGCTAGAATCAATCAAAAGTTAGTTCAAATGAGCAATTTTGACCCAAACACACTTAAACATGCTAGAATCAATCAAAAGTTAGTCCAAATGGGTCATTTTGACCCAAACACACTTAAACATACTAGAATTGCTTAAAATGAGCCATTTTAACCCAAACACACTTAAACATGCTAGAATCAATCAAAAGTTAGTCCAAATGGGTCATTTTGACCTAAACACACTTAAACATGCTAGAATCAATCAAAAGTTAGTCCAAATGGGTCATTTTGACCCAAACACACTTAAACATGCTTGAATCAATCAAAGTTAGTCCAAATGGGTCATTTGACCCAAACACACTTAAACATACTAGAATTGCTTAAAATGAGCCATTTTAACCCAAACACACTTAAACATGCTAGAATCAATCAAAGTTAGTCCAAATGGGTCATTTTGACCCAAACACACTTAAACATGCTAGAATCAATCAAAAGTTAGTCCAAATGGGTCATTTTGACCCAAACACACTTAAACATGCTTGAATCAATCAAAAGATAGTTCAAATGGGTCATTTTGGCCCAAACACATTTAAACATACTAGAATCAATCAAAAGTTAGTACAAATGGGTCATTTTGACCCAAACACACTTAAACATGCTAGAATCAATCAAAAGATAGTTCAAATGGGTCATTTGGCCTAAACACACTTAAACATGCTAGAATCAATCAAAAGTTAGTTCAAATGAGCAATTTTGACCCAAACACACTTAAACATACTAGAATCAATCAAAAGTTAGTCCAAATGGGTCATTTTGACCCAACACACTTAAACATACTAGATTCACACAATGTTAGTTTAAACTTACTAGATTCACACAATGTTAGTTTAAACTTACCCAGTCCGATTCTGCGCTTGCATTCACCCATCCCGTACCTTCTTTGAAATGCATCTTCTGAAAGAGATCAATCGGACGACTCCCCTATGAATAATAAAAATTCTTAGAAATGAATCTTTCGACATTTAATACTTATTTTTATACTAACAATTATAAAAGATCATCTCTCATACTATGTTTTTTTGTCAAGAATCGTCTATGACCAGTAAAGGCTATTTTATTTGTTATAGGGCACGAGGGTGTGTCTACGTTACAAGTAGGGCATGCCATATAACCTTGACCACTCCATCCAGACATATAGCTACGAGCAGGATAATCGTTTATAGTCCATAATAGAGCTGCACGCATCCTGAATACAGTTTTGGTTGATGCATCTCTCATTTGAACTCCTTCGACCCATAACATTTTCAACTCATCTATTAAAGGCCTTAGGAAAACATCAATGTCCTTTCCAGGAGATTTAGGCCCGGGAATAAGCAAGGTCAACATAAAAGAAGACTCTTTCATACATAACCATGGTGGTGTGTTATATGTTGTTAACACCACTGGCCACATACTGTAAGATTGACTCATGTTACCGAATGGATTAAAACCATCCGCAGCCAAACCCAAACGTACATTTCGGGGTTCTTTAGCAAAATCAGGAAATTTTTCATCAAAGTCTTGCCATGCCTTCCCATCAACAGGATGACGCATCATACCATCCGTTGAGCGTCCAGTATAATGCCATGTCATTTCTTTTGCTGTGAATCTTGAGCTGTAGATTCGTCGAAGTCGGGAAGTTAAAGGAAAGTAGCGTAACACTTTTTGAGGTACTTTCTTCCCCTTTGTGTTTTTGTCAACCCATCTACTCTCGTTACAAATCGGACAATTTTGCATCAACTCATTTTCTTTCCAAAACAGAGCACAATCGTTAATGCAAGCATGGATAGATTCATATCCTAACCCAATCTTTCTTAATCTCTTCTTAGCTTCATAGTATGAGGTTGGAATTTGATTTTCTTTAGGGAATGCAACTCTCAAAAACTCTAAAAGTTGGTTAAATGAACTATCCGTCCATTTGTTGATAACCTTGATATGCATCAATTTTGCTAAAAAGTTTAAAGAAGACATCCAACTGCAACCGGGGTATAACTCGGTATTCAGCTCCTTAAATAATGCATCAAACTCCGGGTCAAAACCGGTTCCATCTTCGTCTACATTTTCTTCGTTAACATTCTGCTCCGCCATAACATCATCGATTGCATCAAACATCTCATTATTTGTTGCTGGAATAGATTTTCTTGGAGCAAAAAGGTCTTCTATTTCTGAAGCATGTGGATATTTCTCACCATGATAAGTCCACGTCTTATATGATTGTAGAAACCCATTGTCATGTATGTGGGCATAAATAATATCCAGATCCTGCCGGCACCCATTGCAGCATCGTTTACATGGACAAAAAGATTTTCCTAAACTGTCAACATGGTTCTTGGCAATTTCTAGAAAGCTACGAAGACCTTTTATAAATTCCGGAGAACTCCGATTTCGCAATTTAATCCAACTCTTATCAATTGTCATATCTATGGTGTTATAAAACATGGAAATACAACTTTATCAATTAACATATTCACAAAGATATACTAACATTAAAGTCATATACACTTACATATACATACATACAAGCATAATCACAACACAACCACTTACAAGTGTACAAACATACAAATATACAACATACTTACATACATAATTATAAAACTACAAACATACTTACATGCAAGTATAAAACATACTTACATACACACTTACAACTATACAAAAAGCATACAAGTATACAACATACTTACTACACAATTATAAAAAAACAAACATATAATATACTAATGAATAAACATATAAACATAAATACATACAAACATTCACATACAGAATTAACATAATTACATACATATAAACATGCACATAAACAACTAAACACATAAAACCATATACATATAAAATAACACATATAAAAATGCATACAAACTTAAAACCATGAAAATATATATGGTGACATTTCATCAAACACTTGGTGGGCATAACCTAATCTAACATCAAACCCATATAACCTAATCTAACATCAAACCCATATATATTTACATATATATACAATTTTCCAATCATATAAACCTAATCACATACATATTCACCAAACAACACTTAAATCATAAGCTATAAACGAATTTCATACCTTGAAAATCTTCAAATCCTTTAATTTCAAGCTTTAAACTTTAATCTCACTTAAAACATAAAAATTTAGATAAAACTTATAAAAACAAGATTATATAACTTCATTATAGTAAAAGAAACATTAATCTTACCTTAAAACACTTCAATTTGGTTGAAACCGAGATGAACCGAGATGAAGTCGGGAGAAAAAAATGGGTTTTTTGGTTGAAAAATGGGGCAGAAGGTCGAAACTGCGATTTAAGGGGTCTGCACTCTATAGCGACGACATGTCGTCGCTATAGAATAAAAAAAATTCGTCCCTATAGATGATTAAAATATATTTTTTTTATTTTTCACCTATACCGACGATATGTCGTCGGTAAAAGTAAAAATATTTTTTATTTTTATTTTTCTTACACGAATGTTTAAATAAAGAAAAGAAATAAGTTAATATTTTGTCTTTCCCGACGACGTGTCGTCGGGACAGAGGATGCATTTTTTTTTAATTTTATTTTCTTAAGCTAAAAGTTTTAAAAAAAGATAAAATAAAATATTTTTTTCTTCAGAAACGACTTGTCGTCGGGACAGAGTTTTTTCTCATACCGCCTTTTTTTTGGCAGCCCGCGCAACTCTATACCAACGACATGTCGTCGGTATAGAGTTAAAGTGTTAAATTTTTATTTTTATCGGTACCAACGACATGTCGTCGGTACAGAGTGTTCTGTACCAACGACGTTTGTCGTCGCTATAGACTTTGTCGGTATAGAGTGAAATTGTTGTAGTGTATATACACGTTTATACAATAAAAATAAAAACAAAACAACGTGTTGCTATTATTTTGTAATGGGTGTGGTGGATGGTTTTATGGTTATTTTATATTTCTTGTGTTTATGAACATTGAACTATAGATTGATTTACCTTTTTTTTAAATTACCTACTCTAGATAAATTAGAACTTTTGTTTCTTATAATAATGTTGGAGATAGTAACACTTTATATACTACATGAAATGTTTTATTCTTATGTAGTATTAAATTTATATAAAACACTAACACTGATCGTATGAAATATACAACTTTTTGGAATAATACACATGTTTTTATTTTGTAATGTGAGCAAAAGTTTGTATCTTATTTTTACTACATATTGTATTGTATAATTAAGCTACTTTGCATATTCTTACATACTTTTTTTACCGGCATAAATTTATTAAATATATTTATAACATTAGTTTACCCGGCCACCCGATGGGTATAAAACTAGTTTTTAAGAAATCATATGTCCATGTTTCTTATTTAAAGAACTAAATTCAAAAGGGTGAACAACCTAATATAATGAACTCAAACAACAATAGTGTCGGTTATTATAAACAACACTTACTGTTTGAAAAAATAGAAAGCTTCAAAATAAATGTATGAAAAAAATAGAATAATCAAGTGTGGCCGTTTGGAAAGGCTCCAAGACCATAGCATGGAACTCTTACCATTGTGCTACAACTAGGTTCATTTTTAAAAGAAATAATGCCATATAAATGCACATATTATTTATGTTACTTTTTGAAGGAGATGATAAAAATTTGACGACCAATATGTTTAAAAAAAGTGTTCCTCTTCAAATTGGTTAAGTTCAAGTTTCTTAATTAACAAATATTTAGATTTAAAAATAGTATTAAAAGTATGCGAGGCACAAGCTTATTTTTCTAAAAGATGGGCCGGTCATATATGCATACATCTATAATATATAAAGATGAAACAGGGAAAAAACATATTATTTTACTTAAGTTTTAAAAAACCTGACATAACTTCTTAAGAATAAGATGCAATTAGCTTTATACCCGTCCGGTGGTCGGGTATTTTAATATTATAATGAAGTGACTATTTTTCTTTCATTCTAAACAAAAGTGTACTTGTTTAATATTAATGTACAAGTCATTTAGCCTATGAGTAAAAATAACCAAATATGCTAAAAGAACCACAAAGTAAGTTATCCAACAACTTTTAACCAAGTAACAAAATGACAACCGAACAAACGATTACAATTAAAATTAGTGAATAATATCAATAGATAAAAAACATACTAAAATCTGATCAAGACTTGATAAATAAATCAAAACCTTGACATACATGTAAATTGACATGAGAACCCATAGACTTGGTGATAATGCTAATTGGAATCATGTAAATTGGATGTGTAGTAGATAAAAAGGATCCAACACTTCGCAAAATAAAATACATTGAACATATGAGATTACAACATTATTATCTCAAATCCACAAATAAATTCTAGTGTCCACCTTATCTAGGTTGAGTAAGGAGGGATACTTCAGAACATTTAGGCCTCAGGGGCGAAGCTTTTAAGGGGCCGGGGGGGGGGGGGGCACCGCCCCCCTATTTTTTCGTCCGTAGTGTTAAATTTTAGCCCGATAGTGTAAATTTTTAGTCCGGTAGTGTAAACTTTTATATAAATATCGAGTTCGCCCCCCCTGAAAAAAAATCATTTCGCCCCCGCCTCCCTACAAAGTTGGTTAAGCTCCGCTACTGTTAGGCCTATCAATATATATTAACCCCCATGCTGAGTGTTTATAAATCAGCATGTGTTTTGCTAAAGCAAACGTTTGAAGTCATATCTCAACCTATTCAAACAATGTATGAAAAAAATTGAATACAAACAACATGACTCAACATACTTTGAACTTATGATGCACAAAAATTATGACACATGAATCATGTTGATTTAGATTAACCGTCGTATAAACATTAATGTAGACAGAGTTAGCAACTTTTTTTAACCTTGTTCAGTCCATGGTGCACCTACGATGGTAATGTGAGATAACCCAAGCCTTTCAAAGCTTTTGTTCATATTGAAAATAAAAAAACGAATTTTCAGTTATTAATTTAAGATCAAAAAATCTAACAACTCATATCACATTGTTTGAACAGGTTGAGATATGGCATAACTAACACTTAATTATGACATAATTAATCAAATTTAAGAAAAAGTAAAATTCTTGTGAGACTTTGTGAGCAAAATTATAGATTAATTCCACTAATCTTAGGTAAATATATTCATAACTTGAGAAGTGAAATTGATAAATGCAAACCCAATCAGCAACCACAAGAAGGCTCAAGAAGATGTGATTGTTGAAATATATCTTTAACCTTAAAGTATGATCATCATGGTCGGCAAGTCCAAAACACTAGATCATTTGAAGACTCAATGTTGCAATTAAAAGGCTATAATAAAACCAACTGAAAGTTAAAATATTTACACGTATACATATAAGCAAAGTTTGCACTCGAGTAGAGATTGTGAGTTTTACCCATTTACTTATGATTTTCTCAAAATGGCCGAATGAAAAAATTAGCTATAGAGGGAATATGTCACACGAATAAAAAATTGATCAAAGTTCAATTTTAATACATACATCTTAATTTAATGTCATAATGACATCAATTTCTTCTTTGTTTGCATTTTAGCACAAAAACAACATTTAATTAGGATCAAAATACAACTCATTTAATAATGACTTGAAAATAACCAAACTACACTAAAAGAAAAGACAAATTATAAGAAGATGAATACGATGAAGTGCCACCTGAATAATTCTAGATATAATATCAATAAAAACATGCTACGATTAAATTTAATATTGTATATTAGTTTTTTATTACTTATGGCTTTTGTGCACGTAACTTCCAATATCACCATACATAAAGCATACAAATTACCTTTATTAAATTCAAACAGTTATCACAACACAATAATTAGAAATATGGTTTCATTTCCCAAACACATCATATGCTACAAATTTAACATGTGTAAACATACCTGCAGTTTGCTCATCTTCAAGGTCAATTTCTTGGAGAAGTACAACATCCTTGTTTAGATGCTTGGTTGGAATTGGTTTTCGTTATGTAATTTATATCAGATCACCGAACGCCTAAAAATATGTAAATGATATATAATCGATTAAAATAGGAGAAAGCAACCTTCAAAAGCTTGTTTGATTATGCGCTTCTTCTCATACAACAAACATTGTTCGGCTTGCAAACTTTTTGGTACAACTACTCTCTTCCCTCACATTCCATTGCAATATGTGTTCTCTGATTGCAGGTTTCTCTTCATGTTGAGAGCTAATACAATCAACTGCATGTTCTAGAAAACTTTATTAATATGATAACTTCCTAATGGGAAAAACAATGAGTTCTTGTTGAATCATCTTTGTCTTGACAGGACTTTCGAGAGAAGATGATCCGGTGACGCTTGTTTCCATAGAGGTATTGTCTCCTTTTCCAATCAGGTTTAAAACTAAAGACAAAATGTAGAATAACCAGTTGGCTTTTTATAGTACATTTTACACGGTTACAGGGCTATACAACCACCCTGTTTTTTGGGTGCCAAAACCACCCCCACGATTTTAGGAAGATGAAACCACCCCATGGTTAATAAACCATCTGAAACCACCCTGGAACCGTCGTAATTAAACAATATTGATTTTTTAAACATTTTAGACGGTTAATTAACCATTAAGTAATTAAACAATGTCTTTAAAGAAGTTTTGCTTTTAAAAAATATTGATTTTTTAACTCTCCAAAAAAATTATTAAAATGTTTGTATTAAAAAACTTAATTTAGTTTTTTATGATACAACACAAACCTAATAAAAAATTATTAACAAAACATTTTAAACACCAAATTGTATGAAATATAAAGTTTTTTAATACAAACATTTTAATAATTTTTTGGAGATTTAAAAAATCAATATTTTTTAAAAGCAAAACTTCTTTAAAGACATTGTTTAATTACTTAATGGTCAATTATATGTAACTTTAAGCATATTTTATCTCAATTTTTTTAATTTTTAATATTACTAAATAATTATTATTTAATTTTTTCATACAACATGTGTAGTAGACGGGTTTCTAAACTAGTTAGCGTTAATCAAAACTTTTAAATTGAAGCGTCTGGTCTTACTAGTTGCTTCATATTTTTCTTTTAGTTTTAATTGAATATTTTATTGATTGACTTTGTTTTAATTCGACAACTAAGGTGTTAAAAAGACTAAAATACACTCATATTTAACGGAGAACTTAACGGAGTTAGTGTAGTGGATGGAAATGACAACATTTGGTAAACCACAGTGACTGAAATGGTAAAAAAAGTTTTTGGATTTAAATGACAAATTCAATAAAATGTCAGCGATGAAAATGACATTTTACTCTAGAATATATTAAGGAGACTAAGTTGTGATTGAAGACCTTCTAGCGGACATAATGTGCATATTGTCACGACCCGCCTAAATTCGTGACCAACTCTTCGGGAGCATAACAAAATACAGCCATATTTTGAAGGAAGCATAGCACATGGAAATCTCTAGAAAGATATAGATTAAACATTGTAAAGTATCTAGATATTAAGTTAAGAAGAATCTAGATACTAGATTAAACAATAGCTTAGATATTTAGATTTATAAATATCCTAGAATAATCTAGATTAGAGATTTCTAGATACTTGACAACTAGTATAAATAGGAGGTGATGGATCATTTGTGGATCACCTCACAAAGTGTTGTAACAAGCTTCCTTGTAATCAAGTTCTCAAGCAATACAAGTGTTCTTTCTTTCAAGCTTCCTTGTGATCTTCTTTACAATCTCTACAAGTCGTTGAATCGCTGCTAACTTGGTGATCTAGTTGAGATCAAGGCTAACTTAGTACGGTGACTAAGTGCCGCACGAGAATTTGGGAATCACTCCGTGACAAGTGGTATCAGAGCACGTCGATTCGTTGGGATGGCGACTGATTCGGAGAGGATTGTGATCACAAGCGCTTCTGGGGAGAAGAGAATCGTGGTCGGGAAGGAGCTTCCCATGGAAGCAAGAAGAGTCATGGGGTGTCCAAGGATAAAACTTTGGAGAAACGAGTTGCTGAACTGGAATCAGCAGTGACAAGCCTTGGAACACAAGTTGATGACCAGCTACAACGAATAGAAAGCTTAGAGACTGACTTTCCCAAACTTAGGGAAGACCTTAAAGCTGCTATCGAAATACTTCGCGGAGAAGTAAAGGTCATGATATATGATGCTGTCAGAGAGGTTGTCAAGGATGCACTCAAACAGGTCCAAAAGGACATGGATGAGCTTTCAGCTGACACGCATCGCAGCCTTATCGGCTTGGAAGCAAAGGTGAATGAGTACGGCAAAGTTGTGGCCACAGCAGGAGGCAACATCGTCAACTTCACACCAAGGATCGAAGTTCCTAAACCAACACCCTTCGTTGGCAAGCGCGAGGCAAGGGTTGTAGACAACTTTCTACGGGAGATGGAACGTTACTTCGATGGTGTGAACATCTTCGACGATACCACCAAGATCAAGACAGCCACGCTCTACTTGAAGGAAACCGCTGGATTGTGGTGGCGTCGTAAGCATGGAGAGATCGAAAGAGGTACGTGCACCCTCAATACTTGGGCTGACTTCATTAGAGAATTAAAGAAACAATTCTATCTGGAAAACGCTGAAAATGAAGCAAGGAGCCGGTTACGTAAATTAAAACAAACCGGCACACTCAAGGACTACATCAAAGAGTTTACTACTCTTGTCCTTGAGATTCCGGATATGTCTGATAAAGACTCCCTATTTTACTTTCTCGACGGTTTACAACCATGGGCCAAGACGGAGTTGGAACGACGTAGTGTTCAGGATCTCTCGTCGGCCATCGCTATAGCCGAAGGGCTGATCGACTACAACCGAAGGGACTCTAAACCCAAGGATCGTAGGAGTAACCACGAGAAAGGTGGGGGAGATAAATCAGCCCAAACAAAAGGCAATGTTGCACGTAAGCCACAACCCAATTGGAAGTCCCGAGAAAACAAACAAATTACAACAGATTATAAGTGTTTCATATGCGATGGACCGCACAAAGCTCGGGACTGCCCAAAGAAATCGAGCCTACATGCTATGATTGCAAAGGAGGAAGGTTGCCATGATGAAGGAGGAGACATTTGCATGGGGTCAATGCAAGTGCTAAGTGCAATCAAAGCAAGAGTAGAGGCTCGTACAACGCCGAGTAAAGGCCTACAATACGTGCATGCCAACATCAAGGGAAATCAAGTACGGGCTCTTGTAGATACAGGAGCTTCTCATAACTTCATGACCGTCGGGGAAGCTCAAAGACTCGGTGTTACTTTTGTTAAAGGCGGTGGTACAATGAAGACTGTTAACACCAAGGCCACACCAATACATGGTGAGGCAAAGGATGTTCAAGTAAAGATTGGAGAATGGTCGGGGACGATTAACTTTACAATAGTAGAGATGGATGACTTCAAAGTGGTCTTCGGCATGGAGTTCTTCGACAAGGTACGAGCTTTCCCTATGCCCTTTGCTAATTCTTTGTGTATCCTTGATGAAGGAAGGACCTGTATGGTAAGCACGGAGCGGGGGTCAAGGAGTGGACCTAAGACCCTTTCGGCCATACAATTCAAGAAGGGATACAACAAGAAAGAGCCATGTTACTTAGCAGTAGCAAAGGTGGACGACAGGATAATTGCTAGGGAAGCCATACCAAAAGTAATCCAGGACGTACTTGAAAAATACAAGGACGTCATGCCAGTCGAGTTACCCAAGAAACTTCCTCCATGAAGAGAAGTGGACCACGAGATAGTCTTGGAACCTGGATCCAGGCCCCCAGCAAGGGCCCCGTACCGCATGTCTCCACCAGAATTAGAGGAGTTACGCTGTCACACCCCAACCTTGACGGCGGAATCGTCGAGGCGTGAGAATTACGATTGTTCACAGCCACATAACGCTATTATTAGTTCCAAATATATTAATCAAGATTCAATTGTAACAATACAAGTAATTGTTCAAACAAAGATACATCCAGAATACAAGTATGAAAGTATCCAGATCATTCGTTTATTTCTCTAAGTCCAATCCTAAATGTGATAAGCTTCAAAGAGTAACCTGAAACATGTTAAAAATAAAAGGTCAACATAAAAATGTTGGTGAGCATTCTATAGTTTTAAATACATAAGTATATAAAAGATGGCAATTCATGTTGTAAATTAGAGAACAAGGTAACTAGGGATGTAAGACAGAATGCACAATCAAACCTTGACAAAGTTTTACAAGTCTCAAACGTTTACAAGAATATACGATTAGCTAAGTGTACTTGGATCAACCAAGCAGGCTTGTCAGGCCCATAGATCTATGACGTCGCCAGGCTAGCAATAGTTAATGATTGTACATATATTCGACATTACATGGTAGCTACAAGATTCAACTAATCACAACACACAAGTAAATTGCCATAAGTTTACAAGAATCATACGTGTTTACAAGTGTAACGTTTATACGGTAACATGTTTCACCCAAAAGTGTGTGAAATAATAAAATGGGTATAGAAATACTCACATGGCGATTAAGTATATATTGGATGATTAACAAGAAATAATAACGCGCGTCGTTTCAACGAATTCCCTTACAAGGTACCTATATATACATTTTACAAGTTTTAAGTTTATTTATAAGATTAACGTTTTAATCGCGAACTAGGGTTTTAGATGGAATCTGGGGATTTCTATAAAAACATATATAATTGTAATTATCTCGAGTAATATAATGTTCAATAACAATTTACAAGTAATATGGTGTTAAATAATAATTTAACAATTTAAATTATTAAAAGTTCATTTTTGTATAAAAATTTTGTATTATTTGTGATTTTTATTTATTTAAAACATTTAATAAGGTAGATGAAATTTTAAAAAATACTTTCCAGAAAACAAATAAGTTGTTTTAAAAATTTTAATGTTTATAAAACATTTTTTTAAAATTTTTAGAATTTTTTCCGGATTTTATAAGGCTTTAAAAAGCCTTTTTTAAAAAAAATGGGAGGTGGCCGGGGTCGAACCCGGGAACTCCCGGATGGGATAAGGCGCAGGAACCAGCAAACCAAGGGCTAATCCGCGCTAAGAGCCTGTTCCAAATTAATTTAAACACAACCCTGATTATCCCCAAATTCCAAATGAACCCTAGATCGAACCCGAATGAAATTGGGGTTCAATTCAATATCGATTGTGACTGGAATCATGGGGCTTTTGTTCCCCATAATCAATCGAGAGTGTGTGTGTGTTTAATTTCATATATGGCATTGATTTGGAGATTACCCAGAGATGAAACAGGTCGCGGCTCTTGTTGTGATTGAATGTTGCTCCAACGATGATTATATTCGTATTAAACTTGGGGTTAGCTTCACTTGATGATAAGGATCGAAAGCCCCTTATCAATTTCAGTTAAAATTGATCGGAGAGGGGGTTGCAATAGAGTTGCAGGTTCGCGACCAAGGGGATAATCGAATGTGGTGTTTACACTTGTTTGGGATGAAATTGAAACTGGGGATCGATTAGTGATAGTTATACAATGGTTCATGCTGCTTTAGTTGAATTATTGTAAGCGTTTTAGTGCGATTGTGTCGTGTAAAGTGGCCGAAAGTGATTCTTGGATCTAGATCGCACTAAATCGTTTTGATTTTTTTAAATTGTTTAGGTGGGTTAGGTTCGAATCTTGGTCGTGAGGGTGTCGGGGCCTTTGATTTGAGTTAAAACCGCGTGAAATGGGGTGTTTGGGGCTCGCCGGAGCTCGCCGGCGGTGGCCGGAATTTCTCGCCGGAAAAACGAGAGGGGGAGAGAGAAAGCTGTTGGTTTTTTTAAAATATTTACACAAATGGTCCCTGCGGTTTCATCTTTGATATTTTATGCTATAAACTTCTTTTTGAAGTTTCAGAAATGACAAAATGGCCCCTGAACTTTATTATTATAAATATTATTATTATTATTATTATTATTATTAGTATTATTATCATTATTATTATTATTATTATTATTATTATTATTAGTATTATTATCATTATTATTATTATTATTATTATTATTATTATTATTATCATTATTATTATCATTTTTATTATTATTATTATTATCTTTTTTTTATCATTATTATTTTTATTATTATTATCATTATTATTATTATTATTATTATAAAAATACACATCGCGAAATACGAGATGTTACAGTCTCACCTACTTTAGGAAATTTCGTCCCGAAATTTGTTTACGAGGAGGCTGAGACGAAACGATGAGGACGCTTAGATTTCACTTGGTCCTCACGTTCTCAGGTGAATCCGAAAGTGAGCATGAAGCCACAGATAGATCATAGTGATTCTCTTTTTCTTTCTTGATGCAGTTTGTGTTTCCATTTTCTGAGATACACTTTGAAGAACTTTCGGGTTTTGATAAGGTATCAAAAGAAGAAAATTCATCATCGATTTAGCTGACCGCTTAAGTGTTTACTTTATGTGTAATGGCAGAGCCATTAGAGGTAAAAAAGAGAGTCTAAAGTGTGTGGCTTCTAGTTAACATTATAAGCTCTCTTGTTGATTAAGAATGAACATTGATACAAGATGTTACCGTCTCCCCTACTTTAAAGAATTTCGTTTCGAAATTAAGAATGAACTTAAATGAGCTAAAGAGTTAAAATGAAAGTTAAGTGTTCAAACTAACAGTGATTTTCCTTTTAATTACAGATGAAACGCTTCACTTGATGGAATCTTACAAGATTCTTGGCATAATACATGACAATTTGAACCCTATCAGTGAAATGTGAGACGTTTTGAGATGAAATGTGGGAAAGCGATGCCAAGTTATCATCGTATATTAGACTTATAAATCACAACTTCCAGAATATAATTTCATGGTAAGGTGATGTCTAGATATCAATAAAAGACCAACAATGATAAGAAATGTTAACCGTCGGGAATTTTAAGAATCCCAAATGACACCATATGAAACGATCTTAACGCATATCTTGTGACTATGTATTTCTCCTTTGACCAAACATTGGTCTAAGAATAACACGCTATGCGAAGATCTTGGAATAACTTCACAACTATGGTTAAGAAAGAACAAAGAATGAATCAATCATTCAAGATATCGATCGATGTTTTAACGTCATACCACGGTATACGAATAGTTGACACAGATACAGGTCAATTTCCCGACGTTGTGAGATAATGGGTCGAATTGAAGTTTTTAGCCAATCGGTCTATAATGCACCCATTGTCATTATGACAGCTAAGATAAGAGGCATTCAGGGATGAGGAAAGTTAAACAGAAGATTTACGGGAACACGGAGATTAGGTTTTGTCATATGTAAAGGTAAGACACTTGGACACATGCCAAGTTATGTCTTTTCTTTGATGTCAAACCCATGATTACAAGTTATGAAGGTTTATGAACTATTATATCCACATCGCAGTGAGGATACTAACGAGTCTTGTTGTTCAAAAACCAAGTTAGAATTCATTGATTTTCAAGGTTAAAGATTCAAAAACGATTCAAGAAATGACGCAAACAATAAGAAAGGTATTTGTAACCATGTTTTGCAAGGTAACAAATTTCCAAATGCAGTTTTGCATACGTAATTCATCAAACAGTAAGATAGGTATTTGATAATATCTTTATTTGACAAAAGATTGTTTAGGAAGACTATACTTATGGGTTTGATGATATCTCAAGATGAAAGTTGATAAGTAAGGAATAAATTGTTCGATGTAGCTGGATCGAATCAATATATGAAGATAAAGGGAAAGAATTTGATTTAAGAATTTACATGCTTCAAGCTTGGAATCAAGATCAAATTAAAACGATCGGGTCTCCTTTCAAGTTCAGAGATCATGCTTTGGCTTGATAGGTCGAATCACCAACATTGATTCACCCTTCAAGTTACTACACGCTTCTCGTCACTTGATTACAACCATGGTAAGTTAAAGATCAAGAAATGAGAATAGTCATCAAGGTGTGGTTTTCACTCCTAACTTGATGGTGTATTTCCAAGATATGACCATTAACTTACCAATCAAAAAGTTCGATCCCAACTCATTGTTAAGGATCCACAGAAATAAGACGAGGTAACTCACCATTAAGGTAAGAAAAATCACTCCTATCTTAACGGTGAAGTTCTTACAAAAACAAATATAACAAAATGAACTTCTTCATCAAAATCCAGAATTCACTCCTACTTTGACGAGGTCGTTTCATTTGAGAAAATACAATCCATAAAAATGAAATTATCATCAAGGTATGGAATTCACGCCTATCTTAATGATTGAGCTTCATAATAACAAGGAAACAATCAAAGATTGACAATTGCCACCAAAGTACGGGTTTTCAATCCTATTTTGGTGAGATCATGTCACTTGTGAAATGCCATTCCAAAGAAAATACTTGAAGTCAATCCTCAAGATAAGGTAATCACCCTAATCCAGAGGATTAAATTGCATAAAACACATAATTGGAAACCATTTATCGGAACGAATAGAGATTCATCAAAGTAAGGGAATCACCCCTGTTTTGATGAGATAGAATCATTTAGGTGATACGAGTGTTCTTAGTCATAGATTGACTTGCAAACCCTCGCATTTCCCACGGTGCAAGCGGTATGAAGTTTGACTTAACGATGAAAGGAAAATAATATTAATTAGAAGTTCAGGAAATTTCAAGTTACATCAATGAAACCAAAAGGAAAATCATACTTACAAAATTCTGGGTCACAGTTCGAGGTAACAGGATTTGTTATGATGGTGTTCAAATCTTGGATAATTAAAATCAGGAAGACGAAATCAAGGATAAAATGATTTGACATCACAATGAGATGTGAACATTCGATTCACAATCGAAAGGAATATATGGACTTCTCAAGATATGAGGTCAACCATAACCTTATTGATGACACGCGTACTTATAAGCGATCAATTATAACAAGAGTTTTGAGTCAAGTAACGGATTCATTGATCGAATTAGATCACCATTCACACTTTGCCTAGACAAAGTATCCTGAGATGTCGGAATTTCGTCTACAGCGTTGCATGTTCTTAGTTATGGGACACATCCTTAAGAAGACTTGAGAACCATAGGTAACGGTTTAAAGTTTTAAAGACATACGGTTTAGATTCTCAATATCTTTGGGTATATTGAAATTCATGTTCACGTTGGTCAAGGTATAGAAATAGTTACATGAAATGCCGAGTTCAATACTGTTACGCGTTACACGTTCAGCGTTTAAACGTAAGAGTTGAAATGTAGGATGGGTTTAGTATTAACAGGAATATTATTTAGGTTAGGAATGAGAAAGTATTTAAACTTTGATGATAAACTAGTTCAAGGATTCAAGGATTTTTAAGGTACAAAAGGATGGTTCCATTTGGTAACGCATTACCATTTGGAATCGTTGACACGTCAAGGTAAATTGACTCATTTGCCTTAGAGATTTGTGTATTTTGACCATAGTTTAACACTCATCCCAGAAATCCCCAGGTAGCGTAACGGTTCCCTCAATGAGATTTATACGAATACGCTTGCCTTAGCCCGAAGGCCTTTTGCCAGGAAATCCAGAATACAGGTGTCTATGTATCACACAAATTTCTTTGGTTCATGAAATCAAAACCTTGATGAGATTTTCACAAATTAGACATAGAGTCTAAGGAATTAAATCCACGATGATAAGTGTAGATTCCACATGTCGTTGAGAATATGCTTAGGAAGTTCATTTGTCGGGGAGAGTCAAAGAGTCGAAGTTAAGTTTAGGGAGTCTAAGTTTTTAAGCATACATAAGGTAATCCTATGCTAAGGCATCAAATTGCATAAAAGGCATAGCATTATGTAGCATTTCAAACAATATGTGAGCACAAAAGTATAAAGATCTTTCTATGAGGTTCATGCAACTATAGTCTAGGTCACCATTTCTAATAACCTAAATCCCTATAGTTATGGGCTCTGATACCAATCTGTCACACCCCAACCTTGACGGCGGAATCGTCGAGGCGTGAGAATTACGATTGTTCACAGCCACATAACGCTATTATTAGTTCCAAATATATTAATCAAGATTCAATTGTAACAATACAAGTAATTGTTCAAACAAAGATACATCCAGAATACAAGTATGAAAGTATCCAGATCATTCGTTTATTTCTCTAAGTCCAATCCTAAATGTGATAAGCTTCAAAGAGTAACCTGAAACATGTTAAAAATAAAAGGTCAACATAAAAATGTTGGTGAGCATTCTATAGTTTTAAATACATAAGTATATAAAAGATGGCAATTCATGTTGTAAATTAGAGAACAAGGTAACTAGGGATGTAAGACAGAATGCACAATCAAACCTTGACAAAGTTTTACAAGTCTCAAACGTTTACAAGAATATACGATTAGCTAAGTGTACTTGGATCAACCAAGCAGGCTTGTCAGGCCCATAGATCTATGACGTCGCCAGGCTAGCAATAGTTAATGATTGTACATATATTCGACATTACATGGTAGCTACAAGATTCAACTAATCACAACACACAAGTAAATTGCCATAAGTTTACAAGAATCATACGTGTTTACAAGTGTAACGTTTATACGGTAACATGTTTCACCCAAAAGTGTGTGAAATAATAAAATGGGTATAGAAATACTCACATGGCGATTAAGTATATATTGGATGATTAACAAGAAATAATAACGCGCGTCGTTTCAACGAATTCCCTTACAAGGTACCTATATATACATTTTACAAGTTTTAAGTTTATTTATAAGATTAACGTTTTAATCGCGAACTAGGGTTTTAGATGGAATCTGGGGATTTCTATAAAAACATATATAATTGTAATTATCTCGAGTAATATAATGTTCAATAACAATTTACAAGTAATATGGTGTTAAATAATAATTTAACAATTTAAATTATTAAAAGTTCATTTTTGTATAAAAATTTTGTATTATTTGTGATTTTTATTTATTTAAAACATTTAATAAGGTAGATGAAATTTTAAAAAATACTTTCCAGAAAACAAATAAGTTGTTTTAAAAATTTTAATGTTTATAAAACATTTTTTTAAAATTTTTAGAATTTTTTCCGGATTTTATAAGGCTTTAAAAAGCCTTTTTTAAAAAAATGGGAGGTGGCCGGGGTCGAACCCGGGAACTCCCGGATGGGATAAGGCGCAGGAACCAGCAAACCAAGGGCTAATCCGCGCTAAGAGCCTGTTCCAAATTAATTTAAACACAACCCTGATTATCCCCAAATTCCAAATGAACCCTAGATCGAACCCGAATGAAATTGGGGTTCAATTCAATATCGATTGTGACTGGAATCATGGGGCTTTTGTTCCCCATAATCAATCGAGAGTGTGTGTGTGTTTAATTTCATATATGGCATTGATTTGGAGATTACCCAGAGATGAAACAGGTCGCGGCTCTTGTTGTGATTGAATGTTGCTCCAACGATGATTATATTCGTATTAAACTTGGGGTTAGCTTCACTTGATGATAAGGATCGAAAGCCCCTTATCAATTTCAGTTAAAATTGATCGGAGAGGGGGTTGCAATAGAGTTGCAGGTTCGCGACCAAGGGGATAATCGAATGTGGTGTTTACACTTGTTTGGGATGAAATTGAAACTGGGGATCGATTAGTGATAGTTATACAATGGTTCATGCTGCTTTAGTTGAATTATTGTAAGCGTTTTAGTGCGATTGTGTCGTGTAAAGTGGCCGAAAGTGATTCTTGGATCTAGATCGCACTAAATCGTTTTGATTTTTTTAAATTGTTTAGGTGGGTTAGGTTCGAATCTTGGTCGTGAGGGTGTCGGGGCCTTTGATTTGAGTTAAAACCGCGTGAAATGGGGTGTTTGGGGCTCGCCGGAGCTCGCCGGCGGTGGCCGGAATTTCTCGCCGGAAAAACGAGAGGGGGAGAGAGAAAGCTGTTGGTTTTTTTAAAATATTTACACAAATGGTCCCTGCGGTTTCATCTTTGATATTTTATGCTATAAACTTCTTTTTGAAGTTTCAGAAATGACAAAATGGCCCCTGAACTTTATTATTATTATTATTATTATTATTATTATTAGTATTATTATCATTATTATTATTATTATTATTATTATTATTATTATTAGTATTATTATCATTATTATTATTATTATTATTATTATTATTATTATCATTATTATTATCATTTTTATTATTATTATTATTATCTTTTTTTTATCATTATTATTTTTATTATTATTATCATTATTATTATTATTATTATTATTATTATAAAAATACACATCGCGAAATACGAGATGTTACACAAACAACTAAAGGAGTTGTTGGATGCCGGATATATCCGTCTTTCTAAAGCCCCATATGGTGCACCAGTAGTATTTCAGAAAAAGAAGGATGGGACACTTCGCATGTGCATCGATTACCGGGCACTAAACAAGATCACGGTGAAAAACAAGTACCCGATTCCACTAATCGCAGACTTGTTTGATCAACTCGGAGGGGCAAAATACTTTTCAAAGCTGGACCTGCGATCAGGGTACTACCAAGTGAGGATTGCCGAAGGAGACGAAGCCAAGACAACCTGCGTCACAAGGTATGGCTCATACGAATTCTTGGTAATGCCATTCGGTCTAACTAACGCTCCAGCCACTTTTTGTACTCTGATGAACAAACTCTTCCACCCCTTCCTTGATAAGTTCGTAGTCGTATACTTGGACGATATTGTTATATACAGCCGCACAATGGAAGAACATATCGCCCATCTTCGGCAAGTACTCCAAGTATTACGAGAAAACGAGTTATATGTTAAGCAGGAAAAATGTTCATTCGCCCAAGAGGAGGTTGAGTTTCTGGGCCATAAAATCAAGGAGGGGCAACTTATGATGGATGACGCAAAAGTTCGGGCCATCCAAGAATGGGAGGCACCAACCAAAGTACCCGAGCTACGGTCATTCCTCGGGTTGGTCAATTATTATCGGCGCTTTATCAAGGGCTATTCTGCAAAAGCCGCCCCACTAACCGATCTACTAAAGAAAAACAAAACTTGGGATTGGGATACACGGTGCCAACAATCCTTTAAGCAGTTAAAAGAGGCTATCATGACAAAACCAGTTTTACAATTACCGGACATTACCAAACCATTTGAGCTGCATACCAATGCCTCGGACTTTGCAATTGGGGGAGTACTTATGCAAGAGGGACATCCGATTGCATTCGAAAGCCGCAAACTAAACGACACTGAGAAGAAGTACACCGTACAAGAAAAAGAGATGACAGCCATTATTCATTGCCTTCGGACATGGCGACATTATCTTCTCGGGTCCAGGTTTGTTATTAAAACCGACAATGTTGCCACTAGCTATTTTCAAACGCAAAAGAAGTTAAGCCCAAAGCAAGCTAGGTGGCAAGATTTCCTCGCCGAATTTGATTATGTCTTGGAATACAAACCGGGGAAAGCTAACGTCGTGGCTGACGCCATAAGTCGTAAGGCCGAGTTTGCTGCAATCACAAGGCCTTCATTCGACATCCAAGACAAGATCAAAGAAGGCTTAGAACAGGATTCTTTTGCCAAACACCTAGTCTCCTTAGCTCGTGACGGGAAGACTAGGAAGTTTTGGTTAAAAGGAGACTTGTTATTTACCACCGGAGACCGGCTCTTTGTACCAAGATATGGCCAACTAAGGCGAATGATTATGAAAGAATGTCATGACTCAAGATGGGCCGGTTATCCGGAATAAAACGAACATTATCACTTATCGAAGGTACGTTTTACTGGCCCCAAATGAAGGATGACGTTGAAGCATACGTGAGAACCTGCTTGGTCTGTCAACAAGACAAGATTGAGCAACGTCAGCCCGGAGGATTGCTAGAACCATTGCCGACACCCAATGGCCCATGGGAAAGTGTCACTATGGACTTCATTACTTGTCTACCGAAGTCTGAGGGAAATGGGAGCATAATCGTGGTCGTTGACCGGTTTTCCAAATATGGAACATTCATTCCCGCCCCAGCTGATGCAACTGCAGCTGAGACAGCAAGGCTATTCTTCAAGCATGTGGTGAAGTATTGGGGCATTCCACAAGTCATTGTGAGTGATCGCGACCCGCGCTTCACAGGAAAATTCTGGTCGGAGTTATTCAAAATTGCAGGAACATGTTTGAATTACTCAACAAGCTTTCATCCTCAAACCGATGGACAAACTGAGCGGGTCAACGCACTACTAGAGATGTACCTTCGACATTATGTGAGTGCCAATCAACATGACTGGGCAAAACTTCTCGACGTGGCACAATTCTCTTATAATATGCAACGAAGTGAGGCAACCGGTAAGAGTCCTTTCGAGATAGTTACAGGACGGCAACCACTAACTCCAAATGCTTTGGCTGCCTCTTATAATGGAAGTAGCCCTGCTGCTTACAAGGCAATTAGAGAGTGGCATGAGCAGGCAGATTTGGCACGGGCCTCACTAGATAAGGCGGCTAAGAAGATGAAGAAATGGGCAGACAATAAGAGAAGGCACGTCGAGTTTCAAGTTGGGGACCAAGTCATGATTAAACTATTGCCACAACAATTTAAGTCCTTACGAAGCGTGCACAAGGGACTGGTGAGGAAGTACGAAGGTCCTTTCCCCATAATCGCACGAGTAGGCAAAGTCTCTTATCGTCTCCAACTACCACCCAAATTAAAAATACACCCGGTCTTCCACGTAAGTCTTCTTAAGCCATACCATGAAGACATAGAAGGCTTAGAGAGAGGAGTATCTAAACAAGCACCCACCGCTGTAGTAACATCGTTTGATCGGGAAGTCGCTCAAATTCTGTCGGATCGTACTATCCGAAAAAGGGGCGTGCCAAGTTACAAGGAGTATCTGGTCAAATGGAAAGACATGCCTGATAGTGAGACCAGTTGGGAGCCAGAAGCAGCGCTTTGGCAATTCCAAGACCAGATAAAAAGCTACCACGAAGACACGACGAGGACGTCGCTAGTTTAGGTGGGGGAGACTGTCACGACCCGCCTAAATTCGTGACCAACTCTTCGGGAGCATAACAAAATACAGCCATATTTTGAAGGAAGCATAGCACATGGAAATCTCTAGAAAGATATAGATTAAACATTGTAAAGTATCTAGATATTAAGTTAAGAAGAATCTAGATACTGGATTAAACAATAGCTTAGATATTTAGATTTGTAAATATCCTAGAATAATCTAGATTAGAGATTTCTAGATACTTGACAACTAGTATAAATAGGAGGTGATGGATCATTTGTGGATCACCTCACAAAGTGTTGTAACAAGCTTCCTTGTAATCAAGTTCTCAAGCAATACAAGTGTTCTTTCTTTCAAGCTTCCTTGTGATCTTCTTTACAATCTCTACAAGTCGTTGAATCGCTGCTAACTTGGTGATCTAGTCGAGATCAAGGCTAACTTAGTACGGTGACTAAGTGCCGCACGAGAGTTTGGGAATCACTCCGTGACAATATGCTAACATCTGCTCGAAAGGGACATTTCTCGGCCTATCTCGATTTATGTTAAGATAAGAAGGAAGACGAATGTAATGATCTCTCTAATTCTATGATAAATAAAAACCATATTGTTAGAGCGCCTAGGTAAAGTCGCAGAGAAACAATCAACATATAGGATCCATCTTGTTTAGAATTCCTGTATTCTTTTATCTCAACATTCTTATTCCTTGAACTATTATTGATATTTATCTTCAATGAAGCAATAATATCAACAGGGATAAAAGTATTTATATCATTAGGCACTTCTGCTTCCGAAACTTGTTAGTGTTCAAATTCTTTTGCTAATATTTCTTCATATTTTCTCTTTCTTTAAGTCCAGATGAATCTAACATTTAAGTGATTATTAAATAATTTAAAAATACTTGATTGAATTCAAAACCTGCTAAATAGTTTCACAATCAAATCATCACATCAAAACCTTATTATATACCACCCAACTTTGGAAACAGTTTCAACATAAAAGCATCTTGATTTATCTATCCACTAGTGGAGGGGGAGGGGGGGACAGCTTCCTCTTTTTTTTTCATCGGTAGTTTTATATAAATATCAAGTTCACCATGTCCCTCTACGATTTTGTTCAAACTTCGTCATTGTATCTATCAATTTAGCAATACAATAGCATTTAGCACACATTATTGTGAGGTATATACCACATTATTGAGGACAAGTATTTGATGTCTGACGATGAGGATTTATCAAGTATTTTTATATTAGAACATTCATTCTTTATTATCTTTCACCAATACATAAACAAAATGTTCTCCGATTAGAAAAGTAGAGCTTTCCCTAATATTTACTATAATTAGAGATCTCATTTATTTTTCTTAATATAACTAAGATTTCTATATAAAAACCTTAGCAATTTCTTGACTTTTAGTGGTCCTCTCGACCCTCTCTAATATTTGTCTATGATGTGAGAGGGCTCGTGACATGGACAAAACCCAAAATTTCAAGTGAATTTGCTTTTATATGTCTCTTTAATTACACAACCTAACAAAATTAAGCAAGCATAATAAAGCTTTAATACATAACATTTTAGAAATCTTGTTTAGCTAGATGTTATAAGATTAACTTAGTTATTTGTGTGAACTTGTTTAGGTGAATCACAGTACAATAGAGAAGAAGCATCAATTTCTTCATCAAAAGTGACAATGCAAGAAGGATCCGACCCGGCTCGTGTGTTTACTATATGGATTGCTCTCACGTTAGAAAGAGACGACCCGTGCATAACAAGTCTCTCCCTAAAACTACCACTTCTCCATAATATTAATTAAGTAGCCTTAATTATATCTCTTAGTATGTGTTTAGTTTGAATAAACAGAATCTAAGTATAAGTATGATCATAAGAGGATGAAAATTGTGTCTAAGACTACATGTTTTTCTTTTAAACATTGCATACTTAGTCTCTTAAGTGGTTTACAATTGTGATAGTTTTTGCCATATGATTATTTACATAAGTCAAGTGATCATAATCAACAGAATCTAATTAATGAATAACTAATGAATCAATGATCAACAAAATCAAACCATCCAAATAAAATAAACGAATCACAACTAGCTAGATTAATGTAATAAAAAACTTAAACATGAACATGGTATAATCTTCCTCTTAATCATCTGGCTTCCTCACACATGTAACTGCAAAGCACAACTCCTCATCTCTCCGAAACGACCACACTTGAATCGTCGACATTGGCGCCAAATGCGCCTTATTCTCCTTCCAAAATCTATACCAATTCGTCGTAAGCACATAGTTATCAGAGGTCCTCATGTGCCACCTCCTCAGGTTCATTTTATATTCAAACATCTCCAACGTTGGCCCCAACAAAGGCACCTCGATCTCCTTCTCCTCCCCATTACCATTACTAAAAATCCTCCTCTCATCCTCCATCAAGAACCCAATGGTTTCCAGTTGATTAACCGGCATGTTCAACCGGTTCAAACCCTTTCTCGTATCCGATACGAACATCATCTTCTGAATCACAAGCTTCAGATCACTACCCTTCATCTCCTTCACGATGAACTCCTTCAACCGCTGAGTTATCTCGTTGTCCACCAACGGTTTACGAACAGTCTTCCGTGGGACGACGATCTTTTTCTTCTTCTTTTTCCGATTATCTTCTCTGGTGGGAGTAGCCTTTTGCTTTTTTCTTTCGTCGTTAACTTTTTCGTGACGTAAGTACTCCTTCTTCTTCCGATCATCTTCTCCGCTGGACCTTGACGGTGGACGTTCGATCAAACTTTTTCTCACTTGTTCTTTATACCACTCCATCATACGATAAACTTTCAACCTTTCATTCGCAAGTTCTTCAATCTTTCGCTTGTAATAATCGTCTTCTTCCGCCCATACTCGAATGCTTCTCTTCTTCCGTGGGATGTTAGCATCGTTGAGAGCTGCATTCGCCATTGATGATAGCTTCAATTTCTTCAAGTTATGATGGATAGTATATCATGAATACAAGGGTATATATACACAGATTTCCGTATAATGAATAAAGATTTGGATAAGCGAGATGTACGGAAGATATGGATTCTGTACAAATATTTAAGATTGTGATACGGATTGTATAATACTATCCACTTTTGAGATTTGTTTTAAACTATTAATTTTAATGATAGTGCTACCTTTAGTGCATAATGTACAAGTATTTGTAGAGTAATGGAAAGATGCATAATATATGTACAAGTATTATAGCGTAATGGGTGTAACGAAAATGATAATAAAAAATCATGTGGTAACTGAAAATAAGATAAACAAACATTATTTTCCAAATTTGAATTTATTATGAATATAATAACACGTATAAACTATTAATCTATGTTAGATTAACATTAAAAAATATGAATATTAAATGTATATCCATAAATATTTGATGGTGTGAATAAGGAAACAAGGTTTTTTTTTAACACATGATATGATTTTATATATTTTTAGATTAGTTTTCCCGACTAAACTCATTCTATATAATTTAACTAAAATGATTTTAAACACTCTATAAAACTATATTTTTCTTTTTCTTATATGAATTTCTTATTTCTTTTTCTGTACTTCTTTGTTCCATTTTAGATTAATATTTTTTTATTTCTATAGTATCAATCAATTTAAGAAAAAATTAATATTAACTTCAAAATCATTTGCTTTATCTCGTTTGAGTGATTTAATTATTGGCGAGTAATTATCTTAAGTACTGGTAAGTTTCTTAATTTGATATACTAGATAATAGGGGTTTTAAGTAAATAAATTTAACAACTATATATCTAAAATGCAATTCTCCTTATTCTAATAATTTATTAAGATTTACTAAATTATATGATTTCAATTAGTTCATATTTTAATATATAACTTTATACTTCTTAATCTGCATTATTTGTCATTTATGATTTATTAAATATATTTTATTTATTATTTTACCAATGATTGATAATGTTTAACATACATAATTTTAATAAAATTAATGATTTCAAAAAGTTAGATTTATACTATCCATATAATACATAGGTCCGAGCCAATGCCCGAGCCAATGTTTGAGTGCCAGACGCTAAGATAATAATAGATTAGTAAAGAGATGAAGTACGGACTAAAAGATTAGATCATTAGATGAGGCTTTATCTAATGAAAATTCTGCGGACACCGCTGATTTTTTTAGGGTTACCAATTTATTGGTCACGGTTAGGGCTAACCGTGACCTTTCAGTCAGGTGTAAGACCTAACTGTCACAGTGAGGCCTAACCGTGACCATTAGGGTCCAGACACCCCTCGGGATCAGTTGCAATTATTGGGTGTGTAATTAATGTGGGAATTGATTGTGCGCAGGTTAGATATTTCACGGTTTGGCCAAACCGTGACATATTGTCTATATTTTCTATATTTTTTTAATTATACTAGTTTTTTTTTATTTTTATTTTATCACACGGTGTAAGGCCCCCTTTCTAAGGGAACCTCACAGCTGTTCATTCACAGCAAAAGATAGATTTAAAGCAATCATTTACTCGTATATGTATATATATATATATATATATATATATTGCAGCGGAAAGATACGATAATTTCAATTCATTATAATGTAGTTAAATCAAAATATAAACATTGTCTTTAAACATCAAAACTCTTTACGTCCCCTTAAACTCTTCTTCATCAAGGATGCCAGTCTTTAAGTGCCAAGAAGCTTCAGTCCCATGCTCACATCCCATAAGCCCTAACTCTCACCTGTCAACTGATATGCATACAAAAGTCAGCTTCGCTGAGTGAATTCTATGTTTACTTTGTTAAATAACTTTTGTAAAAAGTATTAGCCTTACCAGTTTGAAAATAATCACCATCTATCAGAACATCAGTACACACGAGCATTCACTTTATCGATACTTTATCATTACGTGTTAATTATTATTCTTGTTTATCCGTCAATTCTCTGTCACTATCGGTGCCTATGATAAACATAGGACTTTACCGACACGCCAATTTAGGACTTACTGTTGTACCCAATCAGGCCATTATTGTCATGCCAATCCAGGCCTTACTGACCTGCCTGTTCGAACATTTACTTTAGCATTTACTTTATCAGGGTGAGGGCACAACGAATGCAACCCTCCTTTATCAATTGCTTGCAAGGCTTTACTTTATCAAGGTACACGTTATGGGCCTCATAACCTTTCTTTAAGTTTCACTGTCATGTTTAAGTTATACATAGTATAATCACAACATGTAACCAGATAATTTATCGGATCAATAGTCATAACAAAATAAGAAAAGCACGATATCAATTCGTTAGAAAAATATGTATTTAGTATGCATATAGCCCCAAAACATTTAAAACATGTATAAAATAAGGGATCTAGAACTCACCTGAGCTTATCCAAATAGCTTAAATTCTAAGTCACTTAAGCTATAGTCTGAATACTCTAGCTGCACGAAAGTTAATACACAAAAACGTCATATTTTTCATAGTTTCGCTGGTAGTTTCGCTGCCAGTTTCGCTGGCGGTTTCGCTACCAGTTTTGCTGGGCAGCATTTCTGCCAGTTTCGCTGGACAGATTCGCTGCCATGAGCGCCCAACTTTCATTGGAATTTCCTAGTTTCGCAATGTCTAGGTCAGCCTAAGTACTTAGCGAAATTATCAGCAAAATTGTAGTTTCGCAATAGCGAAACTGTAGTTTCGCTAGAAATCCTTTAGTTTCGCTGGATAAATGAACAGTTTCGCTGGATGAATACTTAGTTTCGCTGAATCGGGGCCCAGTTTCGCTGGATGAACAAAAACTAAGAACCAGCCCGTTTTTAACCCAAAATCTTAACTTTTTACTTCCAAATCCTTGGTTTACCATCCATGAAGCCATATCTAACCTTTTTACTCGTTTTCATACGTAAAAATTTGACCTTTATGTGTTTCTTTGAAACTTTTCAAAACCCAAAACCCTAGAATTCGGGTTTGATCAACATAAGGGTTTAGAGGTCGATTCTTACCTGGTTTTGTTGCTCTTTTCTTAGGATTTGATGCTCCAATCACCCAGATCTTCAATCTTTCAACCTTTCAAGCTTCAAATCTTGAGTTTTCTTCACTTTCTCTCTTTACTTTCTCTCTCTATGAATTTAGGGGCTAGGGTTGCAAATGCTGGAATGGAGCTGATCATGCATGTTTAAGGGCTGATTAAGGGCCCTTAAACCCATCAAAACATAGCCCATTAAGGCTAATTTGGTCCATAGCCCACTAATTTACCTTTATTTATTAAATTAACCCTTAAAAGCCCATTATTATTAAATGGCTTGCTTCGGGAAATTTCGGGGCGTTACAAGTCTCCCCCCTTATTTAGGTTTCGTCCTCGAAACCTGCCTCGTCGTTAAACAGATCGGGGTATTGTCGTCTCATTTCCTCCTCAGATTCCCAGGTGGCATCCGACCCCTTTCGGTGTTTCCATTGCACTTTGACTTGCTTGACTACTTTATTTCTCAATTGTTTCTCTTTCCGGTCCAGTATAGCCACTGGTTGCTCTACATAATTCAGCTTCTCGTCCACTTCGATGTCATCTAGAGGCACGACTGCCTCATCCGGTGCTAAAGATTTCCTTAAGTGCGACACATGAAAGGTAGGGTGAATCCCACTTAATTCTTCCGGAAGGTCTAGCCTGTAAGCTACATCCCCAACTCGTGCTAGTACCTTAAATGGTCCAATAAACCTGGGACTCAGCTTCCCCCTCTTCCTAAATCGGATAATTCCCTTCCATGGTGACACTTTTAACATTACCCTGTCACCCACGCTAAATTCTATTGGTCCCCTTCTTCTATCGGCGTATGACTTTTGTCTATCTTTTGCAGCCTTCATATACGCCTTGATTTTCTCCAACTTCTCTGTTGTGGCTTCCACGACTTCTAAGCTTCCTAGCTCCTTCTGTCCGACATCACCCCAACAAATAGGAGTTCTGCACCGTCGACCGTACAATAACTCATATGGGGGCATCTTAATACTGGCGTGGTAGCTGTTGTTATAAGAGAACTCTGTTAGTGGCAAATGATCATCCCTGTTACCGCCGAATTCGTTAACGCATGCCCGAAGCATATCTTCCAATGTCTGGATCGTTCTTTCCGATTGCCCATCGGTCTGCGGGTGGTATGCGGTACTAACGTGCAGCCTCGCACCCATCTCTTCATTGAACTTTTTCCAAAACTTTAAGGTGAACCGCGTATCTCTATCTGAAACAATCGATACGGGTATACCATGCCGCGCAACAATTTCTCGGATAAACAGTTCAGCAAGCTTTTCTGAACTAATTGCTTCCTTGATTGGTAGGAAGTGCGCACTCTTAGTCAGTCTATCAACTATCACCCATATCACGTCGTGGCCTTTTGTCGTACGTGGTAATTTAGTGATGAAGTCCATGGTAACATGTTCCCACTTCCATTCTGGTACTTCTAATGGCTGAACATAACCATAAGGTCTTTGGTGCTCAGCCTTCACTTGTAGGCATGTTAGGCATTTATTTATATGTGCAACCACATCTCTCTTCATCCCAGGCCACCAATAGTCTTTCTTCAAGTCGTGGTACATCTTATTTGCTCCTGGGTGTATCGAGTAGCGGGTCTTGTGCGCTTCATCCATAATCTTTTCTCGCAAGTCGTCATGCCTCGGAACCCATATCCTGCCGTGGAAGGTCTTAACACCCAACGTGTTCTCTACCAATTCATCTACTTTTCCCACCATTCTTTCCTTCTTGATTTGTTGCTCTTTTAAAGCGTCCGTTTGAGCTTCGCTTATCAACCTCATAATATCTGGGGTCACTACTAGTTGGCACGCCTTCACCTGGATTGGTTCATATCCTTCCTTTCGGCTCAGGGCATCGGCTACCACATTTGCCTTACCCGGGTGATAATGGATTTCACAGTCGTAATCCTTTATCAGCTCCAACCACCTCCTCTGTCTCATATTTAGGTCTTTCTGCTCAAAGAAATATTTCAGACTTTTATGGTCGGTAAATATGGTGCACTTAGTTCCATACAAATAATATCTCCATATCTTCAATGCGAACACTACTGCGGCAAGTTCCAAGTCGTGAACCGGGTAATTAACCTCCGTGTCATTTAGCTGTCTGGATGCGTAAGCTATAACCTTTCCTCTTTGCATCAACACACAGCCTAACCCGTAATAAGAAGCATCGGAGTATACCGTTAGGTCTTCATCTCCCTCCGGTAGGGTTAGTACAGGAGCTTTGGTTAATCTATCCTTCAATTCCTGAAACGCATCTTCCTGTTCTTTTCCCCAGTCGAACACCACGTTCTTCCTCATTAGCCTTGTTAATGGGGAAGCTATCTTTGAAAAATCTTTAATGAACCTTCTATAATAGCCAAACAATCCCAATAAACTACGGATTTCGGATGGCGTCCTTGGGGAATTCATTGCGTAACTGCTTCAACTTTTGCTGGATCAACCATAACTCCCTCGGAACTTATAACGTGCCCTAAAAACTGCACCTCCCGTAGCCAGAATTCATATTTAGAGAACTTCGCATACAGTTTCTCCTTTCGTAGTGTTTCTAACACCTCCTTGATATGACAAGCGTGGTCTCCTTCATTCTTTGAGTATATCAAGATATTGTCAATGAAGACTATTACTGATCTGTCCAACATCGGGCGACACACGCGATTCATTAAGTCCATGAATGGCGCAGGAGCATTGGTCAGCCCGAAAGACATAACCAGAAACTCATAGTGGCCATAGCGCGTTCGGAAAGCCGTTTTTGGGATATCTTGCTTCCTTACCTTCAGTTGATAATATCCGGATCGGAGATCTATTCGGGAGAACCAGCTTACCCCTTGCAACTGATCAAACAGATCGTCTATCCTGTTAGAGGGTATCGATTCTTCACGGTCAGCTTATTCAATTCCCTGTAATCTATACACATCCTCATGCTGCCATCCTTCTTCTTCACAAACAACACTGGAGCACCCCATGGAGAAATGCTGGGCCTAATGAAACCTTTGTCAAGAAGTTCTTGCAGTTGTGACGTGAGCTCCTTCATCTCGGATGGGGCTAGGCGGTAGGGTGCTTTGGTAATGGGCTGGGCTCCTGACAGTAAATCAATCTGAAACTTTATCTCCCTGTCCGGTGGTACTCTGGGCAGATCCTCCGGGAATACGTCAGGAAAGTCCCGCACCACTAGTACATCTGACAACTCTTTCGCTTTATCTTTCACATCTTTGACATATGCCAGATAAGCTCCGCACCCTCGCCTCATACACTTCTCCGCCTTGATCATGGAAATGATCCTTGGAACCTTGCAATCGCTATCACCGTAGATCGTAACCGGACTACCATCTGGAGCCGTTAATCGGATCATCTTTTGCTGGCATACTATATTAGCATCATGGGGGGCTAACCAATCCATCCCTAGTACGACATCGAAACCTCCTAAGGGCATGGCAAACAATTGTGCGGGAAAATAATGACCTCCTAATTTAATGTGGCGGTCCTCTAACACTCTGACTATTCTAATGGACTTATCATCGGCCATTTCTACTTCGAAGGCATCATCTATTTCCTTAGTTTGGATATCTAGTGTCGCACAGAAGGTTACAGATACAAAACTCTTACTGGCACTACTATCAAATAATATAGAGGCACAAACATCATTGACAAGGAACATACCTGACACTACGTCCGGGTCTTTCCTTGCCTCCTTCTTGTTCATAGTGAAAGCCCTTGCCCTGACCTTGGGCTTTCCATCATCCCCCTTGTCATCATCCCCGCTTGTTCCTGAGTTTCCCGACTTAGCTTTCTTGTAATCCCTGCTATGGTGCCCCGACTCATGGCAGTTGAAGCACCTGTTCAATTCCGGGCATTCTCTAGCCATGTGACCAGTTTTCCCACACCGGTAGCACCCATAGCTACCCACTCGGCACTCTCCGGGATGCCTCCTCCCACACTTCCCATAATTCTTAACTTCCTCGACCCCCTTCACAATCACTTGTTTTGCATCCACCCTTGCTTTCTTGTTTCCCGGTTGGTAGTTACCATTTCCATACCTCTTCCCATTATTATTCCAAACTTTCCTCGTCTCACCCACTGTCACTGGCCTGCGGTGATCGTACAACCTTCCACTGAGGTCCACTGCTAACCTAAAAGTACTAGGTCGGGCAGTGACCATGTCCCTACGAATGTCCAGAGGCAACCCTTGTATGTACCTCTTGATCCTCTTTGATTCAAAGGTACAAAGTCAGGCACCAGACATGCCATTTTATTGAATTTTGTAGTGTATTCCTGATGTGTCATGTTTCCAGCCTCCAAGCTCACAAACTCTTGTTCAATCTTGTCAAGCTCTCTTTCCGGGCAGTACTCCTCTATCACCAATCTCTTCATTTCCGGCCACTTCATCCTCTTAATAGCTTCCTCCCCGTAAGACTCAACGATGTTATCCCACCAACACACTGCTGGATCCAAAAGGGAATGGGAAGCAAACTTCACCTTATGGTTTTCCCGGCACTTGCTGATCCTCAGCACGGCTTCCATTTCCCTGATCCAACGCTGAGCAGTAGCAGCGTTACCAGTGCCGTCAAATGTTTGGGGCTTACACCTCTAGAAAGCCCCGTAGTTGCACCCCTTTGCCACCTCTTCAACCTCAGAATCGTCATTGTTATCCAGACGATCTTCCTCATAGCTCGTCTCCTCAGTCTTGACCGTTCCCTTCTTATCAACCTTCCTTGAAGTAGTACTCTTTTTACCGTCGCCCTTAACCTGCTCCACAACCTCCGCAAGTAGAGCGGGCATCACTCCAGATAGGATCTGGTGCACCTCTTGGGCAATAGCTTCCTTTACTGTTTCCTTCAGCTTTGCATGGTCAGTGGTAGGCCCTTCGGCTCCCGTTTCTAACTCAACCTCCTCCTTAACCGGTTCGTCAACCGGCTTTCTGGTTGACCCTTTGGTCGGTTTTGCAGTTTTACTTGCAGTTTCTTTTGCCTTAGTCGGGGCCTTCCCCTGGTGCTTCTCCGGGTGACCATAGCTGGAACTGCTTTCTTTGGTGCCATTCTTTCTACTTCCTATAAGATTCAGAATGTCAATATGGTCTTTCAAGGTAAGTTCAGTTCATGACAAGTTTTGTAAATTTTTAATAACAGTGGCCAGTTGTTATTAACTACTTACAGAACTTCTCATGTCCTAAACTCTCCTATCCTGAACCACACTAACACTAGAACCTACTATACCTATTCTAGGCACGTATAGGTCACATAAATTCAGATAGGCACCACAGATAATATTATCATGACCTACCCTCGATTCTAACTTAAATAAGAAGGCACTACCCATCAGAATAATACTTACAACATCTTTTGTTACCTCTTGGCATGGAGCTTCTTGGACTGGCATCCTTGACACTTGGTCCCATTATCTGTTTAAGTTTAGGTTTACAAAATAGTTTTCCTAAATCTCTTAAACATTGGCTCTGATACCAACTTGTAAGGCCCCCCTTTCTAAGGGAACCTCACAGCTATTCATTCACAGCAAAAGATAGATTTAAAGCAATCATTTACTTATATATGTATATATATATATATTGCAACGGAAAGATACGGTAATTTCAATTCATTACAATGTAGTTAAATCAAAATATAAACATTGTCTTTAAACATCAAAACTCTTTACATCCCCTTAAACTCTTCTTCATCAGGGATGCCAGTCTTTAAGTGCCAAGAAGCTTCAGTCCCATGCTCACATCCCATAAGCCCTAACTCTCACCTGTCAACTGATATGCATACAAAAGTCAGCTTCGCTGAGTGAATTCTATGTTTACTTTGTTAAATGACTTTTGTAAAAAGTATTAGCCTTAGCAGTTTGAAAATAATCACCATCTATCAGAACATCAGTACACACGAGCATTCACTTTATCGATACTTTATCATTACGTGTTAATTATTATTCTTGTTTATCCGTCAATTCTCTGTCACTATCGGTGCCTATGATAAACATAGGACTTTACCGACACGCCAATTTAGGACTTACTGTTGTACCCAATCAGGCCATTATTGTCATGCCAATCCAGGCCTTACTGACCTGCCTGTTCGATCATTTACTTTAGCATTTACTTTATCAGGGTGAGGGCACAACGAATGCAACCCTCCTTTATCAATTGCTTGCAAGGCTATACTTTATCAAGGTACACGTTATGGGCCTCATAACCTTTCTTTAAGTTTCACTGTCATGTTTAAGTTATACATAATATAATCACAACATGTAACCAGATAATTTATCAGATCAATAGTCATAACACAATGAGAAAAGCACGATATCAATTCGTTAGAAAAATATGTATTTAGTATGCATATCGCCCCAAAACATTTAGAACATGTATAAAATAGGGGATCTAGAACTCACCTGAGCTTATCCAAATAGCTTAAATTCTAAGTCACTTAAACTATAGTCTGAATACTCCAGCTACACGAAAGTTAATACACAAAAACGTCATTTTCTTCATAGTTTCGCTGGTAGTTTCGCTGCCAGTTTCGCTGCCAGTTTCGCTACCAGTTTCGCTGGACAGCATTTCTGCCAGTTTCGCTGGACAGATTCGCTGCCATGAGCGCCCAACTTTCATTGGAATTTCCTAGTTTCGCAATGTCTATAGGTCAGCCTAAGTACTTAGGGAAATTATCAGCGAAATTGTAGTTTCGCAGTAGCGAAACTGTAGTTTCGCTAGAAATCCTTTAGTTTCGCTGGATGAATACTTAGTTTCGCTGAATCGGGGCTCAGTTTCGCTGGATGAACAAAAACTAATAACCAGCCCGTTTTTAACCCCAAATCTTAACTTTTTACGTCTAAATCCTTGGTTTACCATCCATGAAACCATATCTAACCTTTTTACTCGCTTTCATACGTAAAAATTTGACCTTTATGTGTTTCTTTGAAACTTTTCAAAACCCAAAACCCTAGAATCCGGGTTTGATCAACAGAAGGGTTTAGAGGTCGATTCTTACCTGGTTTTGTTGCTCTATTCTTAGGATTTGATGCTCCAATCACCCAGATCTTCAATCTTTCAACCTTTCAACCTTTCAAGCTCCAAATCTTGAGTTTTCTTCACTTTCTCTCTCTACTTTCTCTCTCTACGAATTTGGGGGCTAGGGTTGCAAATGCTGGAATGGAGCTGATCATGCATGTTTAAAGGTTGATTAAGGGCCCTTAAACCCATCAAAACATAGCCCATTAAGGCTAATTTGTTCCATAGCCCACTAATTTACTTTTATTTCTTAAATTAACTCTTAAAAGCCCATTATTATTAAATGGCTTGCTTCGGGAAATTTCGGGGCGTTACACACGGTTAACCTGATCGTAACATACGAGTTTGTGTTTTGTGTTTATTATTAATTTATCATATTACAAGTAATTTTTTTATTAAACATGTGACGGTTGTTACAAGTAAGTTGTTATTTTATCATACGGTTAACCTAAACGTAAAAATTGGTTGTTATTATATAGTTACATTACAAATTGGTTCATACATATACAATTAACATTATCAACATTATCAATATAAAACAAACAAACAACGAAACACAACCAAACAAACACAATCAAATATACAATGCGTAGATTACTATATATATGATTATTTACATAAAAATATATGTGATTTGAGATAAAGTATATGTGATTTGACATAAAAATATTTTTTATGTATCATAAATGCGTAGATTACTATTTATATGATTATTTACATTTTTGCGACTAATGATCATTAGCCCATGTGATTGACGTAACGTACCCTAGACTTAACTAAGATAGAAGAAAGTATTGGTTTCAAGTCCTACCTATGATTCAAAAAAGCGGGTTTCAGGATGCGTTAGGAGTTTTCTCTCACCTATGATGAGTTTTTCGTCTTTTGAGGGTGGACTCGATTTACGTACTCGAGTAATTAATATGACTGTGAGTGGGCTAGTGGCACGTTAGTCCTCCAATTAATCATTAAAAAAATTACATTTTGCGACGAATCTATTATCTGTTGTTTTAATTGAACTATGTGTAGCAAATGTGTGACCAAGTATAAAAAATGTATCATAAATACATATTTTATGCTTTTATTGTTAAATATTATTATATATTAATAAAATAAGGTTTCGTACACTTTTAAGATGAAAGTTTGTGGAGAAGATTAGGGTATTTTGTTTTGTCGCACATTTATCTCAAAATTAATAGGAAAGTTAAGGTTGCTTTATCTGCCGCAAGTTTGACCTAAATGCGTCTCGATTTGCGGCAAGAAAATGCTTTTGCAAATTTTACGTAGCAAAAGCCATTGCTTTCTAGTAGTGTTGACGGCATCACTACTCTACTGGCTGCCACAACCATCCAACCACCATCCGCTATTGTAACCCATGCGTTGTTACTGCCTCAACCATCACGAAGAGAATGGGTTTCATGGAGGCCTATCACATAGGGAACAATACCCTTCCAGGATGATAGGTGTAACATCCGTCTAATATTAAATTATAAACCCAAAACCCGAACCCACTTTGAACTTTCATACAAAGAAAGTTTCATTATCAAATTTATTTTATATATTCTAATGAATCATATGAATTAGAAGTTTAGTTTAACCTTAAAATTTTCTTTATTTAATTTCCATTTATTAAATAATTTAAACAGTTTATAATAATTTTTATACTTTATAAAGTAAAGAGTTATAAATTTATATAGTCTTAATTGTTCTTTATGAGTTAATACAAAGAAAATAATTACATTCTAAAGTTTCTACAGAACTTATAAAGTATAGAAGTTTATAAAGTTTAATGGTAAACTTATTAGGTTTTATACATCATTTATGAATCCCAATTATTTGGACCTTTAAAATTTCTAAGAGATTAATAAAGATATATATATATATATATATATATATATATATATAAAGACAATTATTATTAACCATCTTAACAATTAAATATAAATATTTGGCAAGATCTATAATTTTTATAATGTTTTTTTTATAAATATATAAATATCATTTAAAGTTTGGATTTTGTAAAGTATAGGGTTGGAAATGTAATTATTAAAACCTTGTTTTAAAAGTTTTGGTCATAAATGATAAGCTAATAAAAGCACAGGGACCATATGTGAAATTTTGTTCTAAAACCCAAACAATCCACTCCCAATCCCGTCGGCCTTCTTTGCTTCCGGCCATAGCTCCGCCGAGCTCCGGCCACTCCTTAAACCCACCGAACGTCGATAACTATTCACCAAAACCGTTTCGAATTGAATCTAATACATGAATCGAACTTGTAACCATTGACAACACAACCTGAAACGCTCAATGTTCTAATGAATCACTCGAAACCGAAACTCCGTTTAACTTCTAACCATTCAACGTACAATCGTGATAATAACTTAATTAATGGAACATAAAGCAATAGATTAACTATTCCTAGCATATCATTACTTGCAATTTTATCTAAGAAACACACAAATCTCACATTTGATTACTGTTTCTGTCACGAAACCACCACTAGTCGAACATCACCTTCTGGGTTTCTTAAATCAAAATTGACAGAGGGCTTTTGCTTTTCGATATCTTTGGGAACGTTCTGTAAAACAAATTGGATTATTATCCATATTTTCCACTTGAAGCAGCTTCGACAAAGTCGCGTCTGTTCTTCGTTCTATTCGTCCTCAATTCATCTTCATTCGGGTAATTAAACACTGTAACATACTCGTTTTAACATGGGGAACAAAAGCCCCATGAATATATTCATTAACAAGATCGAATTGGTGTTTAATTTGATCCAAGAACAATCTAGGGTTTATCGGATTTGGGGATTGTTTTGTATCTTTGCTTTTTAAGGTTAAAGGGCCGAGACCTAACACGGCCACGACCCTTGGTTCACCGGTAACATACTTGCCCCGTCGAACAGGAGGTCCCGGGTTTGAACCCGGGGAAGCTCATGTTTTTTTTAGGCTTTTAGGCCTTCAATTTAAATCCAACTTTTTTTTAAAATTTATAAAAAATCAGTTTATAAACTTATTAAATTTTTAAGACACCATATTACCTTTTGTAAATTTATTTAATAAAATATTTTAATATTTTTATTAAATATTTTAGATAAATAATATATTTAGTTTATTTTCTTATAAAATAGACTTTAAATAGTGGTTTAAATCACTAAAATATTTGTTCAAACAACATCTATATATATTATTATTTAAATGATGATTATTTAAAAAGTTTATTCAAACTTATAACCAAATTTTATTACAAATTGTCACACCCTCGCTTATAGCGGAAACACGAGGATGCGACGGACGGGATCGTCATAACACTTGGTATGTTTACAGAGACTTGATATATGCAAAATCCTCGTGTCATGACGTCGCCCGACACAATGGTGACTTGTGTCATGGTTAGTCAGTTCCACGACTATCATAGTCTTATAAATTCTAAAATCCATATACACAGTGTTCAAATACAACAGCAAATGATAAACAATGCAAATGCAATCTATTGAAAGCCTGAGGGTCTCTGCTAAGGCATCTGCTATAGCTATCCTCTTTGATTATGATCACCTGAAAAGATATGCTCAAAAATGTCAACACATAATGTTGGTGAGTTCCGCAGGTTTAAATTGAAAACATGTAATTGATGCTGTATAGAATTTGATATGGAATCATATTGTAAGCAAAAACCACATAACATGTGTTTAAAGACAACCAAACCTAATGACGTTATGCATATAAATCTGTCGGAATATATTCACCCTTGGCCTGATTGCTGGCAGCTGTGTTGGTAACTCACAAGTTAACCAATCGTCGAAGGGTGGGGGTGTCAACCCAGTAGTACTATCAATACCTATCCGTTGGTTCCCAAACCCGGGAATTAATGGTTGTAAGAATCATAGAATAACACCATGTATGTATTAGAATATGAGAATAGTATCACGTCGATTCCAAGTATGAAAATTGTATGTAAGATTTTACAGCATCGAAAACGGGTGAGCATACTTTTCCCCCAAGTTTGAAAAACATTGAAACAATTATAAAAGCATAAAAAGGGGCCACGGAAACTCACCTTGAATTGATGTAATGTATATGAACAAGAACTTCAAAGAATTAAGCAATGCACGATCAAGCACGTTCACCACCTATTATTGATTGTAACTGAGTCTTTAATATGAATGAATATATTTGGTAAGGTTTTAGTTGATTTGGTTTAACACGTGTCACACACGCAATATGTTACAATGTTTTTATAGATTTCTATTTGTATTAATAAATAATTATCAATAAGTATTAAACTTATTAAATAATTATTTATATTTTGATTCCATTAAAAAGGTTTTCATATTTGTATTTAAATATAAAAATGACGTGGTTTAAATATATAATTTATAATTATCCAATAATATTTACAAATAAGGATAATCACATTTATAGTATTTTGATTAATAATAAGGTATTAATTTATACCTTTGGTTTAAATATATTTTACAAGAAATAACCCACAATTTATTTGTAAATAGTTTGTGAATTTATAAAATATATTTAAAGATAATATAGCGTTTATCTTATAGAAATAATTATTTATAATATTTATAAATAATATTTATATAATTTTCATGATTATTTCATAGTTAAACTTGATTTGGCATATGGAATGTTAGAACATGATGACGAGTTACCATGGTATGTTAGACTTATAATCACAACTTACAGAATATAATTTCATGGTAAAGTGAAGTCTAGAAATCATTAAAAGACCAGCAATGATAAGAAAAGTTATCCGTTGGAATTTAAGAATCCCAAACGTCCTCATATGAAACGACCTTAACGCATATTTTGTGAATATGTATTTCTCCTTTGACCAACCATCGGTCTAAGAATAATACGCTATGCGAAGATCTTGGAATGGGTTCACAAGGATGGTTAAGAATATTGTTAAAACAGAAAATGAATCAATCATTTAGAATAACGATTGATGTAACATCATACCACGGTATACGAATATTTGAAACAGATGCAGGTTAATTTCTCGACGTTGTGAGATAATGTGTTGAATTGAATTTTTATAATGCACCAATTGTCATCATATAGTTAAGATAAGAGGCACTTATTCTGGCCAAGTTAAAACTAAAAAGTTTCCATGACCGGTAGGAATGAAGAAGATAGGTCACACACAACAGTCATTTCCTTTCCAACCTTCCTATTCTAAGAACAATACTGTATACAATAATCTCAGTCTTCGAGTAGTTCTATACATCTTAACTTACGCATGTCGAGAGTTTTCCTATCTCCACCGACTAACTAATTTCTAAGCAACTGGGGTTCATGACAAATGAAGGAGTGAATTTGAAGGAATCAATGCTATCCTCTACTAGTATCCAACAGATATGTATTGATTAAGATATGTGCCTATAATAACATCTGAGTCTTCTTGTCTATTTCACCACTAGTTTGCTTGCTCTAATCTCCAACTTTGTCCTACTATTCACAGATCTTCCCAATGTCCTACTTAATTCTATTTGATCTAAATGTTACAAGGTATGACATTAGCTTTGTCAACTTATGGATTCTATCAGTATAAAGAGCATGATTCCAGTATTACAATTTTAACTTTTGCATTTCATTCCTTGGGTAATAGTACTCACTTGCCAAAGATTTTAAACTTATCTCAAGTCATGACTATTGCAGCCTCACTACCTTATACTTGAGTTTAGGCATTCTACCATTTCAGTGCGGTACCCACTAGTGGACAAGCATCATTCTTCAAAGGCCATGTATATTCTAAGCAACCATTCAATTTGCATAATTTCTGAAATGTAAAAGGAGTGACGTCTCACTAGAGATAAGACTAGTGTCACCATGTGATTCCCATATAGACTCTAGGTAGATTAGAACTTATATAAGGGTAAATGTTATAAATGTTTCATTTCCTATATATTCTGGCGCTCAGAACTTTATTTACAGCACGGTTAGTTAAAAGCAGGGTCAAAATAGTTCAACCTAAGTTTCGTGTGAAGATTGTCATTAGGTGTCTAACGGTTGAAGATGTTGAAAGATTTCACGAGCGTAGTTTTAAGGAAGGTGGTTATCAATCACAATCGGAGTTGATATTAAAAATATTCGTTAAAGGCTTTGAGGTAATGATTCATGCCTATCTTGATAATAACAAGAAAACAATCTAAGGTTGACATTTGCCACCAAAATACGGGTTTCAGTCCTATTTTGGTGAGATCATGTCATTTATGAAATGTAATTTCCAATGAGAATAATTGAAGTCAATCCTCAAGATAAGGAAGTCACCCCAATCCAGAGGATGAAATTTCATAGAACTAACAAATGGGAAACCATTTATCGAAATAGAGAATCATCAAAGTAAGGGAATCTCCCCTGCTTTGATGAAATAGAATCATTTAGGAGATACGAATGTTCTTAGTCATAGGTTGACTTGCAAACTCTTGCATCTCTCATGGTGCAAGCGGTACGAAGTTTGATTTAACGGCGAAAGGAAATTAATATCAATTAGAAACTCGGAATATTTCAAGTTACCTCAGTGTAACAAAGGAAAGATCATGCTTACAAGCTTAAGATCAAAGTTCGAGATAACAGAATTTGTTATGATGGTGTTCAAATCTTGGATGGTTTAAATCGGGAAGACGAAATCAAGGACAAAATGATTTGACATCACGATGAGATGTGAACATTCAATTCGCAATCGAAGGGAATATATGGACTTCTCAAGATATGAGGTTAGCCATAACCTTATTGAAGACATGCGTGCTTATAAGTGGTAACTAGGTTATAATTAGTTTATTCGATTATTGAGGTGAGTGACCACTTATAATATAAAATATTCAATTAACAAGGTGTCCCGAGATGTAGGAATTCCACCTACAGCATTGCATGTTTCTTAATTATAGGACACGTTCTTAAGAGGATTTGAGAACCGTAAGTAACGGTTTAAAGTTTTTGAAGTCCATTCGGTGTTTAGGAAAGTGTTCTCGATACTTTCGAACGACTGTAGTAATCCGGTAGCTCCTTCGGTTCCACTGAGCTTAGTGGGTTTGCAAGAACTGAAATGCTTGTAGGTACAAGCACGTGGAGGGTTAGGACAAACAGAGATTTGAGCAGGGTTCGCGCCTTGATTCAGATGAGTTAGGAGGGTTGGTATGACCGTAGCAACCTCACGTGCCATAATAGTAGTAACCTTACGGCCAGAGTTTCTAGATCGGTATCGTTTTTTACGAATAGACATTTTGAAATATCATTAAGATATTCTATGAGAATTGGGCAATACGAGCTATACAACATGAAAACAACTATCGGGAATTTGGCATAATAATAATGAGATGTTCCGTGTGTAGTCGTTTGATTCGTAATTCAAAGCGAGTATGTTGACGAACCAAAGTTTTAAGTTAACCACATCTTTGTTGAAGACATGCGTTTCGATAAGCAGATACTCATCCCACTCTTCCATCCTTGCATGTACTGGGTGGTGAGACACAGACTTTGACGAGATTTTGAAAACCACGAATAACGAGTCAAAGCTCATTTTGAAAATTATTTGATTTAGGCACGCAATGCCTTGACTATGATTTAAGATTTGTGTGTGCTTTGATAGGAATCAAAGTAAAAAAAATCACATATGGTTCTACTTATCAAGTTCCAATAACCCATGTTTCGGTCTATTAAGATCATTATGTAGCCTAGTTTAAGCACATTCTTAGTATACCGGTGATGTTTATATATAGGGTTCCCCGCAGCGTTCCCACCACATCCACGATATACTTTGAAATATACTTAAACTAGTTACATAACATCTTAATTTTCCTTAGCATCATCCTAAAGAATAACGTAATGTAAGTTTAATAAGAGCCACCGCAACTACACTTATGTATAGGCGGTTTTACCAGTTATAAATGGCTACAGTCAAACCTATACATCGGTTCCACACGGGAATTGATGGCTGTAAAGAAAACATTCCCAAAGTGTAAATAGTTTAATGTGACGTAGCAAGATCCATAAAGCGCATACGTATAGTTTATATGACGTAGCAAGATCCACAAAGCGCATACGTATAGATTACAACCAAACCAATCCTCAGGTCCCATTACTGGAATTAATGGTTGTAATGGATGCTCGGCAAAGAAGAACCACAAAGTAGACCCACAAAGAAGAACCACACCGCCGAAAGCATCCAAGATCAATAGCATTCACAAGTAATCATCATACGACACTTAGCATCAAGTATTACCACATAATAGAGTATAGCCACCAAGTAACATATAAGGTAGCAACATAGCATAGAGTTAAGAGTCATAATAGCATCATGCCTCAGACAATCAGGATCATCACGTAGCCCAGTTTAAACACATTCTTGGTATACCAAGGATGCTTATATATAGGGTTCCCCGCAGCGTTCCCACCACATCCGTGGTATACCTAGAACGATGCCTAAACCAGTTACGTGACATCCGTTTATCCTTAGCATAAGGTCAATATGATTGGAAATACCATGAAGGCTTTAAGTAGGACAGGACTTGAGTAAGTGTTGATAATATTTGATTGCCTTCAACAAGGACTTATAATGTTTGATTGCCTTCGACAAGGACTTACTAGAATTATGACCCTAGCACCCTAGGGTATAGAATAGAAACTTGTGATACTCATGATCGTTACCTCATGGTAAGATTAGCCAGACTTTTCATGCATGGTGAATTGCAATTACGTGTGCACCCGTAATGGTAATTTATCTTGCATGGTCACCCTAGCTCCACTTACCCCAAGTTAACATCATAGTATTATTTAGATTCATCAAGCACAAATAATGTAATGTCCTTATGTCCATGAGCCAGTATTCCAATAATAGCATGTAATAGCAAATAAGCATATAAGCATATTAAGTCTAATGATAACTGCATATCCGTCATACTTTCAGGATTTCAGTCATAACTATGATAGGGTCAGATTCAATATCCGAGATCGACGCTACGCGTGATCACCGAAGTTCCCTAATAATATGATGTTGTGCGCATACAAGCGTAAAGTTCTTAGTATAAAAGTATCCCATGGAGAAAGACTAAGAGTAATAATGTCTTCCCCGGGATGTTTAGATAACACGTGTACATGTATATAATCAGGTATGTAGGAACATACTTGTTGATTATTAGGTATATAGGAATATACCTGTATATCAAGTTCATAGATTTAATATATTTGACCCATTTGCCTTGTAGTTTTGTGTATTGACCATAGTTTATCACTCATCCCAGAAATCCCCAGGTAAGCATACCAGGTCTCGCAATGAGATATATGCGATATGCTTGCCTTAGCCCGAGGGCTTTTTGCCAGGAAATCCAGAATACAGGTGTCTATGTGTCACACAAATCATGAAAGACATTTAGGTAAAATCAAATGCACACAATCCCTAGCATGCATTCTATATGAAGGTTCTTAGGTTATAGTCTAGGTCGAATTCTCCACCTAAATCTCTATAACCAAGGCTCTGATACCAATCTGTCACACCCTCGCTTATAGCGGAAACACGAGGATGCGACGGACGGGATCGTCATAACACTTGGTATGTTTACAGAGACTTGATATATGCAAAATCCTCGTGTCATGACGTCGCCCGACACAATGGTGACTTGTGTCGTGGTTAGTCAGTTCCACGACTATCATAGTCTTATAAATTCTAAAATCCATATACACAGTGTTCAAATACAACAGCAAATGATAAACAATGCAAATGCAATCTATTGAAAGCCTGAGGGTCTCTGCTAAGGCATCTGCTATAGCTATCCTCTTTGATTATGATCACCTGAAAAGATATGCTCAAAAATGTCAACACATAATGTTGGTGAGTTCCGCAGGTTTAAATTGAAAACATGTAATTGATGCTGTATAGAATTTGATATGGAATCATACTGTAAGCAAAAACCACATAACATGTGTTTAAAGACAACCAAACCTAATGACGTTATGCATATAAATCTGTTGGAATATATTCACCCTTGGCCTGATTGCTGGCAGCTGTGTTGGTAACTCACAAGTTAACCAATCGTCGAAGGGTGGGGGTGTCAACCCAGTAGTACTACCAATACCTATCCGTTGGTTCCCAAACCCGGGAATTAATGGTTGTAAGAATCATAGAATAACACCATGTATGTATTAGAATATGAGAATAGTATCACGTCGATTCCAAGTATGAAAATTGTATGTAACATTTTACAGCATCGAAAACGGGTGAGCATACTTTTACCCCAAGTTTGAAAAACATTGAAACAATTATAAAAGCATAAAAAGGGGCCACGGAAACTCACCTTGAATTGATGTAATGTATATGAACAAGAACTTCAAAGAATTAAGCAATGCACGATTAAGCACGTTCACCACCTATTATTGATTGTAATTGAGTCTTTAATATGAATGAATATATTTGGTAAGGTTTGAGTTGATTTGGTTTAACACGTGTCACACACGCAATATGTTACAATGTTTTTATAGATTTCTATTTGTATTAATAAATAATTATCAATAAGTATTAAACTTATTAAATAATTATTTATATTTTGATTCCATTAAAAAGGTTTTCATATTTGTATTTAAATATAAAAATGACGTGGTTTAAATATATAATTTATAATTATCCAATAATATTTATAAATAAGGATAATCACATTTATAGTATTTTGATTAATAATAAGGTATTAATTTATACCTTTGGTTTAAATATATTTTACAAGAAATAACCCACAATTTTATTTGTAAATAGTTTGTGAATTTATAAAATATATTTAAAGATAATATAGCGTTTATCTTATAGAAATAATTATTATAATATTTATAAATAATATTTATATAATTTTCATGATTATTTCATAGTTAAACTTGATTTAGAATTTATTTTATAAAAATAAGTATTTTTAATATTTTTAAATAATATTTTATAAAAATCTATTAAAGTTTTTAAATAAAATAAATTTACAGAAAATTATTTTGTATTATAAAATAAGGAGAATATTTAGAATTTATTTTTATAATTTTTAGAAAATTTTCCATATTTTTAAAGTATTTGTAAAGCTTTAAAAAAAATAAAACAATAAAAAGGGGTAGCCCCGGGTCGAACCCGGGACCCCAAGCACCGCACACATAGCCCAAACCAGCGAGCCAAGGCTCTGAACCGCGATAAGACACGGATTAAATTGTATTTAAACACTGTTTTCAGAATTTCCCTAATTCGTATAAACCCTAGAAACCAAATCGTTCAAATTGATCACCCAAACGTTTATGATAGTGTATGGATTCATGGGGCTTTTGTTCCCCATGATAAATCGAGTATAAAGATGTGTTCAATTACCTGTTTATGTTTCGGATTATGGATGAACACTTCGAAGAACAACCGCGGCTAATTCGGATTCGAATGGTGATCTAACGTTGATGAAATTCAAATTGTTTGCACAGAAAGCTTCTAATGATATCAATGACCAAAAGCCCTATGTTATTTGTTAGTTACAAGGCTCGGAAGGTGACTGTTGATCGAGTTGCAGGTCGAAACAGAGATGAAATCGAATTGATTTGATTTTGTGTTATCTGATGAAATTGAATGTTGGATTCGATTTATAGGTGGATAAAGTCCGAGTGGGTCGATTTAATTTGATTATTATAGTGTCTAGTGCTCGGTAGTGGTTGAAATTTCGGCCGAGTGTGTCGAAGTGGGTTAGGTACTCGATTTAATCAAATTTCAGTGGGATATTAGTTCGGGTCATGTTCTAGAATCGTTCGAAACCGGTTTTGAGTTTTAAAATCGGGTATTTTGGATAGATTTGGCCTTGCCGGAGCTTGCCGGAGGTTGGCCGGACCGGTGGCCGGGAAAACGAAGGGTGGGGGCTGGGTTTTAGATAATTACACAAATGGTCCCTGAGGTTTTCAGTTATTATTATTTCATGTAAAAACTTTGTTTTAAAGTTTCAGATTTGGCAATTTAACCCCCTAAACTTCATTATTAATATTATTATTTATTATTATTATTATTATCATTATTATTATTATTAACATTATTATTATTATTGTTATTATTATTATTATTATTATTATTTTTATAATAATAATTATTATTATTATGGTTGAAATTCGTATAAAATTAACTTTTATTTTACGAAGATTACGGGATGTTACACAAATAATTTTTCCCTTTGCATTTCCTTGTACAAAAAGGCACAATTAGTATATTTTTTTTTCTCATTGAATCAAAATATAATTAATTATTTTATTTTATTTATTTTAGTTAATAACCCCCAAATACTAACTTGAAACCCTAGTCCTCGTTAAAACTTATTATTAAGCTCAAATCTTGTAAATATTTATATTTAGGTGTCTCGTGGCGGTTTACATTAGAACGAAGCCTACTAATATTCTTATTAATCATCGTTCTTATACTTGTTTTCAATATGATTTTCATTGCTCCATTTTATATTATTTCATATCGTTTTGGGGTGAAACATGTTACATTATTTAATTTACACTTGTAAACTTTTAAATCTTGTAAAGCACTTGTAATTCATACTCGTATTTGTCATGGTTATTTGTGTTATTGTAAGTCTTATATGAGATACATATTTTGTTTACAATCATTAACTATTACTAGCCTGACGACGTCTTAGATCTATAGGCCTGACAAGCCTATTTGGTGCTAAAGCCGATGTATTGCCGGCTCCTGATGACGTATGACTTGTTCATCATAACACTTAGCCAATCATATAAACTTGTAATTAAGTCAAGGTTTGATTGTAGCTATATGTGTTCTATAAACTTGCATAATTCATAATCATTGACATGAATTGCTACTTGTAAATCTTTTTATATATATGTATGTTTAACCCAGAGGAACTCACCAACTTTCAAAGTTAACCCTTTATTCTTTAACATGTTTCAGTTTGATACTTGAGGATCTCTTCGTGCTCATATACGACTTGGACCTAGTTTAACAAAATATTTTATTTGCTTTGATTAAATATGTTGTCACTACAAGGAAGAAGACCAATAGCAGCGACAATTTGTGAGCATTTTCGCTGCTATTAGTATTAGCGGCGACATGTCGCCGCTAAAGAGTCGCCGCTAATGATTCGTAACTAATGCATGCCATGTCGCCGCTGAAGAGTAGAATAGTCGCCGGTAAAAATGTCGCCGCTAATATACTTTGTTGCGGCGACAATGTCGCCGCTATATATGATACAAAATTTCCGAGGGAAGGACTTTTAGCGGCGACATTTGTCGCCGCTAATAGTCAATTTTTTATTTTAAATTTATTTTTTATTTTTTTAATTTCCATTTTTATAAACCGAATAAACCTGTGTAAAAACAAACCCAGATTTCCAGATTTCTCAAAAACACAAATAACATAAACATACAAATAGTATTAAGAAGTACAATACGAGGTTTAACTAAATATGCTAAATGCATATTGTTTAACTTCAAATGTCGTTAAAATAAACTTAAACTACTTAACCGCTATCCTATTCATCGTCCTTGTCCGAATCATCTTCATCAGCTTGTTGTGTGCCTTTTTGAGAAGCAATAAGTTGCATAATTTGCGACATAAAGTTTGCATTTTGAAACAGACTTGCGATTTGAGCCTACAAAACAAAACATACATTATAAATTGTTGTATTTTAGCAAAGTATAAATTATAAGATCACATATTCAACTTTAAGTATATAATGTGTTTTTCTATCATTTTGATCCATTTCAAACAAAATGTACATAATTCAAATAAAATTTAACTATTTTGACCCGTTTAAGATAAACCAACAATGATACAGTTAACACCTTCAAGTTTAAGCAGATAAAGTTTATTTTTACTCATTTTGACTCGTTTTAACTCAAATTAGCGTGGTTTTTACTATATCAAGTGTATTTGTATCATTTTGATCCATTTCAACCAAAATATACATAATTCAACTTAAATTTACCTATTTTGATCCGTTTAAGATAAACCAACAATGATACACTTAATACTTTCAAGTTTAAGCAGTTAAAGTTTATTTTTACCCATTTTGACCCGTTTTAACTCAAATTAGCATGGTTTTAACTATATCAAGTGTGTTTGTATTATTTTGACCCATTTCAACCCAAATGTACATAATTCAACTTAAATTTACCCATTTTGACCCGTTTAAGATAAACCAACAATGATACAATTAACACTTTCAAGTTTAAGCAGATAAAACTTATATAACTTTAATAACTCTGAAAGTGTCTGAGGTGTTTGTTCCTGCTCATGGATCAACGAAGTCGACCCTGCAGATGAAGAAGGTTTACATCCAATCCCTCTAATATGTCCGTGGCGTTCTCCCAACACCGACTCAAAAACTTCGACCTCGTTCAGTGATGAACAATTTTCTTCGTTTTGGGATTGACTTAGCTCATCAAACCGTCCTTTGAGTTGATTCTATATTAATTAACAAAAAATGATTATATATATATATACACACACAAAGGCTCCATCTTTAATATTTTAAACCCATACTTTATATAAAACTTACATATTATTGCTCAGCTATCTCCGTATCAAAGGTCTCATCTTTACTTGTATAAGCATTCTGAAATACCTCAAGTCTGCTCTTATTCTGATTAATATTTGAAAATATATCATATATTAAATAAATACTTGTATACAATACATGTAACATCCTAAAATTTTTGTTAATTAAAAGTTAACCTTGTTAATTTCCTTTAAGGGCCATTATTATCAATTATGTAAATCATGGGATATTTGTGCTTATCTTTTAAGTTGGATTTGTGTTTTATTAGACTATGTATTGGATAATTATAATAATAATTATAAATAATGCCAAGGTTAATAATTATAATAATAATAACAATGGTTAAATAATAAAGATAATAATTATAATTATGTTAATACTATGATGTTGCCTCTATTAATAACAATAATAACTAGAATTGTAATAATAATAATATTAACAATAACAATAATGGTAATAATAATAATGATAATAATATCAATAATAATAACCAAAATAAATAGTAATAATAATAATAGTGTTAATAATAATAATAATAATTTCTAAAAGTTTTTTTACTTAATAATGTTTAAAACTTGAAGTTAAAAAGTTAAGGGGGCCATAATGTCAATTTATAAACTTAAATGAGAAGTTGGTACATAAAATGATAAAAATGAAACCACAGGGACTAAGGATGTAAATTTCGAAATATACCCAAACCCCCGCCCGCAACACCCCGTTTTTCCGGCCTGTTTCCCGGCCAATTTCCGGCGACTCTCCGGCGAGTCTAGAACACCGAAACTAATCAAATTCGTAACCCAAAACCGATCCGAATCGTTTTGTATACGTAATTCGAACTTAATCACGCACTTTAATCATGATTAAACATCGGTTACGAACCTAATCGGGTGTATAACCGTAGCATCATAAAAACCCATAGACGTTGGGCATTAAATCTCAATAAAAATCTAATTAATCGAACGTGAACGATCATATACCTATTCCTAATCGAACTCAGCTCTCAATTTCACCTGAAACCTACACAACACACCTGTTCAATCTCTCCTTTAACCGCAGCATACTCAACACTCGAACACCACCCTCCGGGCCTTCTAACTTGCAATTAACAGAGGGCTTTCAATCATTAGCATCATTGGAAACTTCCTGTGCAACGAATTTGTTTAACATCATCGTTTGAATATCGAACCAGTCGTACGTGTGTCGCGGCCTTAGCATCATCTGTTCATCATCAGTTCATCTTCGAATCGGGTAATTGAACACATGGTTGTGCTCGAAATAGAGTGGGGAATGAAAGCCCCATGATTAACTCGAGCATTAACATCGAATCGATCTTCAATTTTGGATTTGAACAAACTAGGGTTCTTAAGTTTGGGGGAAACTTCTTGGTTTGGGTTTAAAAGGAATTCGAACCGAAGTAGACCGCGGCCGCGGCCCTGGTCTACTGGTTCCACGCTCAAATGACCAACTTGAGGTCCCGGGTTCGAACCCGGGCACCCTCAACCTATTTTTTTGGCTTTTTCAGCCTTTAAAAAAATATATAGAAAAATCTCTAAAAATTATAAAAAAAATGTTTTATAAACTTAGTTCATTTTTAAAGCTACCTAATTATTTTCTATAAATTTATTCTTAAAATATTTTAATGTTTTATAAATTAATTGTTTTTTTTACAAATGTTATAGTTAGATTATTTTGTAAAAATAAACTTTAAATAATAGTTTAAACTATTAAACTATTATTGTAGAAAAAGTCACCATTAAATTATTAATCATGAGTATTTTAAATAATTACAAAAGTTTATTTAGACTTTAACAATAATTACAAATAATTTTTTTTCTTTTATTTTTTTAAAATTTAATACTTAAGTAATACATATATTTTTTCTTCTAAAATTTATGTGTTTGTTACAATTTAAATACTTAATATACTTATGAGAAACCCCAAAATTCTACCTAAAACCCTAATTCTCCTTAAAACGTTAAACTTATTATTAATTAAACTTAAATGTTGTAAATCTATACATATTTAGGTATTTTGTGAAGGAGTGCCTTAGAACGACGTATATTGACCTTATTAATCATCATAATATACTTATTTTGTCAAGTGAGTTTCCTTGCCCCTTTTTTTATTTTTCACACTATTTTGGGGTGAAACATGATACTTATACATCATACACTTATAAACATTTGAGACTTGTAAAGCACTTGCAATTCATCTTTATATTTTGTCATGGTTATTTGTGTATTGTAAGTGATTATATGAGATACATAGTTTGTTTACAATCATTAACTATTGCTAGACTGGTGACGTCTTAGATCTTTGGGCCTGACAAGCCTATTTGGTGCTAAAGCCGAGGTATTGCCGGCTCCTGATGACGTATGCTTGTTCATCATGGGAACCAAATACACTTAGTCAATCTTATATACTTGTAATCAAGTCGAGGTTTGGTTGTAACGATATGTGTTCTATAACCTTACTAGCTTATAACCTATGACATGAATTGCTACTTGTAAACTTGTCATACTATGTATGAAAACCTTGAAAACTCACCAACTATTTTTAGTTGATCCTTTTATTTTTATCATGTTTCAGGTCATTCAAGTTTAAAGTGAACTTTTGAAGCTTGCATAATCTAGGACTTGGACCTAGTTAATGAAATAAAAAGATTATATTTTGTCATGTTATGTTTGAACTTATTTCATGTTTGAAACTTATGCTTGTAATGTTACCTTTGAAACTTATGAATAATATATTTGGATTTAATAATAACGTTATGTGGCTGTGAACGATCTTAACTCTCACATCTTGACGATTCCGCCGTCAAGGTTGGGGTGTGACAATACACATACAAATAATTAAAGCATTACCTTCTTGTAACAATAACTACTATACGAGGCAGTCCCCCCATGATTAGTGTATTGTTGTTGTTGTCGGTTTGCTTTGTTTGATGATGAGGCTTTTTTATGTCCGTCACTTAAGAAAAAATCAATTGTTTTCCTCCAATTTTCATGATTCATTCCCTTGAAGGGTTGAGCCTTGCTTGTTCCATATCTTCACGCTCAAAGTGTCTTTTTGCAATATTTTTTCGATCTCTGAATTGTTTGAGATATACAGAACGAATGCCACCCTCAATCTGAGCGCGCTCATGATCTCGCAAAATCTCATTAAAATCAAAGCGTCGCTACATTTAAGTTAAAACAAAATAAAGTTAGTTAAATAAATACCGAAAAATAAACATAGAACATATAAAAGTTACCGCCATATGCTCCTCCAACGCATTCTTCTGAGCATCAGAACAATCAGTCCATGAACGTACATTAAAGGGATAATTGGCCTGCATGTATATCCCAACCTCATGAACAAACATATCGTTGAGTTCACTGACTGGGATATACGTGGAAGCTCTATCAAAAGGAAGAGATAAAAGTCCCCCTTTTTTTCTAACTCATGCTGTAACTTTTTGTTTTTTGCCTTCCCACTTTTTTTCCGGGAAGGCAAACCTGTATTTATAATAAAAAAACTCATACTTACAATATATATAATAATAAATAAATAAACATGAAAATATAATACTTACCATCCAACTAATGGCCTCCGGGCCCGCTAAAAGGAGGAAGCGGTGGATCCCCCGTGCCATCACCTCCATGGCTCATTACATCAACCATGAGATGTACCAAAACAATCCAAAAAGATATCATGTCTGTAAAAATTATAAGATATACAACATAAAAATTAAAACAAGAATAAAGCTTTCAACTACAACAGGATATCATGTTTACAAAGTTTTAGATTAAATATATACTTAATCGGAGTCTCCCTCATATACTTCAGTCTTGTTGTCAGACCTCTCAGTGTCATAATCAAAATCCTCTTCATCATAATCACCCTCGTCCTCAGACATCACATTAGCAGTAACATTTGGTGGATTAACTTCACTTGCAGTTTCGCCATCGATGACATAAGTAGGAATATTTTGAAAGTATTGGGTGAATTCAATGAAAAGAACATTATTAGATGAAGAATGATTATGAACGACGTCAAGATCTTCTGTTAAGTCATTATCAACATTTTGAATGTTCTCCACAAGGCCATCATTAGATGGCGGTCGATCCCAAATTTTACGATGATTAACATTCTCGATAACCCAACGGTGATTATTGTTTTGGTTTCTCCGAGAAGGTTCTCGGATGTAAAACACTTGTTTAGCTTGGGAAGCAAATATGAGTTGATCGTCTTTGTCCCATTCGCGTTCGGTATTGATACTGGTGATATCATTGTTGTATGAAACACCCCTTCGAGTATCAAACCATTTGCAATGAAATAAGACTATGGAATACCCATTTGCATAACACAACTCAATAATCTCTTCAACTTGGCCATAATATTTCTCACCATTCTCACCCTCCACTAAAACACTGGAGTTTTGTGTTGTGCGTTGCGCGTCACGTGCAAGTATCATAAACCAAACATCGTTGACTATGCAAGCAGTGTAATTATAGGCTTTTACGTCCGCTCCCATTAAAAGAGCATACAACTCTGAGTGAAAATCTGGAGAATTTTGTATTTTAATCGAATAAACCTAAGAAAATAATTTGTTATATATAAATTACCTAACAAATATAGATTTGAATTTATTTTGGAAACCTAAGAGAATTTTATACACGGATTACCTTCTCCAGAAACCATGATGGAAATTTGGTTATGACATCATCATGTGAGCGTTTAGATTTGAAATCGCTATATTTTTGACAAAAATATATAACAAGTGAGAAATAAAATATATTTAACTAATGTTAAAAACTTAAAGATATAAACTCTTACTTCATATAGTCTCTAACTTCTTGACAACTATCGAGGACAAACCATTCTAGCTTAAGTTTTTTGCTTGGAGAAAGATATTTTATATTTTTTGAGCTAGACGGACGACATTTTGACTCAAATGCATATATCTTTCTTTTTTCAATAATAATATCCTCATTTCAATCAGGGCGATTGAACTGAGTCTCAACATCTCGAAGGTACCTCGAACAAAATGATAAAACTTCTTCAGCAACATAACATTCAGCTATACAACCTTCTGGCCTTGCCTTGTTTCTAACATATTTTTTTTAGTTTTTTCATATACCTTTCAAACGGATACATCCATCTCATACACACTGGACCACCATAAATCGCTTCATCAGGTTAATGCAAAACTAAATGAACCATAATGTCAAAAAACGTTGGAGGATAGATCAATTCTAACTTGTACAATATTATAAGAATGGCCTCCTTAGCTTTCTTCATATCGTCTATTAGTAATGTTCTAGAGCAAAGTTGCTTAAAAAATGTACATAGATAAACTTTGCATGAGAATATGGTAGTCATGAGATTTCAACCCAGTAATGTTAGTATTGTTATCTATCACTCTATTGTTTATATTAGATCCGAACCCATCAGGCAGTTTTACATTTTTCATAAACTCATAAAATAACTTTCGATCACTGGTCCTCAATGAGTATTTTGGGCGGGGGCTATACCACTTGCCATTTTTTTCTCTAACCATTGTCTACTCTGAATATTTAGATTTTTCAAGCAACCCGTGCGTTTGGTGTATCTTTGCTCTTTTCATTCATTAAAAGAGTATCTAGCAAACTATCACACACATTTTTCCCCTATATGCATCACATCTAAGTTGTGTTTTAGATGTAGAGAAGACCAGTACTCAAATTCAAAAAATACGCTTCGTTTGGACCAATTTAACTCATACTCCTCCCGCTTTGATTTAACACCTCCAAAATCAAGATGCTTACCCGGTAAACGGTGGCGGAGCCAACTAAGTTGAGTTTCTATGTCAGTATCACTAAATTGTTTCGGAGGGGCTCTTATCTCGGGTTCCCCACTGAAGTCCAAACTTTTTCTCCATTCATGGTTTCCATCTAAAAATCGATGGTGACCAACATAAACGACTTTATTTGTGACACGCATTAAAGGAGTGTCTTCGTTACAAGTCGGGCATGCTTTGTAGCCCTGCCCGCTCCAACCTGATAGACTACTACGAGCCAGAAAGTCGTTTATAGTCCATAATAAAGCTGCCCTCATTGTGAAAAATGTGTTTGTCGCCATGTCTTTAGTACGTACGCCCGACACCCACAACTGCTAAAGCTCATCCACCAATGGCCTAAGAAAAACATCCATGTCCTTCCCCATGGATTTAGGACCAGGAATCAACAATGACAACATGAATGAGGACTCCTTCATGCATAGCCATGGAGGAAGATTGTATGTAGTGAGTATAACAGGCCACGTGCTATAAGCCAAACTCATGTTACCAAATGGATTGAAACCGTCAGCTGCAAGTCCTAGGCGGACGTTTCGGGGTTCTCTCGAAAAGGTAGGGTACTTTATATCAAAATCTTTCCATGAAGAACCATCAATAGGATGACGCGTCATACCATCTTCTAATCGTCCGGTATTATGCCAAATCATATCTTTTGCAGTGTGTCTTGAAGAATACAAACGTCGTAGTCTGGGGGTTAAAGGAAACCATCGTAACACCTTGTGAGGTAACTTCTTACCCTTTGTATTTGTATCGATCCACCGACTCTCGTTACAAACTGGACAATTTTCTAACAATAGGTTTTCTGCCCAGAATAGAGCACAATCATATTTGCACATGCGTATCGACTCATATCCTAAACCAATATTCTTTAATGTCATCTTGGCTACATAATGAGAAGAGGGAATTTTGTTACCTTCGGGATGTGAAGACTGTAACAACTCAAGGAGCTCATCAAATGAGCTATTGGTCCATTTATTTTTCACCTTAATATTCATAAGCTTTGCTAAAAAGTCAAGGAAAAAAACTTAGTATAACCAGGATATAATTCTGATTGAACTTCCTGTAACAAATCTTCAAAATCATCACGGGCACCGCTACTTTCTTCCATAATGTCTTCGATAACGTCAGCCATTTCGTTTGTTGGCTCAACACCATCTACAACTACAACTTCAGGAATTAAACTTTCACCATGATAGATCCAATCCTTGTACGTCCGACATATGTCCCATATTTCTAAATGATATTTCATTTTAACCCATCCTAATAATTGAGTATTCTGACATTTTCTACACAAACATCTAATTAGGCCATATTTGTCGCTATGTTTTTCACTCATATCGATAAAAGAGCTGAGTCCTTGCTGATACTCGGGTGATCTACGATTCGGATTAAGAATCCAACTTTTATCGACAGACATGATTACAGCACTGCAATATAATTTAGGATTTAAGTGGAGGAATATAATACTTGTGATTAGAATGAGATCACGAAATATAAAAGCTAATAATGACAAAATTAAATAACAAAACGAACAACAATTTTGTTTTTTATCATAATGAACATCAATTATATATACACCAATTTCTAATAATGAACATCAACTAATTGTCAATTTCTAATACAAGTTTTTTATACTTTTAATTAATTATAACCAACTAAATAACAAAATACTAAAATCTATATAGTTCAAATATTAAGCAAAATAACACTCTAAAAAACAAAAATAACACTAATCAAACATATAATTTTAACAACTAATAAAATACTAATTATAACCAACCCAAATCCTAATTATAACCAACTAACACTCTATAAAACAAAAATAACACTACAAAATAACACTCTATAAAACAAAAATAACACTAACAAAATACTAATTATAACCAACCCAAATCCAAAATAACACTAATCAAATAAATAATTTTAACAACTAAGTACAATCTAAAGCATTTAAGTCTATAAAACAAAAAAATTTTAAAAGAAGAAAAAAATACCGAATCTAGAAAATGCAGCAGTGACGGAGGTGGGTGACATGGTGCGGGCGGTGGGTGGTGGCTGGTCGGATGGTGGTGGCCGCGGGTGGTGGGTGGTGGCTGCTCAGCTGCGGCGGCGGGGGGGGGGGGGGAGATCGGGAAGAGAAGGCGGATGGTGGTGGCCGCGGGTGGTGGGGTCGGATGGTGGGGGCTGCGGCGAAGGCGGAGGCGTCGGCGGTGGTGGGTTGTCGCCGGGGAGAAGGCGTCGGGCAGTGGGTGGCCGGGTGTAGCTTTGTGGTGGGAAAGTGAAGAAGGCTGAAGAGAAAACCGCGTATATCATTTACTCATTAGCGGCGACGTGTCGTCGCTAAAGGCGTCGCCGCTAATGATAACAGTACGATTTAACATGAGCCGTCAGATCTAATTCGTTATGGACGGTTAGATGTGGCTCATTTACTGAACAGCGGATCGCCAATCTTTAGCGGCGACTTGTCGCCGCTAAAGTTGTCGCCGCTAAAGTTGTCGCCGCTAATAGGTGTCACCGCTAAAACACGTGTCGCCGCTAATTACGTCGCCGCTATTACGCGCGTTTCTTGTAGTGTGTATTGTAATGATTTATTGTCTTGTATTGTTCTATGAAAATTGATAATTAATATTATTCCAACTTATTTAGTTCCATGTGGTATGAACAATCGTTTCATATTCGTCCGCCCCGATGATTCCGCCGTCGGTCAGGGTGTGACAATAGGAGTGCGTAAAGAAGGAAAAGTTCTAAAAATTGAATATTTCATTTTCTTTGTCGACATAATTTCCGTCCAGTTTATTACACATGTCATCAAGGCCAAAACTTCACGTCAAAGACAAATTTAAGTTATCCGGGATCATGAAATATCAAACAAGCGTATTCTAAAAGATTTTTTTGGTGAAAAGTCAAAGTGCGACGATAATATATTGCATTTGGTTTCTGTGAACCGATTACTATTTATACGGACAACCACTAGAAAGCTGCATACTTTCCGACGACAATGATTTTGTCGGACACAAGTTTGCTTCAAATAAACAATAACCCTAATATTCGTTGAAAAATTGAAACTAGAATTGTTTGTCTTTAAGATGCCAAAGCCTCACCTAGTTAGAGCATCTAGGTGAACGCCTCTTACCGATTAAATGAGGTTATGTAATCACTACATATGAAAAGTTTTGTAAGTAATGAACGTTTATCGTTAATTTCACATGTACATACTGTTTAAATAAGTTCAGAACTTTAATATATTGAACTTAAATTCAGAGTTAAGCCAATACATACACTTTTTCATACAAAATTAAAATACGTTAGTTCTACTTATAATATTATCATATTATATTATTCTTTGCCTATTAAAGTTACTGCTAAATTATTACTTCAATTCACAAAAACCTTGTACATCAATTATAAATAATCTGTTCACACCATCTAACAAAGCAAACCCCATGTACAAAATGTTCACTCAACTACAAAAGTCAAAAACCAACGATCAACAATTCAACATATACACAAACTAGAAAAACATGCAAAAAGATGTTCCTTGTGGTAAAAATAAACCAGCAAATCAACCTGCATTAACATCAAAACTGTCTGGTTTCCAGTTGTTAAAGATTGCTGCCAACACTGAGAGCGATAACACGAAGATTGCTCTAACCACAAGCATTCTTTTACTTCGCGTTTCTGGTTCTTCTAGTTCTGTATCATCCAAACTCGGGTCAGAATCAGTTATTGACGACTCTGGTTCAGGGTCATGTATAGAATTATCATTCATAACTTGTATTTCTTCATCCTGTATAAAACAAATTATGCAATAATTAGATATAGAACATGATCGAAATCATAATCACTAGAACTATGAACAAGCACCTGCCTTTATGAATTCTGATGTCGATTTTGTTAGGTTCGATGTTGCATCTTGACTGTAAAATATTGAGCTTTTCTCTTGAATGCCTCCTTTTGGATACATATTATTGAACTTTTGTAGTGTTTCTATCAATATCCTTTTCTCTTCTGTTTGAGCATGTAACTGCATATCATTTACTGTTTATATTAGAGGTGATAACATATTATTGAAAATGTTTCATACAGCTGAAGTGTACCTGTTTTGTTATACGTTCGCGTTCTATGGCAAGTTGCATGACTGTATCCATAATAAGCTTAGTCTTAGCACTAATATCTTTCGTTCTAGCCGTTTTTTCAAGATTAGCATTACTCAACGAGGTCTCGAGTGATTCAACTTCAGCTCTCAGAAACTCAATCTCTTTAGTCAACTCCGAGTTAGTATCAGTCAACAGCAAACACTGTTCTTCAGCATTTTCAGCCTTCATTTCAGCTATCGAAACCTTTTGCTTCAATTCATCTATTAAAGTCTCCATATCCCAAATTGCAGTGTACAGCATGTTCTGCTGTTCTTGACCAGCTTCAGAGGACGCCTTCGCATGCTGCACTTGAATCTCTAATTCTCTCGATTGCTTCTCAAGTAAACTCATCTTCTTAGAACTGCTTTCATGGCTTCCTTTAAGAAATACTAACTCTTCATTCAACTCGATGTTTGAATCAGTTAATTGTGCTACCTTCCCCTCGGCTGTTTCAGCCCTATTTTCTGCTGTGTAAACATCTTCTTTTAATGATTCTATCATGTTTTCCATTTCTCTAACACGATCTTGTAATAATTCGTTTGATCCATTAGCCTTCTGTAAGTTAGATTGTGATTCGTTGACCTTTTCATCCAGTGATTTGACCTTTTCCCGCAAAACTGACACTTCAAGATTATCTGCAACAAGCTGTGTGATTCTGGTATTGAGTTTTTCTATAGAAGCGTCTTTTGAACTCAACAACTTGATGCAGTTTTCGAGTTTTGATCTAAACCCGTTTTCTCTTTGATTAAAACCATTGAGATTAAATTGAACAAGTTGATGTTGAGCTATGAGGTCTCTTGAAACACCCATGAGAACAACAGCAGCGTTTTCTGCTTCCAAAAACCGACCCCAAACAACCTCTGCAGCTTCTTCCATAATGAATGCTACTTGTTCGGTTAACCTTAATTTTAGTCTTAAATCTTCTTCATCTTGTTTTGATTCTGTTAGTTTTTTCTCGAGATCAAGCTCTCTCGATAAAGATTTCTCCAGCATCCTAAGAACATGTACTTTATTTAATGTTTGTAGCCTTGGCTTTACTTCCATGTTTGAAACTTGAAAATCTTCTGATAAAACTTTATATTTCCATGTAAACAAACAAAAAGGAAAATTTTAATTCATATTCACAATGAACAAAGAAACAGCATATTGTACAAGTATATTCTGTTTAGGGTGATCAACCATTATTTTCACACGCAAAAAGCTCAAACTTTCAGAAAGACATGTCATTAAAGTCAACAGCCGCGACCTCATCAATTTGACCGGTACCTGATCAACTTAAAAAACATTCCTGAAAGCTTGAAGCTTATCAGAATTTTAAAAGCTTGAGACTTGTCAGTGGAATAAAGTTGTTCACCCAAAACAGAATCAGATTATTAAGACTTTTGTTCATTACTTCTTTTAAATCAATCTGTCTGCAAAGAAACTAGAAAGTAACAAGTTTTAAGTTTTTACAAAATTTAGTTCCTTCGATAATTCAAGAAGAAACTGATGCAGCATTTGATTCATGGTGAATGCTACAAAAGATAAGCGGATGATGTCATCTATATATCTTTAAGGTCTACAACTAATGACTTGTATGACCACAGAAGTCACAGTTTGCAACTTTAAAAACATGGGGAATGAAAAGATGAAATCACAATGACTTACATTCATTGTGATTAAAAGCTAATGATGTCATTTGAAGTTTGGCCAACTTTAGTTTCATCTCAAGAACATGTTCTTGTGATTTCTTTAAGGAATCCTCAGAGTCACACAATTTCCCTTCAACAACTGCAAATAGTTCTCCAAAATGTTTACATGAAGACAATCTTTGATGGGCATCAACAAGGTCAACTCGAATAGAATCCATTGATCCATCAATTTCTTTGACCTCAGAATCCAAGAAACTAAATAAGAGATCAATTTTCAGCGACTTGACTACAAATTCCTCTGACACATCATCAGCATCCATTGCTTCAAATTCATTTTCCCATGATAAAACATACAACAAAAGACTTTCCAAATTTAGTAACTTCTCTGATGCGTACGCCAACTCTAAGTCAACTTTAGTCAAAATCTCCATGGAGATTCCAATTTCTCCTATGTCCTTAGCATCCGAAGTGGCACCCTCATGAAACCGTACTAACTCTGGGTTAACGACATTATTGTTATCTGTTGAAATAGAATCCATTTTTTCTGTCTTCTCCACCTTTCTGTAGTTTCAATAGAATACCTGTAGAACAAAACAGTAACTAAACAAATGATCACACAACAGAGCATCAGTGAGGCATTATAAATGATGTTGGTACAGCTTACTATAGTTTGATCTTTGAAATCAAATCAAATTCTCTAAGATCAGCATACTTTTAACTGGAAAATGTACATGAATTCATCATTACAATTTTTTTTTCCTTTTTTACTGATTGTTGTAAGACACCATAAACATACTGCACACTAACAGATAATCTCTGAAATTCAGAAACTTATTTTTAACCATGAGAACCCATCAGCAGAAAACTCAATCAGGTGCTACTAACTAACGGAATTAGGCAAAACACAGCTCGTGCCAGACTTCGAAAGAAAGATCTTTATAGTTGGCTACAATAGTAGCAACAGTCATCTTCTTTTCTTGAAGAAAAACAGAACTTGCCCTTTGTTAAATTCCCCAATTGGAGTAGAAAAACTGAATTTTGTTGGTCAATACTCAATTCAAAACACAAAAGATTGAATTTTCAATACCAAAATGGGCACATGGTATGAAAATGTATCCTAATTTAGCCGACAAGATAAAGAATCAAACAAAGAAGTTCAACAGTTCCCCCAATTTTCAACCTTTACACGTTTAATCACCAAATTAACTCTAAAACTTCAACTACATCAGACAAACGAGTCAAATCAACTATAAAATCTCAATCATCACACAACAATTGAGTCTAAAACAACCAAAACAAACCGAACAGAGTGATGAACACATGTAGAGACAGACAGACACCCACCTGCAGAATTCAGAAACTGGAGTCGGGTCGGGTCGAATTCCGAACGGATATCTTGAAATTACGAATCCCAATCAAATCAAACAGGGTCTGGTGTTTACCTTTAAGGGGATCTCCGCCGTATGATCATAAATCAAGATTTCTTGATTGTAAAATGCTAACGTGCGCACTGGGAACTCGTGAATGGTTTTAAGAGTAAATACTAAATATTAATAAAATGGTCAACTTTGCAAAGGTTGGAGGAGCGGTGGTGGCTGTGGACTAGGGTCGTCTTGATGTGGGCTCCACTTAGTTTTCTAGCCAATCATAGGTTGCCACGTCATCATCATATCATTAGCAATTTAGCACTTTAAACCGAAAGTAACGTATGCCCAATTTGGTACAACCAATATTCAATCGACGGATGGTATCAACTATTGCATTCAAGTAGGGCCGCACAAAATCGGCTTTTGTGTCGGACCGAACCGGTTTTAAAGCCGGTTCTTATTAAGTCAAAGATAGTAAAAATTGCATCAACAAAAACTGTTTTGGATTAGAAACCGGTATATAAATGGACAAGAATTGGATTTAGTTTGAAACCGGTTTAACGGATAAATTCTCAAACTGATGACAAATTGACGGACCAGGTAAAATTGGAATGGGGTTTACCCAAACCAGCTTACTAGTAGGTTAGTAATCGGATTAGGTAGCTGGTACCAACCATTTTGAATGTGCACCTTATCATTGGAATTATTATTAATCTTTTTGTAGAAATTTTAATAAAAGATACATAAATATGATTACAATTGGTTATTAATTAAAACATATTTTTTTTTAAAGATGAATTTCATTCCATACCAATACCAAGTTAGTTGTTGTTAGTGGTATTAATTAAAATATATTAATACCAGTAATTAAATCTAAGCTAATTCTCCTATATATTAATTTCCAAATGAAAGGAACGTGATTGAGAAAGTTGTATGCTACTTTTAGACGATTAGGAACCAAGTATTTTTAAAATGCAAGTGCATCTATTTTTAAATAGTGTTATTATTATCGAAAGGCTTACATACTTTTAAACTAAATATGATGATAACTCCAACCATTTTTGTAAGTTGATAAAGTCTCTAACTTTGTTTTTATTCAATCTTATAAAAAAGTATATAAATAGGTTAAATGTTCAATCTGTTTGTTTTATCGGTTCAATCTTGAATGAATTTACTATACATACGTATATTAAGAAGAAAAATATAGTTTACAATTTTGTTAATGTAAAATTTTTATAAAACTAATTTGAAGTAAGAGAAAAATTTGTATAATTTCCTATTTGTTTTACAAATTTTAATGTAATACCCAACTTAAAAAGTCACACATATTAATTTTTTTTGGACAAAAACAAAAGAAGATTCATTAATAATACCACTAGTTGCTATCATGAACTACACATCCGAAATTACAATAAAATATTTGCTAACATGCAAGCCCCATGCACCAACTTTTACACAAAAAATAAAATAAAATAAATAAAATAACCAGAAAGAAGGAGTTACCCGATTTTATGGAAGGGAATAGTTCTATTATAAAACAATCTTTTTTCTTAAGTACAAACAAATTTCGTCTATCTTGAAATTCAAAAATAAGTACAAACAAATTTCGTCTACTTAAACAATCTATATCTGTAGATTATATTGCATACATGTGTGCAGGTAATTAACATTTAAAAGTTAAAAGAAACATATGAATAAATTATTTTACTGCTTTTCATTTACATAACATACAAATTTATATGTAAAATGGTTTAAAAGAATTGATTCATTAATAAAAAAAAATGATAGGCTTTAAGTTTTTTCTCTTTGTTCTTGTAACAATTTTTAAAATTTGGAAATGAACTACCCATCAAGCCACAAGTGATATTAATTGAGCTTAATTATTAGCTAAAACATAGAAAATTAACATCCACCAAACTTCATACTTTAAAGTGATATTCCATGATGATGGTTAATTATTTACGCTTTTTGCCATAGTACTTCAGACAAATTTTAGTGCAAGGGCCAGTTACATTCAAGGTTTCTTTATTTTTATTTTGCGCTAGGTACCACAATATATGAGCCTATCTAAGGGTCGTCATGATATAACTGTACTGTTGTTAGTTGATTTTCAATGGCTGCCGTTTATGGTTAGTGGCCGCAACCGAATACCGATTCTGAGCCCGAGTGTAATGATTATTATGTTCCAAGTCGTTTAAGTTTGTCCATCACGCATGCTACGCGCGGCGTTGGAACATACTAAGCTAGTTTCCTTAATTTGCAGTTGTTTCTCAATAGTTGATGGGATTTTTAAAATATTTTTGTCACGACACTCGTATAAAACAACCAATTTTTTTGTCAATCATCAGATAAAAAATTACAAATGTGACATCAACTAGTGACTGCAATGGTAGTATATTGTAATTTATTGTAAATTTCCATCCACCTGCCTAGCTCGTAACTTGTTCGTAATTCATTTGGAACAAATTAATAGAAACTCAAATGAAATTATCTTAATCTAATTGGCTTGCATAAATTTCAGACTGAATTCAAGCTGATATGAGTTTTTTTGTTAGTCCGTTCTAGTAAAATGTGCGTTTAAGAAAACGAAACTATAAGAGTCCGCATAAAAAAGTAACCCTTCATGAGTGAGCCTAACTTATAGTGTCTTTATTTATTTTTCTTTGTAACTACGATCATTATTAGGAGTTAAACGTTTAAGCTTTGCCTTAATTCTAGTCGCTATTGTCATGACTCTCTTTGTACTACTCGCTAGCATCACGCTTTATGAACCATCTGCAATTGCTATTGTATCCCCACCTAAAATTTTGTAACGTTCTTTAATTCACTAATCCACTAAATTTTGGAACAAACTCCTTGATTCTTCTTACTTTAATTATGATTTGTAGAACTTGATTGTGACTTGTTGATATTTAAAATGACAAATTAATGCTTTCATTATTGAAGAGGGAAACAAATATCCTTCGAATCTAATGTAACCTATGATGCAATACATACTGTATTAAAAAAAAGTCATCTTGTCATGTTACAAGTTGACTCGAGTTGTAAATGAGCCAAGTGCAAACTTAATTTTTTATTATAATATAAGTCTAGTTGACTCATACAGTTTTGAGCAGTCAATCCTAACTTAGTTTGGCTTGCTAGTTGCACACCATGCAGGTAGCAAACAGGATCCCATGTCACCACATAAAAGGCACAAGCTAAAATGTTGTGTTTAACAAAATTCATGATCTGTTCAACATGGAACAAAGAAACAAAGTTGCTTCGTACTAAAAACCCTAATCGATACTGACCATAAGTTAAACAATCTTGTTAGTAACTATTTCAAATTAGAAAATAGAGTTAAGTCAGTTTTGCTGATTGAGGATTAAAAAAATAGTTATTTTTTTAAAAATTAAAAACATCAATGTACCTTTAAAAGTTTCATAAATTGCTTTAATTTCAATCAAAAAATTTATTAGTTGTTTCAATTTGAGTCTAAATTAATGAAACTTTTGGATTAAAACTGAAATAATTTATGAAACTTTTAAAGGTAAATCAATCAGTAGATGTGGCGCCACTACCGTCAGAAACACTTTCAGAGACGTCAGTGATCAACAATTTTTAGCCCAACTAGTGCTACGGGCGCCACTGACGCCAGTGGTGCATGGCGCTGCATTTGACGGGTTTTGTCCTAATATGAGGAGCTTTAAAGAGATGTTAACCCTAGAACAAAAGATATCTTCTACCACAACAATCTTGGACTAAAAGTAGCCATTTTCTATCATCTCAAAGGCCTTCCAATATCAAGATCATCCGAATCCACATGCTCAATTCCATATGCTTCGAAGAATCAATGATAAGGCAAGGCTAATCCGTTCGTGATCCACTTCTGGTGATAGGTTTATGCAAGTAATTATTTTTCTTGGTTTGTAATATAGTTTTGGGATTGAATCTTAAACTCTTTAAGTTCTATTGGATTTAATTTATGAGTTGATTATTTAAACAATCTGATTGTGTTTAGACCTAATTTAGTTTCATATACCTTTGATTTCTTTAAATTATTATGTGTTTGATTTTTAGAATTAAGATTACATAAGCTGAATTGGTGATTGTATGAATGAAGTATATTAAACTTTGATCTATAATCATCACTTAGATCTTATCATGTATATAGACACTGATGTGAGTGTCTTGGAATGGTATTTTAAGTGTTTAAATGTTAAATATTAAGTTTGATTACTCGTATTTATGCATTTGATTATGTTGAATAGGTTAACTAGGAGTTTAAAGTGATTTTGTAGATAAAATAACCAAGTAGGAAGATTACACGGTGAAACAAGGCATTAAAGGGGTCAAGAAACAAATATCTAAAATACAGCAGAAAATCTTCCACTGTAGCCTACTGTAGCCACCGTAGACTACGTCAGCTTTAGTTTAAAAACAGCAGAAAGCACCCCAGCGTAGACTACACTGTCTGGCGTAGCCTACGCCATAGCCTCCGTGGAACACCTATAAAATTGTATTTTTGTTAGGTTTCACCCACCACTTGTCCCTCATTTGACCTAGGACGATTCGAGATGAATTTTAGGAGTTCCTGTAACATCGCGTATTCTCGATAACTTTGTTAAATATTAAAAAGGACTTTCATATTATTTTTGAAGCTTTGGAGAGTTATTAACAAATCAATAATAATAACGTTATAAATGTTATAATGTTGGTGATAATAATAAAATAATAATTATTATTACTACAATAATAAAATTTATAACATTGATAATAATAATATGGTAATAATAATGTTAATACTAACATTAATAATAAATAATAATAATAAGAATAATAATGGAAAATACAAGTCTATAATTAATAAAAAAAATTACATGAAATGACAACTGATACAAACCTCAGGGACCTGTTGTGTAAAATTGGAAAAAAACATCCCAACCCCACCTCCCATTTACCCGATTCCTTTCTCCACCTTTTCGGCCAAATTTTGGCCATATTAGAACACAGAATCTTCACAACAATGCAACTAAACGAATGGGGACAGATATATATCCGTCTCTCATCAAGTTTCATACCCGAAATCATACAAAACAAACAGCAACATCACCTTCGAACACCCTCCCCCGTTCGGACCTGCAACTTGAATTTCAACCCACCTTCGATCGATGTTAATCGAAATGGATAAGGGGCTATTGGTCTAGATTATCATACGAATCTTCCCATCAGTTTAATTTGATTATAATGTCCATTTGAGCATCAAACGATTGATACCTTCGTCGCGACCTGTTCTTCACTGGGTAAGACTCGATTTGATCATTATACGATTAATTACACACACCCACACACTCGGTTTTTGATGGGGAATAAAATCCCCATGAATTCGGAAGCAATCAAAATCGAATTGAGCCTCAATTGGTTGAGATTCGATCTAGGGTTCATCGCGAATTAGGGGATGCGGGTTAAACATGCTTATATTTAATTGGAACCAGTATTATTCGCGGCTGAGGCCTGTGTTCCACTGGTTCCTACGCTCTTTCCCATTCCTGAGGTCTCGGGTTCGATACCCGTAACCTACACATTTTTTTAAACCACTTTTTAAGCCTCTAAAAATTCAGAAAAAAATCCTAAAAATTATAAAAATGTTTTTTACAATCATTAATAATTTTTAAAACCACATAATTATTTTCTGAAATTTATTTTGACATTTTATTGAATTATTTTATAAATTGTTTTAAATAAATAACAAATCTAGTTTAATTTTTATAAAATTTTATATTTAGATCATTCCAAAAACATTTTCATTCCTTTTAATAATTTAAATAATTAAATATATTAATTAATTATCATATAATTAATTAATAAAATTAATTATTTATTTTCCCACACTTTCACAATAAAACAAACGGTTACGCGTATTGATACGTTTATTTTAAAATTCTAAATATAATCATTTTCAATAAATTCATTTTAATTATGTCCAACATTTTTAACTAAATAAATTAGTTTATTTAAACCACCATTCCAAAAACCGATAGAAATTCTAAAACATTCCCAATTCTCAAATTATTATTATTCTAATTCGAGACACCGTTCCTTAGGTTAATCATAAGGAAATCGTAGGTGTCTAACCTATCACGTTCAAAATCCAATCTCATCAATCAAGTGAGTATTCATATCCCCTTTTTATATCATTTCTTATTTGGGGGAAATCATGTGATACAATATATTCAATCATGATATTCTATTGTTGTTTCATTCTAAATTCAATTCAAGACAGGTTATGTTATTACTTGCAATTACATGAACATACTATGCTAAACTGGACGACAATAAAACCCTAATTCAATCAATCAATCAATCCTGGCAACAATGTAGATCTACTGGTTTGGATAACCCACCCCATATGAATAGTCGAGTGGTGATTGTGCCAGAGGCAGGAG